>OY754980.1:688750-1120866 GCA_963576475.1 Molanna angustata
CTAATAAGGATGTTGGAGGTTTGGTGTTGTTTTGATTAATTATTGAAAATCATTTCGTATCAAAGCTCCGTTATTATTAAGTTTTATCTCAAATAAAAAAAGAGATTATTTTTTATTTCTGATAATTTTAGTTTTTGCGTAATATGCAACGCCTTTATTGATTTTTTTTTATATTAGGCAACCCATCCCTATAAGAGAGATTTGTGCCAAATGGAAGAAAGAATAAAATATATATTAGTGAATGATACGACTTACAGTATGTAGGTACCTACTCGCTTTTCGGGGCTAAATACTAGCTGGTTGGGAAATTTACATTAGGCGATAAATTCGCAACTTATGCAGGTACATTAAGTGTAATAAAGTATTTAGAATACAATATGCATATAAAAATAAACACTATTTTTACGGGAGACTATTCGTTCGTCGGTACATTGGCGGTTCCATGGATCACGACCCTCAACAGTGAGGAAGCGAAGAATAAGAAGTATATAGATAAATCAATCAAATATGGAGAAACATTATTTATTTTTCTTTACATACTTTACATTTTCCGGTAAAGCGAGCACAATTTCCTTATGTCGTTATTTTCTTCGTGCTTGAAGATCGTGACATTCATATCAATACCTATTATGAAAATGTAAACATATAACAAACAGTAGAGAAAAACTATTCAAAAATATTGTATAAAAATTTAAACGACGCGGGGCCGTGCGTTGTTCTGACTAATAAAAATATGTGGCATGAATAATACATTTATTTATTTATTTATTAAAAATCCTTGTTTAGGAGTATAACAATATCTGAAGTAGGTACAATATAACTTGATAAAGTAATAAATAAAATATATAATACCTACTATAATTACATGGGATATTAAGTCCGCCAGTGTACTAATTACATACGTATATGTACAGTAAGGAATTACGCAGTCTCCTACCCCCACTCCATAGGGATCGTTATAGAACTAAATAGTTCTGTTCGTCGGACAAAACAAGAAACTACTACTATTAGGCATATTTCATACCACTATCACAAACATCACAAACGTGTAAGCCCGTCAATCATGGCGAGGGTTTGCCACCCAACAGTGTCACGGTAACACTAGATCAGTGATCGGCAAACTTTTTAAGGGGAGGGCCAGATAAAATAAAAAAATATCTAGGCGGGCCGAAAAAAAATTGAACAAAACAGATTTCTATAATTGTTAACTAAGTTTAGTTTGTCGATCGACAATTCTTGATAGAACTCCATTGTACGTTGATATGTTATAAAAAATATAAAAATACTTGGTAATTGTTCTATTGTGTTTATTTGATTATTGACGCGTTTCGTGCAAAGCACATCTGATTATTCTGACGATGTGCTTTGCACGAAACGCGTCAATAATCAAATAAACACAATAGAACAATTACCAAGTATTTTTATATTTTTTATAACATATCAACGTATAATTGTTAAAGTTTATTTTTGATTTTTACATCACACACAGCTTATATTATATAGATTATACTTATATTGTAAGAAAAAATTACAAAAATTGATTATTCTTTAGAAGAGTATGGCTTATGTGACAGATGAAACTGTAACCGAGCTTCTAAAAATTGCTGGGATGAGCTGATTCGCAGTAGTGAAGCTAAATGAAGCTTCATAGTAGTAGAAAACACCTGTTCACAGTTGTAGGAAGATGCACATATCGCTATTATCTTCTAAGCGTGAGATTTCGGGTTGGGGAAACTTGATTTTGACAGGGCCTTGATAGCCAGAAGGGCCAGGGGCCAGGGCCAGAAATAGTTGGTTCAATTCAACGCAGAAAATACCTACATTTTGTCCTATTCTAGGTGTAATTTTAGGGGTTATTCGAAACCATGTCTCGGGCCGGATTGACTACCCCGAAGGGCCGTATTTGGCCCGCGGGCCGTACTTTGCCCATGACTGCACTAGACTATCACAGGGACCTTTCGTCACGCCTCTAGTATTTCAGTTCTTTGATTTCCATGACAGGCGGCTTATTTACCTTTCCGTGTTGATTGGGAGGCAAGTACTGCCTCAAATTAGGCACTAGTTTGTTGCGCTAATGCACTTAAAAACTCGTGTTGAATTCAAGGCATGTGTCCTCCAAATTCACACGATTTAGGAACGCATATTGTTCCTACTAATACGTGTTCAATTCATGCATGCGTCTTTCAATCGTATACAGGTTTATAAATTTTACCATACGTATTGATTGAGCGTTACATTGCCTTTAACAATAAAAAAATAAGTTGTTTTTTTTTCTTTCTACATTTATTTTATTCTTCTCCAAGCGAAACGGTCGTCCTGGAGAGGAATAAAATAAATTTAGAAAGAAATAGTATTTATTTTATTTTTAAATGGAATTCTACATAGTCAACGCTGTCAGTGTAAATAAAATTAAAAGTGCAAGTAAAATAATTATAATTATCGATGAAGTTTTTATTTGGTAGAATTCCATTATAAGTTATATCTATAATTAAAAGTAAAGACTTTTTGATTCTACATTAATTTAATACTTTTTGATTGACTAGCTTAAGCTAGTCAATGCCCTAACAAGGCGAAATAGGCCTATCGCGCTCAATTAAATTAATGTAGAATCAAAAAGTCTTTACTTTTAATTATAGATATAGCAAGTAAAATACTTATTTCATATTATATACATTTTTAAAATACTTACTGAGCATGTCCTTCAAATAACAAGTAGGTACATGTACATTATAAAATTATAAAAATAAATATTAAAATAAATCGAAAATGATTTAATACGAACGAAATAACCTCTTTTGAAACTGAATCCGCAGGATAGTCATTGAAACACTTGAACTGCTCGTTAAATACCACACGAATGACTGACACGTAAGGGATAAAATAATAATATATTACAACAGGTCGAAAGACTAAAATAACAAATTTAATTATATATTTATAAATTATTTATTATTTTATAGTTACAAATACGGAATACGACAAAAGAAAGAAAAACTTCAGTTTCAGGATGTAGCAAGAATGGACGACCGCCATTCTCGTCTAGCGATTCACATGTTCGTTTTTCAAAATGGCGACAAACAGACGCATCGTAAATTAGGAAAAAATAATCACGAACAAATTTGTACACTAATTAAGTAACGAAACGGATACAGTTTATTGATGCGACTGTAATGTACGAATTTTAAAAATGTATAATTAAACCACTTTAATATTATTTAAAACTAAAAGGAAATTTTAAAATAATCGATAAATAAAACGCGACAATGTACGGATTGGTGCGAGAATTGTTTCGTAAAAGATGTTCTAGCTTGAGAAGGAAAAATATTCTAAAATGGAATTTATTTCAAAAACAGAATAAAATCAATGAGGAAACATTTTCGCGTGAAACAAGATCCAAAATAGCATATTGTTCAAAGATGCATTTATTCCATGAAGGAACTGCGATTTACAAAGTAGGTACAACACCATTGAAAAACAATTTCATTTTTCAAAATAATTATATTACAAGATGGTTAAACAAAATAAAGAAACGAAAATTCCTATGATACACGAGTTTAGTTCATGGTACAGAATAAAAGTAGCAAATCTATGCCGTAATCTCATCACTAGGGCAGAAGGACAAAGGCGAGAAATGAAATATAATCTACTTTGAATACTCAAAAATCAAGCTAAAGTATCCAAAAAAACTAATATACTTTGTCGTGTCATATAATCTACTTTGCAATAGGTATATGAAGTACCTATAACTAGAATGTCGAGAAAAATTATAAAAATGGTACAGTATAAACATAGTAAATCAATTGAAAGTGTCCAGATAAAATGTAATTAAAAAAAAATCTAGAGATACGTAATTTTTAAAATAAAATATTCTTTTTTACAAAAACAATTTGTGATGAAGTAGATCATTTGCAAAACAAAAAAAGTGTTTCCGGTTTTCGAACATTTTTAAATGTCGCCCGGGTATGGCGTAATCTCTTCACTGGGGCATCAGAATAAACGCACTAGTAAAACGAGAAAAATTAATAAAAAAAAACTAACCACGTCGTCCATCCAGTGATCCATTGGCTGTGCCTTGGTTATGTCAAAGTCCATCGCGACGAAGAATGCATCGGCGGTGGCGTGGACGTGTGGCGGAGCCTCCTGCGGGGGCTGAGGGGGGAACCCGTGCGGGGGGGCCGCGGGAACCACTCGCCCCTCCTCAGCCGCGGGGCCCGCCTCCCACGACAGCGTCCCGGCGAATTTTTCCACCGCGACGGATACCAGGGGACACCCCGACCCAACACCGAACGCCGCGGAAGACAGCTCACCGCTCGAAGGTCCCAAAACCAGGAAAAAACACAGAAAATAGTCCAAAGTTACGTACCAATCGGTCGACAGCGTGTGCACAAGAAAACAAAACACTCACAAGTCTCGAAATTCACAGATAATATCCAAAATGTCTATCGATTCGAAAAACGAACGATTTTTGCGCCGGCAACGAAAGCGAAAAGATTCAGTTTCACTTTTGTGGAAATGCAACAAGTTGGCGGGATCCGCAGAGTTGCACCGGGAACGGAACAACGGTACAATCTTCCTATTTAATAATTGCATTTACAGATATGTCGGGGGGGGGGGAGGTTTGGGGTGGCGCGGTAAAATGAATAATTTTTCCCGTTTCCCGCCCGAATGCAGAGATTGACAGATTGAATTTCTCGGCGCGGAAATTTCCGACCGAGGCGAGAAAATGCAGCGGAGCGCGAGAGAGGATGAAGCGCGCTCGGCGGATGTCAGAGGACGACTGACAGCCGGTAGCCGGCAGATACGGAGAGCGGCGCTCAGCGGGAAACTCGACAGCGAAAGTGAAAACGTGCGGCGGCGGAAATTAATTTTACATACATACACGACAACAATCGGAAGAAGAAACGAAACGTAGGAGAAGTAAAACAAAATACAGAAATAGAACACCGATCATTCGATGTTTGAAAATTTTGAAACAACACCTTGTGCAACTGTTGCAATTGTATTATTTTTTTATCGGAATGAATTAGATTACAGACTTCGTAGCATGTAACGGGCGCGTTATCTGCCGGCCGGCTGATGTGTGTTTTCCTTTTTGCAGTCTGATGCGGAGTCGCGTGGCCCCCCGGTGGTGGGGGGTGGGGGTGTCTGGCTTCCCCTCCCCTCGCACGGCCTCTCCCCCCCCACTGTAGACTACCCTCACTCCGTCTGATGGGACAATGTTAGCGTGCTGTCGGAATGCACATATCCGATGCATTTTTGTGCATCCTGACGAATTCACACAATTTTAGATATTTTATATGATAATTTGTAAACAGTTTAATGATTTGCCAGAATGTGTGAAGGAAGCATCTGGTCTTGCCGCTTTTCGTCGCCTAAGTGTTGAATACATAAAGGAAAAGTTCTTGTGTGCTTCCTTTGTATTTTTGTGTAAATTTGAATATTTTCTTGTTTTTTTGGTGTTTTTATATATTTCATACTGTGAACACTTTATTTTTTCAACTTATAAATATGCTTATTGGTTATACTAGATGAAAGAAAATGCATTTATTTTTTTACACCTAAATAAAATATACATACATACATACAACATATAAACTTACCTTTGTATCTGGTTGGTTGGAAGAAATTGCCTAATGGCAATAAGCCCGCCAGTGTACAATTATATTTGTTTATATTATGTACAAGAAGATGTATAAATAAATAAATGTTAACTGTGCATTTTGGCTTCATTCCTCCATCCATTGTAGGAAGTCTCACACATCTTTCCAAAACCCCACATTCCTTCCCAATCAATTATCCTACAGCACATAATAGTTTGTAAAGAAAAAAAAATTAAAAAAATACAAATAAATAAAATAAAATATAGAATGAAGCGGTGTCCTTTTCAAATTGTATATTTTTACATACATACGTGCCACGCACCATATCTCCCTGCCAAGGGGTAGGCAGGGAGAACCAGACACCATATTTTTTTCTATTTCGATTTATGTATCGCCTCGTCAACATTTATGAATCATGGCCTCTTACATGTTCGTCTGTTGATCACGCTTCTTTCATTTCCGTATTTCAGAATATCGTTCGTATGGTCGTGCCGTCCTTTTCTTGTGCGCCCCCGACCTCTTATTTCTTTTATGTCAGTTTTGTATATTTTCTTCGGCAGACGTTCCTCATTCATTCTTTCGAGTGTCCAAACCATCACAATGTGTTAACTTTCATTCTATTAATTACATATTCCTTTCTTGAGTCCTTAGGTCAGTTGTATAATATTAATAACAATAATAATAAACACTTCCTTGCACCCTGCGCAAATGGCGAGATAATTGCCAAATGGCAATTTCTTCCAACTAACCCGTGTTTCTAGCCCAGAGAAGCAATATTTGTGAGATAAATGAATTTAAATAAATTTCTCCTCTGCTGGGAATCGAACCCAGGACGCCCGCACAGAAGCCGAACAGCTCACCAACTGTGGCCACGGCGGTCGGCAATGATTATTTATTAACGGTTTGATGAAGTAATATAAAATAACAACGAAAATATTATATTTTTCTGGTAAAATTTATCATTTTTTTGGCTTATTTATAAGGCCCCATATGTTAACCAACTAAAATTATAATTTTTTTTTCTTGTTTCTTGGTCTTTTTTGTTTTTAAATATTTATTTTTGCTATACCTCGTATTGCTGTGTATACTTCGTATATACATTTTATTAAATGAATATGTCCTTGTTAAATAAGGATTTTAGCAGTCTCCTACCCCCACTCCATTGGGGTCGATGTCCAATTTATCCCCGGAGCGGCTGCTCGTCTTACAACACGTGGACTACCTTCGCCACTAAGAGGCCAACCTCAACCTCACATACAATGTACATTCCCTAAAATAAGCAAAAATACTTGTGCTATTATTTATGTATTATATGTAAGTGAACGAAATCGGTCGAGGCAGGATTCGAGCTTGCGACCACTTTATTACAAACCCAGCGCGCTTACCGCTGCCACCAATGCATCTAAATTTATTTTCATTGTATTTTATAATGGACAGTTCACAGTACATGCATTAAAATCATTATCACGCATAATTTTTACTTATTTTATTTTTATTTATTTATTTATCACACCATTTACATAATCGTCATTAAAAATAGATAACTGCTGCCCAACTAGGTATACCTGTTCTAGGGCTAGCAGTGTAATTAATCAATCACAGTACATAATTACTGCTCGACAAATAAAGAACGACTTACTAACAATATCAAAAACAAACAACTTTTACGGTGACAGAACTAAGGCAAAAATAATACCGAAAATATTAAAAAAAAACTACCTAAACATATACTGGGTATTGTGATGAAAGACAAGAAAAAGATTAAAATTTCTTTAAAACAATTTTACACTTAACATACCTAATTTTCATTGCTATCTATATTTTCATTTTTGTTCTGATTTACCTTGTTTTTCATTGCTGTGTTTACTTTATTTTGAATTGTTTGAATTCATTTAATTCATTTTTTTTATTTACAAAATTTTAATTGTTCTGTTTGTGAATTACTTTATTTTCACTGTATTTGGTTTCATTTTAATGTTTTGTATAAGTTTAGATATATATTGATGGTTGAATAAATATTTAATTGCAGTGTACGAGAGGAGCTTGCACTGACAAACTGTTAATACAGTTTAGTGCATTATCAATACAACCAAATATAAACTTTATAAATTAATAAATAATTTTAAAAAAAATAAAAGAATTAAACAAATATAACATGTAAGTACTTCATACGTATTATATTTTTTTATGAAAATAAGACAATAGCAAAATAAGTGTGATTTAGTTTGTGTACACATATGTAACAATGTGTATGTATGTGAAAGATTTCCTTTTATTATATGTACGTTGTATAATTTTATTTTGTATTATACCCACACATATTTTTATTATTTTCTTATTTCTAATTGCTTCTCGGGCAACAAACAAGTACCTACTATGTCAAATATTATTTTAACATGTACCTACGTAATAACAAGTTGCCACATTCTGGAGACTCGTGATATTTATCGTCTTAGGTCCAGACTGAAAACTCAATTAAAACTGTGTCTCCGCCGGCAATCGAACCGGGACTTTTGGCTCAGGTGTCGGGAATCTAACCAACAGAGACACGAAGGCCGACAGTGTATAATTATGCTTCATTGGGCGCTAAATGAATAACTAAATAAATTTTAGTATAATTGAAGGTGCACAGTAATAAATGGCACGTCTGCAAAGTATGTATGTATGTATATATAGTTACGTGAGCAGGTAGGTACAGACATATTATGTACCTACCTATATAGGTGTATTACATCGTTCTGCTGGCCTTGAACTTGACTGAAAGTGTGTGCTGTCCCGCAAGGACGCCCCCCTTCTTTCTAACTACATACCACCATAACAACTGCACGTCTAGGGATGCAGGAAAGAAATGGAAAGGGAAAAACATCATTTTCTATAAACAACTGCAACCATTTTCCGAATCAGTCGTTCGCGTCCCAGCTAATATCGAACATGATCATAATATTTTTAATGTAACAGTTTCTATATCTGGAATCGAAGGGTCGAAAACTGGATTCTCTGGAAATATCGGAGATTAGCAAACATGATAATTTGATCCAACTGTCGATTCGTTTGATAGAATTTAGTGACGACATCGTTTCATACAGTTTGTATGTCAGTATACACAATACATAATGTCTACGGGTACTCAATAGTTTGATACTATATCTCCATACATACATACCGTCAAACTGTTTTAATATTTTGGGTAGGAAGAAAGGACTGACATCTCCATACTATCCTATCTTGACATACATTTATTTTATTTATTTATTTATTTTTATTTATTTCTATCCAAAAACATAGAGTAGATATAAGATACAAAATAATTAAAGGTAATATAAGCTTATTCATACATAGTAGACATACAAAGTAAATATAAGTTATTTCATTGCAATAAATATAATTTCATTATTTCACCATTGCTTACATAGTTAAAGCTATCTTTTTTGTTTGTATCATTGTTACTAGCCCCCTCACTAGGCATAGCCTGTGCTAAGGTGAGCTAGTTTTATATTGTTGTCTATTGCGTGGTTTATTTATATATACGTTTACATATAATATAAGTAATGTACATACATACGCTACGCATTCAAGCGTATGCATCCTTCTTTCTCTCTTTCCAAACACAATATTTCATTATGAGTCATTAACACACAACAAAAATTGTAAAAATAAATTATTTGTTGAAAAAATTGATTGATTTAGAGATAAAAAAAACAACAAAAGTACTTATGTTTCACTATTTTCAATTGTCTATTCTGTTGTTTGTAATAGTGCATTTTACATTTTATTTGGGTTTTCATCCATTTCATAAACCCTTCTGAGAGGTTCACTGTTTAAACTTGCTATTATTTTTGAATGGTCAAAATCTATTGTATGTCCTTCTGTGAGCGAGTGTTGTACAAGTGAGGATGTAAGTTTTTTGTTTCTCATGTCGACTCTGTGCTCCGCTATTCGTGCTTCAACTTTTCGATTGGTTCTTCCTACATAAGTCTTATTGCACGATCCGCACGGTATTTCATATACTCCATGAGCTTCAAGTGGAATGATGTCTTTCGGGTTTCTTAGAAAGGTTGATATTTTATTTGTTGTGCTGAAAACGGTACGTATGTTATTTTTGTTTAATAGACGGCTGATTTTATCGGTGACGCCTTTGATATATGGTAGTCGGGCTGTTGATAATGGTGTTTCATTGGATTTTTCTTTCACTGTTTTTGGACTCTTTAATGCTTTGTTTATTATATAGTCTGAGAAACCATTACAACGTAGAGCATTTTTCGTGTATTCTAATTCTTGTTTTTTATGCTCGTGGTCTGCAATTCTTTTTGATCTTGTTATTAGTGTTTTTGCGACTGAGCATATTTGTGCGGGGTGATGATTGGACGTTGCGTGTAGGTATCTATCGGTGTGTGTGGGCTTTCTATATACTGTGTGCCCCAGTTTACCGTTTGCTTTTTTTAACACTAAAACGTCTAAGAAAGGTATTTGTCTGTTATTTTCCTTCTCCATTGTAAACTTTATATCTTTATGAATGCTGTTAATAGTGTTCAAAAAATTATTTAATTCTTCTTCTCCATGAGACCATACTACGAATGTGTCATCCACATATATATATATATATATATATATATATATATATATATATATATATATATATATATATATATATATATATATATATATATATATATATATATATATATATATATATATATATATATATATATATATATATATATATATATATATATATATATATATATATATATATATATATATATATATATATATATATATATATATATATATATATATATATATATATATATATATATATATATATATATATATATATATATATATATATATGTTATATTTGATGTTTTCACGGGTGAAATATGTTATAATATTTTTATCTCGGTTTTCCCGTGTCAGTAGGTCTTGACTAAGACCATTTGTCTTCCGACGTTTCGCCTGAATATCACCAGGCATTTTCAAGGACTTAACGAAAAGCACGCGCGCGACACACGTCTACTCACACTGAAAGCCCACCGTCAAGTGACTCGTAGCGTACAAGATGGCCGCTTATGTCAAATATTGTTAGTATATATATATATATATATATATATATATATATATATATATATATATATATATATATATATATATATATATATATATATATATATATATATATATATATATATATATATATATATATATATATATATATATATATATATATGGAAGTGTTCATTATTATTATTATTATTACTACCCAGTTATACATCCCCTTCCTCAAAATATGTAACTAGGTAATGGCCATTTCATCAACTCTGTGAACGAAACAAGATTAAAATAAATAAATAAATAATATTTGTTTTCGTTGACCGAGACGAAGAGTGCGGATAGAAGGATAAGAAACAATAATCTAGTATCATTTTTCACACTAATTAAAAAATATCGTTAAAAACGAATAAATTATTAAACAAATTAAAAAAAAACTATCTTTCAAATAACTCCTAAATTCCTTCTATATTCTTCCGTGACCTCCTTCTTTTCCTCATTGCTATGTGAGGTGTTATTTTTATTAGTCTTTTTTTCTCATCACTTTTTTTTTCTTTGTATTTTTTTTCTCACTTCTCTATTTTATTTTTACATGAATTTATTTCTCACTAAATACTATTGAACCAATTTAACTTTCGAGTCTTCACGTTGCTCGGGTTGGTTGGAAGAAATTGCCTTCTATGGCAATATTATTTTGTGTGACCCTTTGTTGAGTTTTTTACTCCTCACTAACCCAAGGGGATATAGTGGGTAGTTATGAATTCACAATTGTTAAGTCTATTTTTTTATTGCAGATTATCAACTGCTGAGATTGTATTCTGAAAGTTTCATCACAATGTATGTGTGTGTCTGTTGTATACAATGTACAGTGTGTTTATTCTACTTTATCGATTATAGACTAAAGCACTCATTCGATTATTTTCAAATTTGTATATCTAATACTTGCTTAGATCCCATTAGATTTTGAAGGATATCTGAATAGTAATTCTCAATTTTTTTAACTCTCAAATATTTCAAAGTGACCTCAAGCTCAGGAAACTTAAAATTAGATATTTTTATTTTCAAATTGCTAAAAAGGCACACCACTTTTATAAAATGGACAGTGAAGAACTATCAAGTTTTCATAATAAAATATTTGAATCAAAAATAATCTAACGAATTCATTTCATGAAAATGGCAAAAATTTTCGTTACAAAATTCGAAAAGTTTGTGGAGTGACATGGTAGTGAAGAATTAAGCGTGGGCCACAACCCCTCGTATTATATTTAGATACTACGGAAAAATATTAGAAATCACGTCTTCCATTAACAGACACATCGGTTGGTGGAATCAAAAACCTTTATTTTTTTATTTTTTATTTATTTATCAAGGAAACATACTGTTTTATTAATAAATTGTAATTTGGTACAAAAAAATTATCAAATAAACCAGCAAAGTTTCCATAAATTGTTTACAGTAAGATACTTTATGAAGGAAAAAACATTAGTTATAGCAAGAGGAAGAATAAACAAGATTGAAATAAAACATAAAATAATAAATAAAACATAAAAGGACGATCGCCACATAAGCGAGACTAAGTTTCACAATTTTAATATTTTACAAAATGACAATCTGAAACCATCAGCGAACAACATCAGAATAGGACAACTGAACATTGAAGGGATCACCAGATCAGATTATGGAAGGAATTGATGTCTTGGCAATACAGGAAACGCACGTGCCTGAGAATGAGACACACAGATTACAAATCCCGGGATTCACCCTGATTAATTACAAGGCACACGAGAAACATGGAATAGCCACATACGTCTCCACGAGGCTAGAATCCCAGGCTTTTGCTGTGGATGAGGAAGATGAAAACACTATTATCCATCATAGTGGGCAACATCAAGATAGTAAATGTATATAAACCCCCATCTAGGGATTGGCCATCAATAATACTTCCGGTGTTAGAACACCCAACCATTTATATCGGAGACTTTAACTCCCGCAACACCCAATGGGGGTATAACACTGACGACCTCAATGGGGAGGCGCTTTCTGACTGGGCTTCTGTCAACGGCATGCACCTGTTATACGACTCAAAACAGGGAGGCACTTTCCAATCAGCACGCTGGGGTACCATAACTTCCCCTGACCTATGTTTTGTTACATCTGGCGACTCAGGCGCTCCCCTAATGGCCACAAAAACTGTCCTCGGAAAATTTCCAAGAAGCCAACATTTCCCGGTTCTGATACAAACAGGTCTCAGTGTCACAGCAATTGAACAGCCATATATGCCGCGTTGGAATCTTGGAAAGGCAAACTGGCCGGCTTACACAAAATACATAGAAGAAAACATAAATAGAATCAGACCGGAACTGACTAACTACGACCGCTTTGTTAAACTCATACGGAAAGCAGCCAAGAAACACATACCTAGAGGACACCGAAACACGTACATACCGGGCTGGACCAGCGAATGCGAGGCAGCGTTAAAATCATACCGAGCTACCGGAGACGAGGAGGCTGCGAGCAGACCTATCAACTCCCTGAATGATGAAAGGCGGAAAAGGTGGAATGAAACTATGGAAAAGATGAGCTACACTCACTCGAGCCGAAATAGCTGGTCGCTGCTTCGCAAGCTGGGAGCCTCTCCCCCGGGAAAAAGACAAGAAACAATCGACGTAAACCGGATAGCGAATATCATATTTACAACATCCAACATTAAACCATCAAAGGAACAAAAAATAGAGGTGGGAAACTTACTGAGGGCAGAGCTCGGCGACTGCATAGAGGACCACTCAATGGCTGGGGGGCTCACGGAGGGAGAGTTAAACCACGCTATGAAGCATCTGAAGAGAGGAAAAGCTGCTGGTGCGGACGACATCCTGCCTGAATTTATTATTTTCCTTGGCAAGAGAGCGAGAACTTGGCTTGTGACATTCTTTTCACTGGTCATGACTACAGGAAGGCTCCAAAGGCATGGCTGGAGGCTAAGGTAATAGCAGTGCTCAAACCAGGAAAACCGGCGCAAGACCCGAAAAGCTACAGGCCCATATCTCTTTTATCCGTAACCTTTAAGCTCTTCGAGAGAGTTTTGACGGGAAGAAACACTTACCACCGGAACAGGCGGGCTTTAGGGAGGGAAGAAGCACCTGCGAGCAAGTAGTTGCACTGACAACCCACATAGAGAACGGCTTTGAACAGGGAAGGAAGTCCGGACTTGTCCTCCTAGACCTAACGGCCGCTTACGACACCGTGTGGAAGAGGGGCTTATTGCTTAAGATGGCTAGAATTCTGAAATGCAGAAAAACCATCAAACTCTTGGACGCTATGATGACTAACAGGAGAATCACGGTGCATTTGAATGGAAATATTAGCAAACAAAAGATTCTGCAAAATGGACTTCCACAGGGCTCAGTGCTCTCCCCAGTACTGTTCAACCTATACACAGCCGACGTCCCAGAAACGAAAGCAAGAAAGTTCACATACGCGGATGACATGGCGATAGTGATGCAGGCAAACACATTTGAGGAGACGGAAGCCACCCTGAACGAGGACCTGATAACTCTTGATGACTACTTTGAGCGCTGGCATCTGAGACTGAATCCCAGAAAGACCACAGCTATGGCCCTCCATCTCAACAACCAGCAAGCAAATAGGACACTAAATGTGTCCCTTAAAGGCGAAAGAATCCCAAATGAAGCCTCCCCACGATATCTTGGAGTAAAGCTGGACAGGTCCTTAACTTACAAACACCACCTTGAATCTGTACGAAATAAAATAAAATCCCGGAACAATATACTTTCAAAACTAGCCGGAACGTCCTGGGATTGTGCAGCGCAGACGCTGAAAACATCAGCTATGGCTCTAGTGTACAGCACTGCTGAATACTGCTCCCCGGCTTGGGCCAGAAGCTCGCACTGCAACAAGATAGACACAGAGCTCAACAAGACTATGAGGACGATCACCGGAACGGTGAGGCCTACCCCTCTCCCCTGGCTTCCAGTTCTGTCTAACATAGCCCCCCCTGAGCTTCGCAGATCCATGGCAACTGTTAACTTGATGGACAAGATAAGAAAGAACCCATCACTACCAGCCCATCAAGACATCTTCCAACATCCCGCCAGACGACTGAAGTCCAGAAGACCAATATGGACCATGGATGATGTTAATTACAACATAAGAGTGCATGGAAACAGAGATGGACAAGTGCGGAATGCCACAAGTCCCTGATTGCGGATCCCACAGTGCAAGTCCCTGGCTTCAACCTGCCTAGAAGACTTTGGGTTCAACTCAACAGAATCCGCACAGGCCAGGGGTGCTGTAACTACCTTCTCTGGAAGTGGGGGAAAAGAACCTCTCCCAATTGCGAATGCGGAGCGGAGACTCAGACGGTGGGGGAGTGCACCTTACACGGATTCGAGGGAGAGATGGAGGACATCCACAGACTCGCCCCAACGGCAGTCGACTGGCTATTGACAGCAGAGTTTCGACTTTGAGCCAAGCAGTGCCGATGCCATACGCAAAGTAAAGTAAGTATAAAATAATAAAAATAAAAATAACAATATAAATAACCAGTCTAGAAATGAAAAAATAAGAAAACAGTTAATACATACCCACATATAAGTTATAAGTATTCTTTTCACACAACATTAAAAAGTTTTCTTTTAAAAGCTGCAAAATCGTTATTTAGAATATCTATTTCAGACTTAATGACAGAATTATTATACAATTTACAACTGCGTCTGACAAAAGAGTTCTGCGCATAATTAGTCTTACACATATGTAGGAATAGCAAATAATTAATTCGATCTAGTACTGCGTAAAGGGCAACGAAAGGCAATTTTCTCCAACAGATATTTTTATTTTTTATTTTTTATATTTTTATTTTATTTTGTAAACATACAGTCATAAAACAAATTATACATTAATAATATAACACTCCATTAGTGGACCAATTAAGTTTACAGAAATAATAAATTTTCTGTTATAATATAGGGGAAAGAATGGAAAGGATATTTGGAATTGGACGGAAAGAGAAAGAGGAGAGCTTGCAAAAACACTACTCACCAGAAGCCACAGAGGCATTCAGGGACTTAATTACTGATGATTTGAATCTAAAAATTGATGTATTACAGAGGTCTATAGTCTTAAAGAACACATTGAAATTGTTACATGTTCTATGGATAAATGTATTCTGTAAATAATTTGTTTTACATATTGGTATTAGAATACAGAATAGATTTGCAGAATCCACAATGCAATTCACTATTTTAAATAAAAATATCAAATCGAACACCTTTCTACGCTTATTTAAACTGAATAGTTTGCATTGGTTTTACCCAAAACGATATGTTAAATAATTGAAAAATTTATCTTGAACTTTCTCAATACGATCAATATATGTTCGATATTGGGGATTCCATATGATGGATGCAAACTCAAGGTGTGATCTGACATATGCCATGTATAACAATTGGAAGGTAAATGGTACAGAGAAAGGTTTCGAAATGCGAAGAATGAAACCCATTATTAAGCTGTGGCATTTATTAGATGTCTGCCATAACCATTTATTAAGCTGTGGCATTTATTAGATGTCTGCCATAACCATTTATTAAGCTGTGGCATTTATTAGATGTCTGCCGGAATGATTCTACCAACTAAAGTCCATGACTCGAATGCAGAGTCCAGGTAACTAAATACTAACTCCTAACGAAGTATTTAGTATTCTTAAGTTACCAATTGCGTTGCAGAGAAATCACTAACTAAATACTACGCCAAACTTAAGGTCGGTGGCTTAGAATTTCACAACATTGTGTACGAAGAAAAGATATAAGTAGATAGTTTTCTATGAGTTTAAACTGATGTTCCAAATGTTTTTACTCTCCACACTATGGAATAGTGGAGAGTGATGATTTCACAATTTTTAATCATATTTCTTTACATCAATTTCTCAACGGGTATCATGTAGTATAAGTCCGATTGACTTCATTTGATATCATATAATGTAAAAGCACATAAACATAGAGCTGATTAGTTTTCTATAGATATCCGTTAATTTCTTCTCTATGATTTCATCAGTCCAAATTTTCAAAATGATCTCACGATCTGGAAAATCGAGGAATTTTTATACTGTTCGAAATTTTGATACAACAAAAATACACTCATCAAAAATGCATTCAAGGATTGACAAAATTTAACGATAAATTTATGGTTTGGCATATCAATGTGAAATAAATTTCATATTTGTATGAAAAATGTATATAACAGAAGTAAAATTGCTTCTGTAAGGGAAAATTGAGTGGTCAACTTCATGCGCATGGTAGCTTTCACACGCACCGGCATGCATGCCCATACACTTCGCTGCCGGCTACCCGGCAACCGGATCCTGTGAAAAGGCACTAAGGTTCCTCGCGATCAACCTTACTTTCTGACAGTTTGCAAATGTCAGTTTACGCCGATGCGCATGCGCTAAATATTTAGATGTCTCTGCAATGCAATTCTCATACAAAAACTTGGTAGCATCCTCCAGTTAGGAAGCCACGTGATCTCCTAACTTGAGTGAGTGACTGTGCAATGAAAACATGGTTAGTATTTAGGTAGGATTCTGCATTCGGACCATTGTGTAGTATTCTGCCGTACAAATTGTATAAAACGATATCGTCACTAAATTCAATTTTTATAAAAATTGTGAAAAAACATTGTAGTAGTGAGTTGTACTAATACAATGTTTTTTTTTATAGGAAATTCAATTTTCTAGTTGGGGTGTTTCGGCTTTTTACGATATTTTTAAAAATTTTGGAAATATAGGCAGTTAAACAGAAAAAAATATCATAAAAAATGATTTTCTTGATAAAAATTTTTGAAAAAATAAAAAAATGAGATTTTATATTTGTCTATATTTATACCAATTTTCAGGGTTCTATCTTGTATGGTTTTTGAGATATATGGAAAAATAAAGTAAAAATTCAAAAGTTGATAACCCTTGACTGAAATAAAAATTCAAAATTCTGAGTATAAAATTTTTGTAGGCCTACAACTATTTGTATATTCTGAAATTTTGGGCTGTGTAAATTGAGCGGATCTAAATTTATAAGGGGGGTGGACACACAGACACACATTAAATGTTCTACTCCGAATTCTGAGTAAATCCATATAAATATAGAACATATTATATGCTGCGAAGCCTCTAAGTTGGTTTTTTTACTTCAAAGTCCGTGAAAAATATAGACCGTACATACAAATCTCGCGTATCCTGGCTTGATACTTTGTCGATACAAATCGACAGTCGGATAACATATATGTATGCTGCGAAGCCTCTAAGTTGGTGTTTTTGTACGAATGTACGATCCGAGCATGCGATTACCAAGCCGAAGAATCATTTGTGTATTTGCATTTTCAATAGAAAATTGTCAACATATCCAAATGACAGTTGTGTCGGCAATCCAATTGGTGCGCCTCTGTGGACGCACTGTCCGATGCTTTCCTTCCGATACGTCCGCTGCGTCTGTATGGACACTAGTCTTCTTGTAAATAATCGTCTTGTTACATATTCTTCTCACCGATGTCTTCTCAGCGATGTCAAGTGCATTTATTCGCCTTTCATGCGCCTTTTACCGTGTCCATATCTCACTTGCAAAATGTCGAGATTTGAACCCGTCACGTGGGTGCGCAGATCGCAATTTCGTATCTTTTTGCTTTGTGTGTATATGTGCAAACCGTCCCCCTACACGTCGAAAATATTTAAGCAGTTTGATAATAAAAAGATATTTCTAGGCAATGTGATTGCTGTCTCATCTGCGCAATAAATAACCCATATACCGATAATAATCTAAATTTTCGCATTAAATTGGACAAAAGCAGCATTAGCAGATCGTTATATATACATAAAATCGTCATTTCTTTAAAAACTACGATTGTCCGGTCTGTGTTTGTTTACCTGTTTGATTTTACCACTCTTTTCCACAATTCCACTCTTTACATGGCCTGTTGCATTGTTATTTGTTTTACTTTACCTAAGCATAAAGTTTTTTTTTTAATTTTAGGGAAAATAAAAATAATATTTTATACTTAGATTATATACCTTATAATTCTATGATATTATAAAATTAAATTTGACGAAAATACGCCCGGATGTTTCCATTCGATATACCGACATTTCTTTCGTGTTTTCATGACAACTCCTGCCATCTGTTGTGCACCGTGGTGAACATACTCAGTATACTCAATACGAGCCGTATAATATTTTTTAACTTTCCCACCATAGATGGCATTAGTCAGAATTTGATATAAAACCTTTATTATTTAATTTATATAAACTTAGTATTTCTAGTATAATAATATTATTCAAAATTCATAAAAATAACATTATTTTATTAATGCTTATACATGCAGTGTTTTTTATTTTTATTTTTATTGGTCGATAGAGAGTTATAAAGTCTACACAATTTATAAAACAGACAATGTACATTGCTTTATTAGTGGACCAGTGAAAACTCCATGCATTATTCAATAGGATAATTAATATTGATACAAAAATAACAAATAATGTATAATTGATCTATTGTGTTATTTGACAAATTTTACACCCCCCATTTTACTTGAGAATACTTTTTTAAGTTACTCAATTAACAAAAGTGTTATGTGGGTTCGATACCAAATAAATAATTATTTATCACTTAACTAACCCATAGATTGTTGTGGTGGATGCATAATGTTTAATACAAATTATTTACTGTGGTATTTCACCTGTAGCGTTGATCGATTTTCATTGTTTGGTTATGTGCTTAACTGTGTTGCACGCAATTTACCAATGCACTAAAGTGATAAACCAGTCTTTGATAATTTAGTTATACTTAAATATATGTTTGTAAAATGAAAAATCACATTATTATTTTCATGAGACTTCATTTATTTTTAATAAAGGTAGAACCAATATAAGTATCTACCTAATTTATAACTTACAGCAAGGATGGACAAACAGTCAATCGCAATTGACCGGTCGATCGCAGTTGGTTTAATATTCGATCGCATGCAAACTCACAAGTTTGAAAGATGTTTTTCTGACTTGCAAAAATAACAAACGTTCCTAATTTAATGAGTTATCCATTTTCTTGTGAGGATGTTGCAATAACTGTTTTTTTAAATATCAAATACCTTTGACATGGACTTGACTTCTCTTGCGAGAAGACGAGAAGATGCAGATCATTTCAGACATTCGCCTCAAAGCCAGAGCAACATATTTTGATCTCGTTTAACCCAAGAAAAATACCAAAATCTAAAACAAATGGCCCAGCAATAAACTATTTTATTTGTGTCAACATATTTGTGCGAATCTACTTTTTTTTTTTCTTTTTTTTTTGACCTTCGCCTTTTGGCGTTCTTGGTCAGTCTCAAGTTTTTTTTTTATTAATTTTAAATTACTTAACCAATAATTAACAATTACAAGAATATATTGCATTCTTATTGTTATATTCAATTGAATTGAGTATCATGTCTAGATAAGTATAAATTTGTGTATATCAATTTATTAACGACCGTAAATTGAATAAATAAAAAAAGAACTTAAAGCTTGGGGGAGTTCTCGGGCAAACCAACCAAGAGATCTCACAATACTCAATGATGGATCAGCAAGAACAAGCGAAAGCTGGGTAGGAAACCCCACTCCCGCCCGTCTCAGCATCTCCATCAAAGAGTTTGTACCTCTCATGTGTGCGCATTCCATGATCAAATGATTTGCATCATCTAGCTCTGAGCCACAAACGCAATGCGGTGTTGTGCGAATCTACTTAAAAAATAAGTTAAATACCGCAATCAGCTTACTGACAAACATATGTCTTCGTGCTTATGTTTGGCACTTAATAAATACATGCCTTCCTACGAGAAATTATCAGAAAACACGCAGTGCCATTCATCGACCTCTTCATAATATGTTCGTAGCTAGGTATAATGTAGATACAATAAATGCCTTTATGTATAAAAAAAATTGCCTGCAAGTCGATCGCTTGTCGTCCAATTTTATTGCTGTGACCGCCAATGGTGTAAGTCTGCCCACCTCTGACTTCAGTAAGTTAGGTAAAATTCAATATAAAGAAGTGTTTTATATAATAACAAATTGGGACGATTTTTATAAAGTCATTTTTGTGATAACCTCACCTCAAGGTCACATTGAATATATTAATAATGATAATAATGAACACTTCCTTGCACCCTGCGCAAGTGGCGAGTTTATTGCCGTGTGAAAATTTCTTCGAACTAACCAGTGTTTCCAGCCCAGAGAAGCAATATTTGCGTGAGAAATAAATTTTAAATAAATTTCTTCTCTGCTGGGGATCGAACCCAGGACGTCCGCACAGAAACCGAACGGCTTGAAGATTTCGTAGATGCTGAGATATGTGTGAGAATTTTGCGGCTCAAGTGATTAGCCTAGCAGCTGCGTTGAAGACGGATTGAAGTTTGTTTAGCTCAAATAGGCTTGCATATTATAAAAATACCTCAACATAACAGTTCCACTCCTCTCTTGCAATTTTGTTTAATTTTTATTTCTGCATTGTCTCAAAAAAGTTCTCCTACTTTTCTAACACATACCTACTATTTAAATAACATTGCCAATTTCTTTTAAGCCAACAATCTCTTTATCCTATTTCTCTCTTATCAAACTTTTATACTTACTTTGTCAAACAATAATCATTCATTCTTTGTATGTATAAATCATTTTGATATACTTATTTAAAATACCTATTTGCCATGCCGAGCATCGTCCGAATGGGACCATTTTTTAACGTATTTTGATGTATGATGAAACAAAAATATAGAAATACATTGTAAATTGATGTTAACTTGTTCAAAGTTACATCACTCTTTCAATTGTTATTCAAACAATAAAAAATATAGTGATATAAAAAAGTGTAACAGAGTACTGATTTATTTGAAAATTTATTTACAACTAGTTATCCTCATCTACATGACGAAAAATTTAAAAATTCACCAGTCAAGCTAGTAATAAAGAAAGATGATATAAAATACATAATAAAATACATGTTTTTCCACATTGTATCTATTTTAACCCAAAGTTTTGTCAATTTGTTGTGGTTTTAACTTGTGTACGTTGGTTACACCGTAATTTCTATACTTAAGACATCATTATTTATAAACAAGAACTAATGGGCCCCATACACGGGACGATTCGTCGTTTGGATCCATCGTTTCAGACCGATTAAAACGACGAATCGACAGTGTATGTCATTATCGTTAACGATTTACTTGATCGAAAACGATATCGGAGATAGCTTCAAAAACCCATGCAAATCGGGACAGTAAATCGACAGTGTATGACTCTTTGCGATCGATCGTCACGATTTTTGTCTCAGTCTGACAACTAAAATTATACACGCTTAAATCATATATTTATTAATTTATACGCCTTTTCAGTTTTTTTTTTTCTATAGCCGAATTAAATTTACCGCCACATAAGTTTTTAAAAAAAGTTTGTTTTCCATTTTTAAAATAGGGCACGTACATAAGTACTGAATTATTTGGGTTTCTCTTCGTGATGACACTTTTTATCGTTCAGTTTCAAATAAGTAAATGATCGATCGTATCGACCTATCGCTTCGTGTATGGGCAGCATTTTTGATGCGATCGATCGTCACGATTTCCTTCAGATCGATCGAAACGACGAATCGTACCGTGCATGGGCCCCTTAAGAACACATAGAGTTGGAATCCCATAAAAATTATCAGTTTAAAATGTGCACCATGTGTCAATAGATTGTGGGGTTTTATTACACCCCGATAAGTGGACAGCATCAGAAATTCCAATATATACTAATAACTACTAACATAACAACAATTTTTCAACATTTTTAAGAACACTTTATTACCGCCAGGTAGGACAGTGATGGACAATTTATTATTACTGTTATTGTCAGTCTATCAGAGACTAAACACTTAGCATGACACATATCTAGTCGTAGCCAATAATTGAGTAGAATGTTTTTGATTTGTAACTCTATACAATATGCCACATTCAAGAAGTTTAATATCAGCTTTTGTCAAAGTTGCATTTGATTACTTATTTGGTAGAATTCCACTATAAACTATAACAAGTAAAAATAATATGTTTGGATCTTAGATTATATATGATACAGATACCTTGTCAGCGCAATGAAAGTATGACAACAAAAACTAAGAACAATGTTCTGAGTTTCACTCGCCCAGCCGTATACGCACACCTACATAATACGTCCACCTACCGATCTACCGCCTTACACACACATGTAAAAAAAACTTGTCATACATTTGAATTCACAATTTGTACTACACGCGGCTTCTGTACCTTATAATTCTATTGTTTGGACATAGAATTATAATAGTATAGAATACTCTTTAGCCTGCAGTAAACGCGACTGCTTTATTTTGACTAATTTGGTCAACATTTTGTTACGAGCATTCAGTAATCATTTGGCCGTCTGCATAATACGTTCTCCAAATAGGGAATTTTTTAACTGCTTGCAAAATTATTGACGCAGTCATAACGAGTAGTCCTATACGAACAATGTCTACCAGCAGAGTCATACATACATATATTGACACAAGCCGGCCAATAAAACGGCTTCACTTTTTCAGCAAGGTATTGTATGGGAATGAGTATTATATAGTTTTATTATTATTTTATGGGTTCTAAATATTTTTAGTTATAACCACAAAAATGTTAAATCAAAACTTATTGTTTTTATATTAAAGATATGGATACAGATACACATTAGCTTGGGAGAGGCATGCTAGTAAACAAGTTCTCAGTCCTCATAATGCTCAAAAGCAAGTCAACTGTGCTGTATGAAAATCAAATCGATATCCTTAAACTCCTTTGTATTTTATCCGTTAATACTATAAGTTTGGCTGTACCAAAATTGTTTTTAATAAAAAGAAACTAAAAAATGAGCTACACATATTCAAATTTTTGATTACAAATTAAATGTCAAAACGGTTAGTGACCAATGCACAGCAAGATATAAATAAACAATGTTCAAATGTCTCTTGTGAAATAAATCGTATATTAATGATACTTTATATGATCTTCGTAAAAAACCAATCTGTATAAATAGTGTATAAATAAAAATTCCAAAAACGACTATCTGAAATAAAAACGGGTCCGTTCAAAGAAAAAGATGAAAAAACCTTGGTATCGTTGTAGAAAATAAAGCAAAAACAACGATTACAAAAACATCAAAATAAGTACAATCGATTACACAAAACACGATCAATTCATAATACAAACAATTTTTGGTACGACTTATTATATAAATTTGTAAACAAACCGCAAATTTAACAATAACGAAGTAATGTTTTTCTTAAAAAATGACAGTTCAATTCTGTGTATCAGTCGAACTTGTTATTTAATTATTTCGACTAAATATCCCAATAATGCAAATGAAGAACCTTTCTTGAATTGATATCACTTACCTTAATGGTAAAATATCTGCATCAAAACAAATTTTCCACTAAAACTGTTTATATTGTCGATACAGTAAATATCTCAATATCAAAACTAGGTTAGGTATATTATGCAATACAATGACAATAAACGAGATGGCAGCACTCGCGATATTAGGCTGTATCAGGCACTATATCGATAACTAGAAGTAACGAAACTACTACGTTGCAGAGTTGCCATTTTGAATATTTTTTAGTTGGTTCAAAAGCAATAATAATATATAGTGGTGCAAAGTTCGATATTTTTTTAAGATCCTGTCTTTTCAAATCGATTCATAAAATTTATGCGGATCATCAATTCGCTCTTCGATTCAATATGATTCAAATATGGCTATACTTATCTATCGTACATAACATGTACGTAGTATGACAGAGAAAACAAAACCGATTAAAAATATGATATGCAAATGTAGGCGTTAAAATGTTTGCATTTCAATGTACTTAATGGTCAACATTGCTTAAATATTTTATGAACGATAGTGAATTAGTCGTGAATCGAAGATTGCCATCAGTCTTTATCTCAAAAGAATTATAAGATAACAGATCGCCTTCAAAATAGTTTATTCAATTATAGACGTTACGTATTTGTTTTTCAAAGTGTTTTGCGGTCAAAATTGCTTAACATATTTAAGAACCGCAATGAAATTGCTACGACTATTTACACGACTGAACCATAGACGAAAACCAAAAATAACCACAGAAAACGCAGATAAATCAAGTTATAAAAATATTTACCTTTGTTTATACTTTGTTATAATTGTAGATCTCGATGAAAAAATGATTTATAAAATTAAGTAAATGTAATAAGATGCCAATATTATTTATTTTTTCTTCAAGTTTGTTTCCATTGATGAGACCTCTCGTCTACCACGAGGAAACATCAAGCCAAGGTGTGGGGAAGAAAAGGAGACAAATGATGGTGACACTATGAAATTGTAGTAGTACGGCGCATTTATTCAAAAAATCATTATGTCCATGGCAATAAAAAAATACTAAAAAAAAAAAAAAACAACAGACAACAAATAAAAACACGTGGCATCTACCGAACGAACTGTCAAACACACGCGAGCACGAAGAGACGCCGACCAGAAGGTGCAGCCCCAGGGTACAGCGACATCCTTTCTCCAGGCATGTCACTGTCTTCCACGTGGTGGCTGAAGTTCCGGCGGGGCCCAGCCTCTGCGTCAGGCTGGCAGGTCCTTGTCGTACTCGGCGTGGTTTCTTCTTCTCCTCCTGATCTCCTCCTCCAGACCGTCACCCATGGCAGGCTCTGTGCCCCACGGCACGCTATGACGGCGCATCTCGACAGAGGTGGCATACCAGTTGGGGCCGCACCGGAGGCGAACCGACGCTCCAGACGACACGGATTGCCCTTCGTGGTCCAATCTGCGAGCCGCCGCGTTCCCTACGCGGTGGCCTCACACTGCGCCATCGGGACGCGCGTGTCTACCGATGACGGCGTCACAACAAGCCGTCCGTCTTCCACCGAGTTGAATGCCAAGAGCGCGCGTCACTGACGCGTTGGCTATAAGCTTCCTTGTCGTTCTCTCACGCCGTCAGGGGCGCTAGTAGTCTTCCGTCAAAATGTTGCCGCGGAAAAAATTAAAAATTATTGTTTTTCGACAACACTGTTTTTCGGCTATAACACCATGATGCATTTATGAGCATTGAAAAAATGACAAAGGTAAATATTTTTGTATTTTGATTTATCTGCGCTTTCTATGGTTATAAATGACAAAAACATAGACGACGTCAGAAAATTTGTCGTGTAAATAGAAACTTTTTGGCGGGAAATTGCTTTTCCCGCCAATGCCGGTCGTAAAAATAGTGACACCGTATATTTTATATGAGATAGAAAGTGTGATAGTGATGTCTGGTTCATGAACGGATCGTTGTGGCAACGTGAACCGTGAGTCACCGATTCAATTTAATGATCCGGTCAAATAATACCCGAAGATGACTGGAACCATAATATTAATACTTAATTTTCTCAATCACTACTTTTCACTCGTGTGACTCTCATCATCAGCCTGTGTTTGGCCACTGCAGGACATAGGCCTCCCCTCTCCTTCTCCACTCATCCCGTTCCTGTGCGACTCCACTCCACTGTGGTCCAACAAATCTTTTAATGTCGTCCATCCATCTGTTAGGTGGTCGCCCTTATGGTCTCTTGACGCCTCTCGGTCTCCACTCCACCAGTCTTTTCGTCCATCTACTGTCGGCCATTCTTGATATGTGTCCTGCCCATCTCCACCTTCTGCATGGCTATTCTCTCAACCACATCGGACACTTTGGTCTGACTGCGTATCCAGTCATTCCTCTTAATGTCATCTAGTTTTATGGCCAAAATTATCCTTTCCATTTTTTTTGTGCTACACGCAGCTTGTTTGCAGACAATTTGGTTAATGTGACGTGTAACTATAAGAATAAAAACAAACTATGTAAGTCTAATAAGAGAGTACGGGTGAACAGTTTATAACATTGGTTTTGCAAAAGTCAGGGAAAAAGTGATACGCAAATATGCTGCACAACGTCGAACATCAACTTATTTCATTAATAAATATAAATAGAGTATTTTCATGCGCTAAAATTGGTTTGTGCGCAGGTGATGTCACCTGCGTTCTTTCACTTGGCGATCCATTCTATTAACAACACCAAAAAAACATTATGGCGTATCGGGCAGGCTGAGGATAAGCGAGGCTCCAGAATGAGCGCGATTCAAATACGTTGGAAAGCTTTCGAACTCAGCATCTCAGCGAAAACGCGACGGTACACCCATTAATTGTGACTGCGTCCATCCTGACTTTTTTGGTTCATTTGGAGATGATGTACACAATCCAGACGACATGTGTAATTTTAAATTGACTACAGAGGAAGAAGTTTCAAAAACAATTAAAGAACTTAAAACTGGATCTACACCAGGACATGATAAAATAACCGTCAAAATTATAAAGCACAACAGTAAACATCACTGTAGACCAATTACACACCTCATTAATTTGAGTTTGAAGAAAGGAGTTTTTCCAGACACGTACAAACATACAATAGTGGTGCCTTTACACAAAAATGGTCCAAAAGAGTTATTGAATAATTACAGACCCATCTCTCTTGCATCCAACATATCCAAAATTTTTGAAAAAATAATAAAAAACAACTGGTCACCTATATTGAAAGATTTAAAATACTACATAATAACCAATATGGATTTAGAAAAGGTCGAAGTACAAATGATGCCATTGCTGAATTAATTGAGTAAGTTGGAAAATCTTTGGATAGCGGTAATAAATGTATCGGAGTTTTTTTAGATTTGAGAAAAGCTTTCGATAGTATCTCACATATAAGAATATTGAATAAATTTAAAAAATATGGTATATCGGGCACCGTAAGAAACTGGTTTTGTAGCAATCTCAAAGATAGGATACAAACCGTAAGAATAAGTTCATCCATAAGTGATCACCTTTCTTCCAAGTTTGGTATCCCACAGGGTACGGTCCTTGGACCAATATTATTTATTTTATATGTAAACGATATTTTTGAACAATGCAATAATAGTACAGTTATTTCATATGCAGTTGACACTGTTGTTCTGTGCGAAGCTCCTACAATGCAGGAGGCGACGCATAGAGCTTCGGAGAATCTCACAAAGTTGAAGAACTTGTTTGATGATAATTTATTATCATTAAATACAGAAAAAACATACTTCATTCCATTCACACTAAACAATAGACAATCCGATACCGACATTAAATTATTATTTTACGAAGACTTAAATAAGACCCGATTAATAGAAATACATAAGACTAATGGATCATGGATCATTATAGGATCATGCTGAAAATCAGCTGCTGGGGGGCTTGCCTTCCAGCAACATAGCTGAGCATGGTCCTTTTGAGTCAGAAAGGTTGTTTTTCTGTATATTAATTTTTATATGTCTGTGTTTTTGTATGCAAACTCCTTTTTTGTCTCAATAAATGTTTATTTATTTATTTATTTATTATTTATTTAATGAAATAAAGTATTTAGGAATAAAAATAGATAGAAACCTTAAGTTTAAAACCCAAATAGAAAATATAGTAAACCGTTTGAGAAAATCCATTTATATATTCAGGAATCTCAAAAATATATTTTGTAAAAATAGTTTAAAAATTGTATATTTTGCATTTGTGCACTCTGTCCTTATGTATGGTGTTTCGGGATGGGGTGGTACATATAGGACAAATCTTTTGCCTGTTGAAGTTACGCAAAGACTGATTATAAAGATTATTCTAGGCAAATCTATAGATCACCCGACGGAACAGATCTATATAGACTTCCCGGTCCCAACACCAAAGCAGATAATGGACACGATTGCAACTGTATATGCTCACAGACAGAACCATCCTGAATTTTTTCTATTGGAACAGTAACGACTAGAGCAAAATTTAAAATCGTCATACCAAAGAAAAATACAACTGCAGCACAGAAATTACTGTCATATAGGGGAATATTATTTTACAATGACCTGCCCACTTCCATTAGAGAAATAAAAGATCTAAATAAATTTAAAATAGCATTAAAAGGGCATATTTTTGGCAATACATAATCCTATATGTTGAATTTTTCTTTCTGTATGTAATTATGATACTCCTCTCTCGAACACGAGTTTTTAACTCTATCGAGAGAGTATCAATACGGTAGTTTTTGTCATATATTGTAACTTAGTCAAAATATAAAAAAAAAAAAAAATAAATAAATAAAAAAAAAAAATCTATGAATTCGGGAAGCAATGCTCGACAAACGTCTTTTGACATAAATGTTTTTCTGCAACAGTTTTCGGGATATAAAAAATAAAATAAACACCCCACTAACGCGACTAGTTCTGTTAGCGTTTCCTTTTATTTGAATTCGACACCAAACCAGCACACTACAAGCAAGCAACAAAAAGGAAAAAATATAATAATTTTTATTTACTATATATACGATAGCATCCTAGACCCGGCCAGCAGCTTCTCACGGATGCTTTGGAGACCTGCCTCGCCGCCGCCGCTCTCGATGGAGCCACTCATCCAGCGTCTGCCGTTGTCTGGGATCGAGAGCACTTCCACTAAGAGCCATGTCCCCATCATCCATCGACGACGCTCTCATCACGCACTGGATCTCCCTTTGGATTATGGCTGCATGAAAGGAGAAGACAATATGTGCGCATCAGAAAAAACGACAATAATATTATTTGTGATAATTTTGGTTGTGTTTTTTTTTACTTATTTTATATGCAATTTTTTAGTGTGTGTCAACCAAATTTTTGATGTCTTTTTTTACAGCGCTGGCCGATTTACTAATGATATTAATAACAATTAAGCACTACAAATAATAACACTCAATTATTATTATTACCATTATACACTTCCTTAAAAGAATTAGCAGATCAATTCGTAAATTGTAAATTATTTAAAAGAGCAAAATAAAATGCAACAAACGCATCATCAAGCTTTCAATTGGGAATAGTTCACACATCCTGATACTTATCATATCAAAGGATTAGGCTCTGAGGAGGTCTCTATACTACCTAACAACCCTACTGATTCCCGAATATTAACGTTTAAAAAATCTTAAACTATTCTACATGTTTGAATTATTAATTAGCTATAAACCACTTGTTTTTTGAGTCACTTCGCGACATGTTTCGGAAGCGCTGTATTTCCATTGACCGGCGTGTCGAGACTAACATGTTGAATTTGTGTGTATCTGTCTTTGAAGCGAGGGGGGTGGCGGTTGAGGGTTGGTTGGGTTAGTGGGGGGAGGGGAGAATTGTGAAGTGTTTTTGTTTTTGATGGGAAATATATTAAGTATTGGAGAGGTGTTATGAAAGGTATGGAAGGACAGCGCTTCCGAAACATGTCGCGAAGTGACTCAAAAAACAAGTGGTTTATAGCTAATTAATAATTCAAAAATGGTTTATATTAACTACCACAAAATATCCGCCGAATCATTAAATGATATTCTACATGTATTCATTATTACCGTTTTTTGCATTTTTATTATTAAGTTTTTCGATAAATCTATAATTTCTAAATTACGGATTAACGATTTTGGAATAATGCCAGTGGCTGAAATAATGAACGGTAATATTATTATTTTACGAGAATGCCAAAGTCTTTTAATCTCGTTACCTAAAGCGGTGTATTTTCTAATTTTTTCATCAAAAATTTTTTATAATATTACTAGAATTTGGAATAGCCACGTCGCAAATATATGTTATTTTTTTAATTTTATCATGTATTATTAAATCGGGTCTGTTATGTTGAATTGACCGGTCAGTTAATATTGTTTATTCGTAATAAAGCAAAATATTATTATTTTCTAAAAATGAAATCGGATCATATTCATAATATGGTTTTATGTTTATCGCGTCAATTAATTTATATTTAATAGCTAAATTTTGATGTATTATTTTTGCTACTTGGTTATGTCTAAATGTATATTCTGATTGCGCGAGAAAAGAACAGCCCGATATTATATGCTCAATTGTTTCCGGAAAAGCCAAACATTTCCTACAACTATCATCAACTACATTTATGTCTTTTATTATATATTATTGATAGTTTTTAGTTTTTATTACACTATCCTGAATTGCTATTATAAAACCTTCTAAATCCGGGTCCAAATCACCAATACTCAACCATTTGTTTGACCAAATTTTGTCAACATAACATTGGTTGAGAAATTTGGGATGTATAGAATGAATTATTTTATTTAGCAACGAATATAGAAGGTCGTCATTTATATTTATAATATTGTTATTGGCATTCTCGTAATTTAAATTTAATGTTGTTAAATTTTTGTCCGCCTCACAGATTACTTTATCCATTAAAGAACTATCAGATTTTTTGTGAGAGAAAGTTTTTAGCGATTCGATTTGATTTGATTTTTTCTTTTACATAATTATTTATTTTATTATTATTATTATTATTGCGTGACATATTTTTTTGATGTTTGGCATTATTATTTATAGATAAACCACGGTTCCATTTATTTTAATATGTGTATATTCTGTAAAACAAACTTTTTTTTTTTGCAAACTTAAATGACCTTTAAAAGTGAACCTAACCTCTATGGGTTCCAGAGAGAGGGTATATATTACCACCATACATTATTTTGATTGGAATTCATTTGTTCATACCTCAATCGTATTCATCATCATGTTTGGCATAAATATATTTTATATAATAATATTATCAGCTACATAAAAAAATCATTTTGCACTGAATTAGTTGTAGATGAAAATAAAAAAACTTTTATGGAACTTTGAAGAGAAAAACAATGAATTTTGGAAACTAACTTATAATATTAAAAATAAATATTCTATAATTATCATTATGATGTCTGTGTCATTCAATAATTCGTTTCACAGTAAATTACACTCCAATCATGCATTGCATTATTTACAACCAGTATTGGCATTGGTACCTACTAATTTTGTATAGCGTTGCGTAGGTTCTGTTTCCGATTTTACCGCGTTTATACGGTGACGCCGAAAATTGTCTATGCATCACGCCATTTTGTCTTGAAATTGCGATCTTCCAACGGTGATTTTCGTTGCTTCTTTTCTCATCGGTGATCGTTTTCCTATATTCTTTAAATCGAGCTGTTTCTGTGTTTTTCTGCATTTTGACAAAGGGCGGCACTCTAAATTAGTTTTGTTTAGCTAAATATATGTTAAAATAGACAAATAGTTATTTTATAACATCGGCTTTGTGCGAGTAAGTGCATGTTCATTTTTCCTCGCTTAAATATTTTAATCTGTTCTTTTATTTTGATAACTTGTCTAATTTCCCGGTTATTGTTTATTTTTTAGGTAATCATTTGAATATGACATATACAAAAGGTTGGGGTCGTAAATAGTCGCCCCTCGGAACATCGATATGGCTGACAAAGCTAAAAATGTTGCTTTGGAAGAAGCGTTACAAAACAGCTCGGATGTTGGTGAGTATAAATTTTGTCAATAATCAACTCTTCTACTTTGTTATCATAGAATTTAAGAATATTTCAGCTACAACGAAATTTGGTACTTGTTATTTGCGACTTTTTCAAACCATTCCTTCAATTTATTATGCAACTCGCTCACGCTAGTCGCTTTTTCTACAGAAGGTGAAGTTATAATACATAAATTCTTTGGTCATGCTTATTAGAATGTTTATTTTGAAATAGGAATGGATACGGAGCTATCGTTGCTGTGTCGGATATGTGGATTACCAAACGAGTATCTTATACCTATATTCGAAGGAGAGGGACAAGAGAATGAGTTAGCAGATAAAATTCACTCATATCTTCCTATTAAAGTAAGTACAAATATTTATTATTCTCAAACAACCAAATTATTATATGTATAGGTGTCGCCAAATTACTTGATTTTTTAACAAAGAAGGGGGGGGATTAGCACGTAGACCAACGAAGCAAAAAGACACAAATTTGAGCTCTGCGCAACCGGAAGCTCGTTCAAGATATTTGGCGATAATTATATGTATATTTTATTTAGATGTAAAAAATAAATTCATTTTCTTACATCTAGTAAAAACAAAAAATTTAAACAAGTTGAAAAAATAACAAATTTACACAGTATGAATTAATGAAAACAACAAAATATTCCAATTTACACAAAAAACAAAGGAAGCACACATTATCTTAAAAGAACTTTTCCTTTATGTAGGTATTCAACATCTAGGAGACGAAAAGCGGCAAGAACAGATGCTTCCTTCACACATTCTGGCAAATCATTAAACAGTTGAATACACATTATTTACATCCTTTGTAATAGACATTATTTTGTGTACTAACCAGGTTAATCTGAGGCAGTCTAAAGTACCGCCGACTTCTCGTCGGATAGGTGTAAACTTATATTATAAAGAACATTTTTTTGCAATTATCGTGGTACTAGGCCCTATTCAGATTCGACTAAAAATTTTATACGGAATTTTAGTATATGAGAAATATCAAAAAGTTGACTGCATTTACATGGGACTCATTACGTCACACTGCATGGATGAAATCCTTTTATTCACAGTTGCCCGATATTTTAGACGTCTTCGTACTCTGAAACGAATCAGAATTGGACATAATATATCCATTTTTTATTAACTCATTTAAAATTATTTGCTGTTTTACTGTCATCAACTTCAACTGCTTAAGCATATATTTAATTCGGATGACTCTGTTGCATTTTAATATTGTCCGCATTGCTCTGTTTTGTATAATTTGTAACTTTTTCTTCTCCGTTGTATTGCTCATAAATAGTACACTTGAGCAGTAGTTTATATAAGGAATAACAATATTATTGTACACTAATTTAGCTGTCTTCAAATCTAGTTTGTTTCTTACTTATTCTGCCCAAAAAACCAACTTCCATCGCAATTTTCTTTGTAATATATAATATGTGCTTGTCAAATCTTAATCAATTGTCAATCAATACTCCCAAGTATTTTATATCATCAATTTCCTCATTTTGAATATTTTGTGTGTCTGAGTATTACTCTGTGACTGCTTACCATATTATTCATAAATTTACTTTTCGACACATTACAATTTTCAATTCTTTCACCACTTACATAAATCAATGTGTCATCTGCAAATAATGTAATCTCGCAATATTCAAGGCATTTTATTTTATGAATAAAATTGGGCCGAAAACTGAACCTTGAGGTACTCCTTTATCCATTGTCTGGTTCTTCAAAAAGAAGAATTATTCACTCAGATTTCATAACATACTAATTTACGTAAGTTTTTTGTTTATCTTTCATATAAATTACTTCATTATTTGCTAGGATATCAACTAATTTAGATATCACTTATACATGCATGTCTCAATAATACATTTAATTTGCCATACATGAATTTATCTTTAATACGAGACAATTAATTTACGTTAATATGTTATAAAAAAATATAAAAATACTTGGTTATAGTTCTATTGTTTTTATTAGATTATTGACGCGTTTCGTGCAAAGCACATCGTCAGAATAATTCTGACGATGTGCTTTGCACGAAACGCGTCAATAATCTAATAAAAACAATAGAACTATAACCAAGTATTTTTATATTTTTTTTATAACATATTAACGTACAATGTAGTTCTATCAAGAATTGTCGATCTTCAAACTAAACTTAATTAATTTACATTTGATATTTTTTTTTTTTGGACTATTGGACATATCTGAATTTACATCAATCAAAATTTAAAATTTGTCAGTACATCATCAATCAAAAACTGTACATTTTTGACTCCTTTAATAAAAAGAAGTTGTACATAGATGTAGTGATAAACCTGTTCCCCTTTTTCTTAATATAGCGTATAATCTATTCACAATTTTCTTGATATAATGTTTTACCAAAAATCTCTTAACATTACGTCAAAGCATTCTAATAATTGAAGTTGAAAATTAGTTTACTTTCCAGTAAATATCTTGAGCATTTTCATTGTGTAGTGGAGCTGTTTGCGCATAATATACTAACCAAGCAATAAAAAACACAAAATTGCACACCCCATGTGACAACATGTACATGCAGTTTGCCACTAACAACATGTACATAACGTCACTACATAATAAATAAACAGGAATGTCTACATTTTAGTATGATTATTATTTTGCAGGTAAACCAAACGGACAACTACCCAGACAATGTCTGCTACCAATGTGCCAGTACCCTATTAGCCTTCCATGACTTGTTCAAGTGTTGTGTTGAGGCTAATGTAACTCTCTGTGCTAAGGTAGTCAAAGGAGGGGATTCTACAAATAAGGTAACATTTACTTACATTAATTCATCTATTTGTAGGTTATGTCACTGAAGAATCTAAAACTACTGATAAATCCATGTTGAAAAGTTGAATAAAATTTCCATCAAATTCACTCTGTTATATATTTATTATGTATGTACATAGAGCTCAACAAGTGAGAGAATACGTATAACGGTTTTATTCATGATAGTTGCAAAGGTTAGGGCAGAAGTGGCACGTTATACAATGTGAAAAACATCAACTGACCTTATTGGTTTATTCAAATTAGAGTTTATCCCTGTACTAAAATTAATTTGTGCACAGGTGACATCACTCATTCTATCACTTAGCGAGCTGTACCATCACGCTGTGTCCCTGACAGTATAGTCAGAGAGAACTTAACTTGGCTCTATCCATCGCCTCATATCCATCTACTGTTCAAATCTCTTCATATTTCTGTTTTTCAGTATATGTTTGTATGGTTTAGTTATCCTTTTCTTGGGAGCATTTTACCATTTGGCATCAAATGCAACATAACACCATACGAAACATTGACATAAGTAATCTTATTGAGAAAAAATCTTCATCTTGGATGAGGAGGGCCAACTGTCCTCCCACCTCTTCAATGATCTTCCGGATAATCTTCTATTGATGGTGTTTTCTATCTTTACAATTTCAACGATTCTATTGTCGTCCATACGTTTGACATGGTCACTTCAGAAACACCTTCTGCTACGTTCCCATCATGTTATCTTGGAGAAAATAATAATATAAATTTATTTCATGCCTTTTATGATACCAAGATCATTTCAAGGGCTGCTTGTATATTTATTTTCTGTCATGCTATTCTTCAAAACAATAACATTTAGATTGCTGCTGCCCAACTAAGAAACCCTGTTATAGGAGTATACAATTAAATAACCTCCTTCCATTCTTCACTGTTGTTGTATTATTTGTCTTGTATCAAATTACATATCTTGTAACTTTACATTGTTTAGGTTGGATAAAAGACATGGCTTATTTAATAAATCAATATACCTAAATTTGGATGTACAGTTCTTTTTCATGGTTAAAATTCTTGGATTCATCATCATCATCACTGGCTTCATGGACCCTGGCTTCCTCCAGAAATCGTCTCCATCCCTCCCTATCAACCGCCAGTATTCTCCAATTTATCAGGTCAATTTCTCTTATATCGCACAGCACGTCGTCCAGCCATCTTAACCAAGGTCTGCCTCTACTTCATCTGCCTTCGGGACAGGTCTAATACCTTTTTAGGAATACGGTCATCACCCATCCGGCAACCATGTCCAAGCCAACGTTGGTGCTGAATTTTAATAAATTGGACTACATTTGTTTCGTTGTACATTGCCTCTAGCTCATGATTATACCATATTCTCCAGACTCCTCCATCATTAGTTAGGCCAGAGATTTTCCTTAATATCTTCCTTTCAAACACCAATTACATTTTTTCCTCCTTTTTAGTCAGTGCCCAACATTCCGCCCCACATGTCAGTATGTCGGAGAAGAGTTTTGTATATAAGGACCTTAGTATTTCGCGAGATTAGTCTTGAATTGAGATGTTTGAGTTGTACGTAGTAACATCTATTAGCCACTGCAAGTCTCGCTTTAATTTTCATGCTGATGTTATTGTCCAAGGTGACCAATGATCCCTGGTAGGTGAAGAATGTAACCGATTCTACCCAATGGTCACCCACCAATATCTCCTCTTGGATTGGTTTGCACATTTTATATTTGTTGTCCACTAGTGATCATCTGGTCCATATAACTGTGTCTAGGGTGACCTCTATAGTTTCCGCCCTCCTTCACAGTAGAGCCTCTATCCTGTTCAGATGTACATAGTGTTATGTTTATAGTATGTAGATGAAATTTTGAAGAATGTAGAAGATTTATTTAACTGAAAGAATTTTTAACTGTGCAAAATGATATTAATCACACCTTTTTAAATAAGTATTAACTGTGTGAACTGTTAAGAATTTTTAACTGTGCAAAATGGTATTAATCACACTTTTATAAAGAAGTTGATGATAGTGCTTTGCAGAGTGGCATTTAGCAACATATAAAATACTTTATTATCATTACTGTCCTGACTATGCAGCACTGCAAGTTTATGAGAAATAAACGGCAGTTGTTGACAATCGTATTAAAATCGTAAGTTTCTCAAAATTTCTTTCATTTAATTGTTCATTGTAATTTATTGTTTACAGAAATGTACATCAAAGCCAACAGATGATGCATCCAAGGACTCACAAGAAAGGTACGTCGTATTTTTTAACTAAATTTTTGTAGTAACTGGGAATTTCACAGCATTTATCATTTGATTGATCAAAGTCAATTAACTTACAAATATAAGAGTCAACATTCATATTGAAAAATATTTCTGACACAAATCTTACATATTTGGTCTGTAAAAATTGCTTACAAGGTGCATAAAAGTTTAAAAATACTGACAATTCATTAACATGTGATACTCATCCAAACTCAAAATATTTGAAGAATTGAGAAAGAATGTACATACCATCACGGCAAATCTCTCAATCTGGGTAACCAACGACAGGTGTGCCAGTGTGTATTGCCTTATGCACTAACAACACACATTAGTCCCATCCTACCTCATTACTGAACTATGTGAGATGCTATTGTTGCCTGTTGTATTTTCGAATATCCGGCTCTTTTGCTCTTATTGAGTGAAAGCACTAGTCTAATCCAGTGTCTCAGCAATAATAACGCTTCCAGAAAGATTTTATATTATTATTATAATGCATATACCAGTCCAACTTTGTTATAACGAATACAAAGGGACTAACTTAATTTACTTGTTATAACCATTTCTTGTTATATCAGAGTTAGGTACAAATAGGTAGGTAATTAATAAAAACACCATCAACCGGGCTAAAAAACTCCATGAGCAAAACTAAAAACTCTCCGCATGTCCTAACGGTAGCCGAATATTCTGGTCATTATCAACCTCCATAGGACAAAACTTTTGCACATCTTCATTTCCGCCATTAACGAAACAGGATGTTTCTATTGCTAACTCTGCTACCGACAAAGCTAATCTTCTCAATAAATTATTTGCAAACAATTCAACCCTCGATGGCGGAGGAAAGTCTCCTCAACCAATTCCACATTGTGGTTTCAACTTCTCTGAGATCTTGCTCACCATCCAAGGGTTGTATGTTAACAAAGCGAATGGACCTAATGAAATTCCCGCTTTCGTTTTAAAAAAATGCTCCTCCAAACTTGTCCCAATTCTCACCAAACTCTTCAAAATCTCTTTTAATACTGGTATTGTCCCCTCTGACTGGAAAAAAGCGGTCATCCACCCAATCTTTAAAAAAGGTGATAGCTCCTACCCATCGCAATTACCTCTGTACTCTCCAAATTAATAGAACGGGTACCTAACACCAAGGTGATCACATACCCCGAAGCAAACAAAATTATAAGTGACTGCCAATATGGATTTCGTGGAAATCGATCCTGTGGTGATCTGCTCGGGTATATGACATCCTATTGGGGTCGGGTTATAGAACGCTTTGGAGAAGTTCAAACTGTCACCCTTGATATCTCCAAAGCCTTTGATCGGGTTTGGCACCGAGGTCTTTTAATTAAACTCCCCTCTTATGGACTTTCCCTGTCTCTGTGTAAGTGGATTAAGTACTTTCTCAAAGAGCGTGAAGTCGTTACTGTAGTGGACAGTTGCTCTTCATCTTCCCATTCCATCAATGCATGAGTTTACACATATGATGTAAATATAAAGTCGATTGGACTTATAGTATAGGTTAGACATATGATGTAAATATGAAGTCGATCGGACTTATAGTTTGGGCTGGAGCACACAAAAAAAATAATTCCGAACGCCGTACACCATACATACAAACACATCACGACGAAACTCACAGTGTGCACTCTCTACATGATACTCATTGATAAATTGATGTAAAAAAAATACGCTTAAAAATTGTGAAATCATGACTCCACTATTCCATAGTGTGGAGAGTAAAAAAATATATATTTTAGGGTATGCCTAGATGTCTACCTATAAAACATAAATACCTGCATTTATTTATTCTACAATGAATATTTATTCGTGAATAAAATAAAAAATAAAAATAAAATCTTTTTTTAAATAAATTTGCTTCATTATTTCTGAATAAAATACAATATACTGCTGTTTTAATATGAACTTGTTGTACCTTTAAACAATATATGCTATAATTTGCGAAAAAGCGTCCTATTAAATCTACACCATCTTCAGCTTCAGTTGTTGTCCTGGCACTTTTTGTTAAGAAAGCAACTTAATTAATGTTTCATTTCCTTAACTTCTTTATCATTTATTTCAAAGCCATTACAAACGATTTTTTTATTTTTCCATATATTTTTAAAATGAGGTCAGTTTGTAACTAGTTATTATTTAAAAAAAAAGGAATTTTATGCAACTAATATAATGAAAGAGTTGATGAATGAAAAAGTGGCAAGATTACAAAGCGAAAATTCTAGTAAGTAAAATGAGAAGCATCGTTACATAGTGGGTCAGATGGCTCATTTAAACAATATACAATAAAGGATGAATACGTAAAGGGGACTCTTTTTTTAACAAAAAATATTAGGAAAGGCCATAAAAATAATATCTCCTCTGATCCTTTTTTAAGATTTTGACTTTTCACGAGAATTTGGTTGAATTGTATCTTGTTAAGTGTATTTTTTTATATTGGTGAAAGGTGCTCCCTATAAAAGTCAACATTTGTATGAAAACAGACCTAAACCAATGCAATACTGAATATTTCCTAATTATAACCAAACAAGTTGGACTGTATTATGTTTCTGTGAAATTCTCTGTTTCTAATTATGTTTTTTTATTGATCTTTACTATGGAAACCTGTTTTAAAATGATTGACAGATTCACATAACATATTATTTATTTCCAAACATTCTGTACACAATAAAATACATAATAATGGTGCTCAATGGCGGGTTTATTGCCTAATGGCAATATCTTCCATCCATCTGAATCCAATTTGTTGAGGGGACAAAGGGATAAAATTAAGATAATTTACTATTTTCAGGAAAAAATATGCTTATTATAAGGGCTCTTCATACTCCAAACATATATTTGATCAAAATTTTTAATACCTACTGTATTGCATGAAGTATGGAACTATCAATGGGGCCTCTATAAATATCACTAATCCAAATATTCTGTCTGTGTTTATAAACAGGTTTCTGTATTAAAATTATATTTTCTATCTAAGTGAAAATAATGTTATCTGACCTAGCACCTGTTTTTTTTTCAGTAGAAGATCTAAATAAAATTATATTTGTTAAAAATAATATTCACCTCAGATATCACGAGCTTTATTTTGTTGTTTGATAATTAACATTTCAATGTTCACATATTCCAGTTTCTGTAATATGTCTTACTATATATTTGGTGGTAAAAGTACATTTTTATTAGATATCTGTTAAACCATTAAAGGGTTCCTTATTTGTGGTTGCAGATATTTCCTTCGAGAAGTTCCTGCTTTGACACAAATATCATCAAATGACAATATTAGACCACTCGGGAATAATGCAACCACAGATAATGTCATTTATTTCTGCAAATTATGTCAAACTTTCATTTATAACAAGTTTATATGTCATTGTCAAATATCTCACCCATTTGAGAGTTTACTCCACGTCGACCAATTAGATATGTTTTATTCTGTTCACACTGTAACATTCGTACAAGAATCTCTACATCAGCCCACCTCGTTTATCGTTGACATAGAATATTCTGATAGTGAGTCCGTTAAGGTTATCAAAACAGTTTTGGATGGAAGACGGGAACCGTACGAATATCGTTGTATTTTGTGTAAAAATCTTTTGACTTCTGATTGTATCAAAAGTGGAAAAGACAAATGCACGATGGATTGTAACTCTAAGAACCCATTTCCTGATATTAGTTTTGATTCCAAAGTCGACCATGATAAAGTTATTCTCTGCATTTGTTTTTGCTGCGTAAAAAAAATTCAATTTATAACAAATATCGATGGAGACATGATAAAACAAAGAATGCCAAATTTTATCAAAATGGATGAGAACGATGAAGATAAAAAAAAATTTAAATCTAAAATAATTATATTTGAGTGTAAAGTTTGCAAGAAAATTTATAAAAGTCGAACGGCACTTATTTACCACGAACGTGTTGCCCATGATATAGGTGGTGGAAAAAAATTCACTTGTCAATATTGTGGTTTGGCATTTGCCGCTCGGTGTTCCAGAGATGTTCATCAGAGAATACATTCGGGAGTTTGTCCATACAAATGTCATTTTTGTTCAAAATCTTTTCGTTCTAGCAATTCCTTGCGTTACCACATCATTTCACATTCGGATGTCAAAAATTATCCCTGTCCATTCTGCACCAAAAGGTTTCGAAAAAAAAATCATCTCGACGGACACCTTTTAAGGCACAAAAATATGAAATCATCTCAGAAACAAAATGCATAATTGTTATATTTTAATGAACCATAATGTGGAAGAGTGTACAAGTTAATGGAAATTAGGGTATCAGTGTAACAGTGCCCTGTCTGTTGCAGGTCTTCATATCGACTTCCCTTCCGTGAAATTCATGATGCGAGGAATACATTCCTCAAACTTTCTTCATCCCATGACCTTCGATTGTCTTCTGATCTGATGAATGTATCTAACAAAATTGAATGCTATCCATTACTCAGTGAAGATATTAAAATTGAAGGGGAAGAAAATATGCTAGAATCTAATTTCAAAACAATAGTCAACAAAACAGAAAAATGTTTCGGCCAAAATGATATATCACACAGTACTAATAACAAAGAAATGTCTGTTAATAAAGAAAGTGAAATACAATTAAAGGATGATAATTTAATACAAATCAAAAAGAATAAAGCAAAATTAAGAAAAAAAATTACCAATAAAACAAGTGGAATTATTAATATATCGGATGGAGAAAAGTTAAAGCGAAAAAGGATATTAAAGAAAGCAAAGGTGACAATCAACGGTCGTTTGTGTTACACTTGTAGTGTTTGTGGTAAAATTCTCCGTTCACCATATACATTTCTATTTCATATGCGCATTCATTCGGGTGAGAAACCTTGTGTGTGCGACTTGTGCGGTAAACAGTTTCGTATAGACACGGGGCTTCAACGCCACGTCAGGGAAACTCACATGAAAATACGAAACCACTCATGTCACGTATGCGGTAACAAGTTTGTCAACAGACAGAATCTTTCCCAACATCTAAGAATACATTCCGGCGAGCGACCATTTGTTTGTCTGGAATGCGGGAAAAGTTTCAAACAGAGCGGCTCTCTGTACGTTCACAGTCGTACTCACACGGACGTCTTCCCGTTCTCTTGCACGTCTTGCGACGCTCGCTTCCGCAGTCGCACTCAACTGACGCACCATAACTACAAACACACGGGAGAGAGACCGTACAATTGTCAAGTCTGCGGTCGTGGATTTCGTATCAAACACGAACTCAATATGCACAAACTGATACACAACGAACAGAAGCCGTTCTCGTGCACAGAATGTGGAGCTTCCTTTAGACAAAAACGATATTTAAAAAACCATTGCAAAAGAACACACTCTTCCACCGTCGTTGTTACTGAATCTTCCTGTAGCTAGTTTTGAATTGGCCTGTTTTAGTAAAATGTTTAAAATATATATAGTCTACAGTAAGGCCAGCATTTGAATGTGTTTAAACCCTCCACTTCACCTCTACTTACATAATTGTGTCTCACCATAAAACAAACATTTATTGGAGGTTGTCAATAATTTAATTTTTTCCCACTTTATTGTTATCTTAAAGAAATGAAAATTTCGTTGGAATAGATACATAAAAATAATGAATAGTGATTGATTATGGCCCAGTATTACAGTCTGAGTTTAAGAGCTAAACTCAAGCTTTACAAAAATATAGCGTATTACAGTGTCCGTTTAGGCCTAATCTTCCCTCAAATACGTCACTAAAACGACAAATATTTAGCTCAACGTTTCTGGCGGATTAAGTACTTAACGTTGAGTCAACTGTCATTTGCTAGGCAATGCGTGTAGTTTCAGTTTCTATCACTAGAGGCATTAGTTGTATCGACGGTGGCGCCACACAACAAAATAAACTGACATATTGAAACGAACATGGGCATTTAAAAGCATAATTTTGGTGAAAAAAATTAAATTTACCATGTTGGATAGTAAAACAATAGTATTTCAAGTGGTAGCGTCCCGTTTTGTAGTTCGTATTATTTGAGGTTATTTAAAATTTGACAGATAATAACCACAGAAAAAGTAAAATATTTATATAATTGAAGATTTAGTAACTGACATGTCATATTGCACTGTAATACGGAAATGGATTCAATCTCCCCTTAATATTAATCTTGAGTTTAACAAACTCAATGAGTTGAGGGCTGACTGTAATACCGGGCCTATGTTTACACAAGTCACTTTTATAGATATAATATATCAACCACATAATATAAATAAATTTACATACTATTTATTACATATATAAATGCGGCTTTGTAAATAAGCCTTCCAATTTTTAAATCTGAAATATATTTATCACTATTCACTTTTGCATTGTTTTGATATTCATATATAAATGTAACTTTGGTGATGAAATTGTTTTCTCTAATATCCTTTCAATTATGAGGGGCTCATTTAAAACTAAAGAATATTAGCCCGGGGTGATTTCTAATAAATTTAATTTTGTAATTTCCTGACAATAATAAACATACAAAATTAGTCATATCTCATAAAATGTATTATCGCCAGTTTTGTGTCAAGATACATTTGATTGCTGATATCTGTCCATGAAGGAAAGAGACCATCATACCTGTAACACACTAGTATAGGTCATTATCACATAAATATTATTATATGCGGCCATGTTGAATTTTTTAAATCATATGTACAAATATACCAGAATCTATACCATTGCATCTTTGTAATTTACAGTTTTAATATAATCTATACTTCAGATAAATGGCTTCTAGTAAATACTCATGTTAACAACTTTACTTATTGACTCAATTATCTTATTTGACCACTTCAGTTTTACCATCTGAAATTTCTTATTTTTACAGTACAATCACAGTATAGTTGACCCATGTATCAGATTACATTAACTTTGTACAATTATCAATAAAACCTTACATATTTGACAGACACATTATCTAGAACAGAGGTCTATTGTTTTTTTGGTCTATTGCCTCCGTTTCAAAAAGATTTTCACATGTACATGCACATGATCTGATAATAAACCAATACGGAAATTTCCACACAGTGAGATCATTTTAACCTTGTTGTGTTTGTATCAACAAAATGAAAATTGTCACACAGCGAGAAAATTTAAGTCTTCGATAAAGCCGGGTATCGATTACGCGCACCTGGAGTGCGCGCCGTGAATGAGCGCATTGGCTATGCGCTCCGCGGAGCGTGCTCCAAATTTTGAAGGCATCTTAACTGTGCGCTCCTAGCGCGAGGCAGCTGTTCCACTATTTATTCGTTCACCATGGACGTTGGTCGTGTACGAGCAGCTGATCATTTTTTCTTTTTTCTTCCACAGGCACTTGGATTCCACTGCTTATTTCCCTCCATGCGTCCGTTCTAAGTGCTTTATTATGATATAAACGACTTTTGCTATTCCATAGTAGTTCTTTGGTACCACATAATTGATTTAATTTATGGCAACTTTGGTTATCCATCTTGATACGCAACAAACACTAAAGTAGGAAACATCTGTCTCAACTGGTGCGCGCGCCAAGACTGAGCTTCCTTTGGAACGCGGCAAAAAAACGACCGAAGATGGAACGCGCCGTTCCACGTTCGCGCGTTCCAACGAACACTTTGGCGCGTGTTCGAAGTCGGTATCGACTTTGCGCTGCTGGGTCGCGCGCCAATGTTCGACCTCTTGGAGCGCATAATCGATACCCGGCTTAAACGATTTAAGAAATTGATTAACTATATTTTTTTAACCTACCAAGCCTTCATTGTGCCATGTCAATGCGCCCTAATTTTGTCTGGATTATTTTACTGCCCCATTGAGTCACAAACTCCCACAAGGTGGCTTATCGCCCACGTTGAGAAACTATGATTTAGAAATGTTTGACATTCATTCTTTAAACCTATTTTATTTCTCTCAAATCTTAGTATTTTGTTATTATCTCTTACCCATAAAAAATATTTTGCAGTGTTATATAATTCAATAAGAACTAGGGGCTCCGTCCCTGGCCGCTTCGCGGCCCAACCCCGGTTTGGCGCTACCTGCCATTTTTTTAGGCGCTTCGCGCCTTTATTTATGCGCTACGCGCATTTCATTGGGCGCTGCGTGCCATTTGTTTTATGCCACGCATCGTTTTTTTAACGCTTCTCACCAACATATGACCGCTGCACATCGAACCAATTCAGGTATTCATCGAACTAACAAAGTATTGAATGTTATCAATAGTGATTTGTAATTAAGATATTCATTAATTTATTATATTATTAGTTCAATGTTTAATAATGTTACCATAATAGAAATTAAACAATAAGTTATTAGTGTGAGTATATTAATCAATATAAATGAATCATATTTCTAAAAAAACATTTAAATTGTACTTAAGCACATAATATTATTATGTATAATGTTTCAATGTATATAGGCATGCTATAAGCATTCAACTCTCAAATGTTGTTGATGTTCCGTTATTTTTTTTTTTTTTTATGGGCAACTACAATAATATTGTTTTGTTTAAACAAATATAATAAGAATAGCAACATAAGTAATTGTTACTTAATCAGCCCACCTTTGATTTCATGTTGCATGTACTCACTGCTGATAACAAAACAAATTATTATTCCTGTATAGCGTGGCTCCTGGACATACATAATCAGCGGTACTAATAACATTTTCGTTAAAACTCGTTTTAGCCAACTAAACCTCGCACTACGTAAACCACGTATTAGGCACTAATTCGTGGTTTAGTGGGTTCTTACTAATAATGTAAAAATGTACAAGGACTAAGTAAACCATGGAATACGGAATGAATGTTGTGTGAACGCAGCCATTTAACGGGAATTTCGGAATTTTTCTTTACTTTATGCTATTTTTTGTTCATTCTCTATGACTTTATTAGCCGTCATCTATGACATCTATCGAGAATCATCGTATTTCTATGTTTGTCATTGTTTGTTTACTGCATGGTTTTGATGGTTTACTGTTTATGTATCGTCACGTATTGGTTGAATTCCCAATAATTTAACTTATTACAACATAACTTATTACATTTATTTTAAAACAATTGTCAATGGAAAATAAATATCTTCATTTATTTGCCTTCTTCCAAATAAATCTACGAGATGTCTAACTCCTGCCTTTGAAAATCTGTACTTTCTTCTAAAATTAATGTCGTCGTAATCAACAAACGGATTACAACGCACCTATGAACACACCTTATAAATTTTGCTTCATCAAAAAACTTTCCACCTGCTCAATTTCTTGAAACGATCTTTCAAAATCGCCGATTCTATAATCAAACAGATTGTTGTTCATAATTAAAAAAAAGTATTTCTTTAAAAATGACAAAATACAATACGCGCGGTCTATTTGACTTTTGACAGCTCACGAATTCACTATTGCTATTCCACCACTAAACTAGGGGACCGGATGGTTTAGCGTTACCATGGTGATATAAACCATGGTGATATAAACCATGGAATAAAATAGAAGTTTTAAAACTTGGTTATTAGTAAGATTTTTGGCCATTAGGTTTTAGTCACTCTATTCCATAGTTCAACCTCGCTACTTTTTCGTTATTAGTACCGCCGAATATGTCCACGGAACTGAGTTTTTCCAAATTATTATATGTGGTAAGGCATTGGTACAATGGGGAATTCTGAGCGGCATTAGTGTTTTTTTTTTAGTCCAAAAAGAACGTTAAGGTGTGTCTTGTTTGTCTATTTGGTATGTTGAAGTTAATCATTTTCATAAGGTCTGTACAGTCAATTTTGAAGTTTTTTATGTCATAAAGGTACATTAAGTCTGAGGTCCTTCGTCTTGTCTGTAAAGTCTGCAATTCATGTTTGTAGTTATTACCAAATTTGTACTTCGTGTTTTTCAAAAATATTTATTGTATTCATTCTATACTGTTAATATAAGTATTATATTGTGGATTCCAAATGACTGACGCTTGTTCCAATTGACTTCTAACAATTGTGTTATACAGTAAGCTAAATGTTTTCATTTGTGTGAATGGTTTACATACTCTCATCAGGAATCCCAAAATTTTATAAGCTTTCAGTATAATGGTGTTTGTCAAATAAAAGTTTACTGTCCAGTTGTATGCCTAAGTCTCTACAGTCTGATTTCTTATCAATCATCTCCCTATTGATTGTGTATGTGTATTGTATTGTACTCTTTTTCTTAGAGAATGTAATGGAGTGACATTTTTCTACATTTAGTAACAGCTTATTAGAGTCAAAATAAGAAGTTAGTCTATCCAGGTAAAGTTGTAAGTCCTTAGTCAGTAATGTCTAACAGTTTTACAGATTTTCATATCATTCAGTTTTATAGATTATTATCTTATGTACTTGGATGGTTTTGAATATGTACTGGTTGTATTAATTTGAATAATGTCATAGGCAAAAATGTAAATACTTATTTGTCAAAATATTATAAAAACAATATTGAACACACATACATACCATCACGCCATGTCCCTCACGGGGTAGGCAGAGAGAACCGAACGCCACATTTTTCTATCTTGACACACATTCATCGCCTCATCAACATTCATACATCGTCTTATACATGTTCGTCTGTTGTTCAAGCTTCTTACATTTCCATATTTCAAAATAACGTTTACATGGTCGTGCCATCCTTTTCTTGGGCGCCCGCGACCTCTTATTCCGTTCCTGTCAGCTTTGTATATTTTCTTCGTCAGGCGTTCTTCGTTCATTCTTCCCAAGTGGCAAAACCATCTGAATGTGTTAACTTTCATTCTGTTAATTACATCTTTCTTCATCTTACATTCTTTCCTTGTATCTTCATTCCGAACTCTGTCATACATCGTTCTGTTACAAATTCTTCTAAGCGATCTCAATTCAACTGCATTTATTCTGCTTTCATGCGACTTCTGCCATGTCCAGGTCTTACTTGCATACGTCAAGGTTGGCACTACGATTGCATTATGAATGGCAACTTTAGCGTCTCTTGATATGTTGCGATCATTCATAACTGGTCTAAGCGCTCCATTCACTCTGTTTCCTGCCATAACTCTTCTTTCAATATCCTTATCAGGCCGTCCATTCCGTTGGAACATACTACCCTGATAGACATACTCGTCGACTTGTTCAAGCCATTCATTCTCTACTTTTGTTTGACAAACTGTGACATACTCGTCGACTTATTCAAGCCATTCATTCTCTACTTTTATTTGACACACTGTTCTGCTTTCACTCTTTTCTCTATTGAACATATGAGTAAATATTTTGTAAGTTTATTGAATTTATTATATAAAGGAAAAATTGTAAAAAAATCAAATTTTACTTAAGCACATAATGTGTAATTTTTCAATATAAATGTTTTCATAATGTCATTATCAGTCAATACAAAGCTATCATGATTTGATCTACATTGCTATTAGATGATTAATCCAATAGACGCCCTACGATTGATTTTAAATGTAATTTAGGGTATATAATATATGGAAAACAATGTATAATGTGCACCATATAAATCAACTAAACAATAAGTTATTGGTGTATATTTATTGATATAAAATAATCATCTTGCTAAAAAAACATTTCAATATATATAGACATGCTTCTCAAGATTTTTTCACAATGAAATACATATTCGGTACATGTAAATAAATAAATTTGAAGTATTTCATAAGTGAACATGTACATCCTTATTTGTCAAAATGTTGTTCAAAGCATACATATGAGAGAGTACAAAATGTTTATAAATCAATTGAAAATCTCTTTAAATACAATATTTTCTGTATACTTACTCATATTTTTTACAACCATTCTTGTTCCATTACAAAGACCATCTCCTCGTAGAATTTTATTTAAAAAAAAAATGGGCAACGTACAATAATATTTTTTTAAACAAATATGTATAATAAATAAGAATAGTAACATAAGTAATTGTTACTTAATCATCCCACCTTTAATTTCATTGGTATGTTGAAGTTAATAATTTTCAGAAGGTCTGTAAGTCAAAATTGTGGATTCCAGATGACTGACTCATGTTCCAATTGACTTCTAATAATTGTGTTATATAGTAAGCTGAATGTCAGGATCAAGTTGTAAGTCCTAACAGTCAGTAATGTCTATAACAGTTTTATAGATTTTCATATTGTTCAGTTTTATAGATTATCTTATGTACTTTAAACAAAGTGATTCACAAACTATGTATGCATTTGTTGGAACAGCTCGCTAGCACAATGTATTATATTGTAGACCTCCCCAGATGCAGCTAGAATAAAATTGCATAGTTGTTACCGATTGACGATGGTTTGTTTAAAATATCTCTCATTGGACCGCCAAAAATTGCAACTCGAGCTTCTTCTATTTTGTTGACACCTTACATTTAAAGGGTGTCTCATACGTACCCCATAGAACACACTAACTAACGTACCCTTACAACTTCATCTGCATCATAAACATACAGACTATAATTTTTCAAACAGTATGGTCCGGTACCAGGCACGTCGGCAATCTGAACACCGAATGATGCAAAACAGCTTCAATTCTTCCGGATATGTTGACAGTACTAACAACTACTCTTCGCCTAGCATTTCGCAATGTTCGCCTACGATCTCGCTATTTCTGTCATATCTCACTCATCCATCTCTTGATTTGTCGTGTTTTGGTAGCAGGCATCCCCGGAGTTTCAGAAAATACCTGCAACAAACAAAATAATACCAAATAATTAGATATGACGATGCGTCACGTCAAACGTCAAATGTCAATCCGTGAATCCGTCCATTGTCCATATCCTGTTAGTACAGAATGCTGCCAGTATTCAATTACGTATTCCGCAGATTTATTAATAACGATAAATATTATTGGTGTTTAAAATTCTTTTTTGAACAATAATACTATCAATTGATGTTGCAAATACATTTTAAACGATATTTTTGTACTTTTTCGTTTCAAATATTTTTTTATATTGAAGAAATATTTTGAATGCGTAAAATAAAATTGGGTAAAATTATTTTACTGGCAATACGCGCACATTCTAAACCGGAACAGACACAGACGTATTCAATATAATAGATTATTTTGTGCATTTGTGATTGTTTTATACATGTACATAATTTTTAATATGTTATTTATAATAAAATTAATAAAAGACTATTTCAATGTACAATACTTTCAATCTATATTTTCCTTTAATAATTTGAGAAACATTATTCAGGTTTATCCTTAAAACAGATTATATATATCATATCATTATAAAGCAGTTTAGTTTCCAAATATTATTTATTTTTTAACATGGTTACATAATTAAATTCAAAAATATTGTTTTCTTATTTGGATTACATTTTATTACCTAACTGACTATATTTGTCTTGATATCTTTAGATCTTATATGATTCAGTTCTTGGTGGAATTCCATTTAAATTAATTAATATTTTTAGTAAATAAAAATCATGTTTAAAATCAATTCCACTATTTGTTAATAATGATTTTAAACACGTTTTTTATTTTTATTTATTAAAAATATTAATTAATTGTATGATTCAGTCATTTTTATTATATTCTTTTTTAAAGTTTTGTTAAAAATGTTCCAACAGTCGATTTGTTCAAGAGAATTTATTTCTCTTAACATATCGACAAAGTATCAAGCCAAGATATGTGAGATTTGTATGTAGGGTCTAAATTTTTCATTTTTTTTCCAAATATGAAGAAAAAAAAAACACCAACTTAGAGACTTTGCATCATACATATATGGATTTACTCAGAATTTGGAGTAAAACATTTAGTGTGTCTGTGTGTGTCCCCCCCTTCTAACTTTTGATCCGCTCAAATCACAGAGCTAGAATTTCCTAGTTGGGCAGCAGTAATTTACTTATTGTTGTCATTATAAATATGGTGTGATAAAAGGTAAAATAAAATAAATAGTATATAGTTGCAGGCCTACAATTTATACTCAGAATTTCGAATTTTTGTTTCAGTCAGGGGTTATCAACTTTTGAATTTTTACTTTATTTTTCATATGTATCAAAAACCATATAAGCTAGAACCTTGTAAATTGGTGTATATATATATATATATATATATATATATATATATATATATATATATATATATATATATATATATATATATATATATATATATATATATATATATATATATATATATATATATATATATATATATATATATATATATATGATGGATTGTTTTCTAGGGTAACCCACGTATAGTCTTGAGAAAGACTGTTGTTTAACTCCCAACGTTTCAGCCAGATAGCACTGACCATTTTCAAGGGGGGTTTCGACTTGTATATTGAGTTATGTTTTGAATTGGCGGCGAGCGCACACCCGTTTAACTCAGAAGTCAATATCCAAGGATATACAAGTCGAAACCCCCCTTGAAAATGGTCAGTGATATCTGGCTGAAACGTTGGGAGTTAAACAACAGTCTTTCTCAAGACTATACGCGGGTTACCCTAGAAAACAATCCATCATCTTTCACCCGCGAAAATCTTAATATTAACATATATATATATATATATATATATATATATATATATATATATATATATATATATATATATATATATATATATATATATATATATATATATATATATATATATATATATATATATATATATATGTATGTATATATGTTATATTTGATGTTTTCACGGGTGAAATATGTTATAATATTTTTATCTCGGTTTTCCCGTGTCAGTAGGTCTTGACTAAGACCATTTGTCTTCCGACGTTTCGCCTGAATATCACCAGGCATTTTCAAGGACTTAACGAAAAGCACGCGCGCGACACACGTCTACTCACACTGAAAGCTCACCGTCAAGTGACTCGTAGCGTACAAGATGGCCGCTTATGTCAAATATTGTTAGCGCGACGTGATTGGCTCCTTGTGACACGCCCACATATATATATATATATATATATGTTATAATATTTTTATCTCGGTTTTCCCGTGTCAGTAGGTCTTGACTAAGACCATTTGTCTTCCGATGTTTCGCCTGAATATCACCAGGCATTTTCAAGGACTTAACGAAAAGCACGCGCGCGACACACGTCTACTCACACTGAAAGCTCACCGTCAAGTGACTCGTAGCGTACAAGATGGCCGCTTATGTCAAACATTGTTAGCGCGACGTGATTGGCTCCTTGTGACACGCCCACCTGCTGTCGTGTTCGTTGGTAATAATATTTTATCATTATTTTTGTGTTGTGATTTATTGTTAATTTTAGTTGTGACATTAATATTATTATTGTTGTGTTTTGGGGTTATTTTCGCTATGGTATTATTAATATTATTATTGTATTGTTTGTCATATAAAATGTTCTTCCAGGTACTAGGCAAACGAACTCCGTCGTCCCGATTGTTCATTATATCCCTTCTCTTATATATTTCTATAGCTTCCCTGTAAATTCTGAGAGGTTCACTGTTTAAACTTGCTATTATTTTTGAATGGTCAAAATCTATTGTATGTCCTTCTGTGAGCGAGTGTTGTACAAGTGAGGATGTAAGTTTTTTGTTTCTCATGTCGAGCACAGAGTCGACATGAGAAACAAAAAACTTACATCCTCACTTGTACAACACTCGCTCACAGAAGGACATACAATAGATTTTGACCATTCAAAAATAATAGCAAGTTTAAACAGTGAACCTCTCAGAATTTACAGGGAAGCTATAGAAATATATAAGAGAAGGGATATAATGAACAATCGGGACGACGGAGTTCGTTTGCCTAGTACCTGGAAGAACATTTTATATGACAAACAATACAATAATAATATTAATAATACCATAGCGAAAATAACCCCAAAACACAACAATAATAATATTAATGTCACAACTAAAATTAACAATAAATCACAACACAAAAATAATGATAAAATATTATTACCAACGAACACGACAGCAGGTGGGCGTGTCACAAGGAGCCAATCACGTCGCGCTAACAATGTTTGACATAAGCGGCCATCTTGTACGCTACGAGTCACTTGACGGTGAGCTTTCAGTGTGAGTAGACGTGTGTCGCGCGCGTGCTTTTCGTTAAGTCCTTGAAAATGCCTGGTGATATTCAGGCGAAACGTCGGAAGACAAATGGTCTTAGTCAAGACCTACTGACACGGGAAAACCGAGATAAAAATATTATAACATATTTCACCCGTGAAAACATCAAATATAACATATATATATATATATATATATATATATATATATATATATATATATATATATATATATATATATATATATATATATATATATATATATATATATATATATATATATATATATGTTATATTTGATGTTTTCACGGGTGAAATATGTTATAATATTTTTATCTCGGTTTTCCCGTGTCAGTAGGTCTTGACTAAGACCATTTGTCTTCCGACGTTTCGCCTGAATATCACCAGGCATTTTCAAGGACTTAACGAAAAGCACGCGCGCGACACACGTCTACTCACACTGAAAGCTCACCGTCAAGTGACTCGTAGCGTACAAGATGGCCGCTTATGTCAAACATTGTTAGCGCGACGTGATTGGCTCCTTGTGACACGCCCACCTGCTGTCGTGTTCGTTGGTAATAATATTTTATCATTATTTTTGTGTTGTGATTTATTGTTAATTTTAGTTGTGACATTAATATTATTATTGTTGTGTTTTGGGGTTATTTTCGCTATGGTATTATTAATATTATTATTGTATTGTTTGTCATATAAAATGTTCTTCCAGGTACTAGGCAAACGAACTCCGTCGTCCCGATTGTTCATTATATCCCTTCTCTTATATATTTCTATAGCTTCCCTGTAAATTCTGAGAGGTTCACTGTTTAAACTTGCTATTATTTTTGAATGGTCAAAATCTATTGTATGTCCTTCTGTGAGCGAGTGTTGTACAAGTGAGGATGTAAGTTTTTTGTTTCTCATGTCGAGCACAGAGTCGACATGAGAAACAAAAAACTTACATCCTCACTTGTACAACACTCGCTCACAGAAGGACATACAATAGATTTTGACCATTCAAAAATAATAGCAAGTTTAAACAGTGAACCTCTCAGAATTTACAGGGAAGCTATAGAAATATATAAGAGAAGGGATATAATGAACAATCGGGACGACGGAGTTCGTTTGCCTAGTACCTGGAAGAACATTTTATATGACAAACAATACAATAATAATATTAATAATACCATAGCGAAAATAACCCCAAAACACAACAATAATAATATTAATGTCACAACTAAAATTAACAATAAATCACAACACAAAAATAATGATAAAATATTATTACCAACGAACACGACAGCAGGTGGGCGTGTCACAAGGAGCCAATCACGTCGCGCTAACAATGTTTGACATAAGCGGCCATCTTGTACGCTACGAGTCACTTGACGGTGAGCTTTCAGTGTGAGTAGACGTGTGTCGCGCGCGTGCTTTTCGTTAAGTCCTTGAAAATGCCTGGTGATATTCAGGCGAAACGTCGGAAGACAAATGGTCTTAGTCAAGACCTACTGACACGGGAAAACCGAGATAAAAATATTATAACATATTTCACCCGTGAAAACATCAAATATAACATATATATATATATATATATATATATATATATATATATATATATATATATATATATATATATATATATATATATATATATATATATATATATATATATATATATATATATATATATATATATATATATGTTGGTTTTGATGTTTTCGCGGATCGTAGAATATGAATTATCATTATTTTTCCGGATAATCCGCTGTGGCTTTTGGTTGTCTTGCCGACGTTTCGCCCGAATGACATCGGGCATTATCGAGGCTATTAACTCGAGCGCGTGCACGAAGATAATGACGCTAGCGTGCTGTCGTGTTGTCTATTTATGTTATTCAAACGACGACTTAGCGCTGCTTCGTGTTATACGTCGAGCGGGGTGGGGGGGGGGGCGGCGGTGCGTTGGTACCGGCCGGCTCGCTGTGTATCGAAGTACAGCTAGGTGTATTCACTCTGCTACGACACTGTTCACTTGCGGTCGCGGGGTAGTTACTCGGGAGGGGGGTGGGGTGTGGTAGGTTCCCTGCCGGTCGATCGGCTTGCTGTGGACGGTCTATGTGCGGCTCGCTATGTTGTGTATGGAGGGCTATGATACGCGGCGATCGACGTGTAGGTATTTTTGTAACGGTGGCGGGCGGCTCTATGTTAGAAGTATTGTTGATTTCTTTACAGTCTTTATTTTTAAACGATCGACAACTATCTTGTGAAGTTCTCCGAAAAGCAAAGCTCCCGACTCCAAACGTTACGAAGGGAGAGAGGAAAGCTCTCGAAAAACTAAGAAAGAACAAAGAGATAGTCGTATTAAAAGCAGATAAAGGAAATGCAACGGTTATAATGAATACGAAAGATTACGAAAATAAAATGGAGGCATTATTACAAGACAACACCACTTACAAACGCCACACGAGGGATCCCACAACTTACCTAGAAAAAACTACAAAAGCATTAATACTAGAATCAAATATAGGTACCGAAACGAAAAGAACACTTATTCCGCGAGAAAAATCATCGAGGGTACCTAAAATGTACGGCCTTCCGAAAATCCACAAAACAGATATACCACTACGTCCCATCATTAGTGCCGTCGGTTCACCCACACAAGCCCTAGCAAAACACTTAGCTAAAAACCTGCAATATCACGTCGAAACAGCGTCGTCGTACGTCAAAAATGCAGAACATTTCATTGAGCAATTAAAAGACATAAAAATAGAAAAGGGTGACATGCTTGTCAGCTTAGACATTGTGTCCCTCTTCACCAATATCCCAGTATCCGAAGCCATTGACGTAATAATAAAGAGACTTGAACCACCAGACGACACAATAAGCCAAATCAAACACTGCCTGAATAATACATACTTCCAATATAACGGGAATATGTACAAACAAATAAGAGGAACACCAATGGGTTCCTCTCTTTCACCAGTAGCAGCCAATATATTTATGATGGACTTTGAAGAAAATGCACTCGAGAACGCCACGCTAAAGCCGGTCATTTGGTTGCGATACGTGGACGACATATTTATAATATGGCGACATAGCGAAACAGAGCTCGACGAATTTCTTCACTACCTAAACAATTTACACGATAGTATCAAATTCACAATCGAAAAAGAAATAAACAATAAACTACCTTTTTTGGACGTATTAGTGGAAAAAACAAACAGCGGGATTCTAAGTTATTCAGTCTACAGAAAACCTACACACACTGACAGATACCTTAATGCAACATCTCACCATCACCCAGGACATTTAAATTCAGTAGTAAAAACCCTAGTCACCAGATCAATTAAGCTAGCTGATAAAATACACGCTGAAAAAGAAATAAATAATCTACGCCAGGCTCTCGTCGCTAACGGGTACAAAAAATCTACTATCAATAGGGCAATATATGGAAAAGAAAACAGAAAAGCTAAACCCGAAGAAGAAATAAAAGGAGTAGCTTTCTTACCATATATCGCAGGGATCTCTAATAAAATTGGCCGCATTTTAAAAAGAAATCAAATAAAAACTATATTTAGACCACAAGGAAAAATATCAACTCTACTCAGAGGAGTAAAAGACGTTATACCTCTAGAATCGCATGGCATATATGAAATACCTTGCGGTTCGTGCGAAAAAACGTACATTGGTCGCACGAACAGGAAGATTTCGGCAAGAGTAGCGGAGCATCAGTTGGACGTCAAACAAAAGAAGCCCACGTCAACTTTGTCCAACCACGTGTTGACCGAGGGGCATAAAATTGATTTTGATGGTGCAAAAACACTCGTCCGCCAAGAAAAAGAAATTTGCCGAGTCTTCCGCGAAGCAATAGAAATAGAACGCCGTGAAAATTCCATGAATACACGTGACGATTCGCTTCGACTACCTGCAGCTTGGAAGCCTCTGATAAACCGGATAAGTAATATTAAAAATAAAGACTGTAAAGAAATCAACAATACTTCTAACATAGAGCCGCCCGCCACCGTTACAAAAATACCTACACGTCGATCGCCGCGTATCATAGCCCTCCATACACAACATAGCGAGCCGCACATAGACCGTCCACAGCAAGCCGATCGACCGGCAGGGAACCTACCACACCCCACCCCCCTCCCGAGTAACTACCCCGCGACCGCAAGTGAACAGTGTCGTAGCAGAGTGAATACACCTAGCTGTACTTCGATACACAGCGAGCCGGCCGGTACCAACGCACCGCCGCCCCCCCCCCCACCCCGCTCGACGTATAACACGAAGCAGCGCTAAGTCGTCGTTTGAATAACATAAATAGACAACACGACAGCACGCTAGCGTCATTATCTTCGTGCACGCGCTCGAGTTAATAGCCTCGATAATGCCCGATGTCATTCGGGCGAAACGTCGGCAAGACAACCAAAAGCCACAGCGGATTATCCGGAAAAATAATGATAATTCATATATATATATATATATATATATATATATATATATATATATATATATATATATATATATATATATATATATATATATATATATATATATATATAGAAATACAATTCCTATCCCAAATTTATTTTTTCAAAAAAAATTCCAGAGTTTCTGAAACATTTTTTATTAAGAAAAACATATTTTTAATTATAAATTTATGTGTTTAACTGTCTATATTTTTAAAGTTTTTAAAAATATCGAAAAAAGCCGAAACACCCCAAATAAATAATTTGCTATATAAATATTAACATTGTAGTAGTACATCTCAAACTTTTTCTAACAATTTTTATTAAAAATGAATTTAGTGATGACATCGTTTTATACAATTTGTAAGGCAGTAAATACTACACAATATCTCACTCAATAGTTTGATACCTACTTAATCTACAAACATACATCATGCTGTTTTCATATCCTGGGTAGGAAAAACAAACTGACCTCCACACTATCCTATCCTGACATGTATACCTACATGTTTTATATAGAAAACAAAATATCTTAAAATATTTATAAATTTGTGTTTAAGTGTTTATAGTTTGGTACATATTCTTCAATTGTACATACTGTCGCCATCGAGAGTTGGATCTCAAGTATTACATGCAACTAGTAATAATTGTGAAAATTTAATGATAGGATATTGAAATTCTGGAAGTATGCAGAAACAATGTATGTAGACAGGTGTTTTGGTTTTTTCATCAAATCAATGCTAGAAGTCTCCATAATGTAGGAACTTAGTTCAAATATCTGCTTGTATTTGTAGTTCATTTAGTTGACATCTGGCTCACACTGCAGATCCCAGGTTCGATTACCGTAACAGTCATGGGTTATAATTTCCATGTATGATCAATCTTCAAATGTAGCACTTGTTATTGGGTGTGTGTTCCTTTAAGGTTTTACGTAATTTATACTATTTGTCTACCACTGTGGCACAGTTGGTGACTACAGTGTGGGCATCATGTGTTCGATTCCCAGCAGAGGGAAAAACATATTTGAATTTCTCACACAATTGCTTCTCTGGGCTGGAAACACTCTTTAGTTGTAAGATAAATAAACTCTCCACTTGCGTAGTGTGTAGTTGCGGAAATGGTTATCATTATATAACGTTTGAAAAACAGATATGTACTGATTTAATATTTTTTCTCTTGGTATCTCTTGATTGTTGGATATGTCCTTTGTAAAATATATTGTTTGGTCAGGCGGTGTAATGGAGCAATTTGTTGCAGGTACATCCTGTCATTTCGCTCCTTCCACCGGTCACGCACCATCACATCAACCATCAGTGAACCATTCACCAATATACATTATACTTATAATAGTGTATCATCACCCCTTCACCATCAAGATAAATCTTACTATACACACATACAAAATCAGTGTTTAAAGTTACAAAAGGTTTTTGATAAATTACAAATGCACGTTAATGAATGTCACCAATCTTTAAATACAGATGATGATGGTGAAGATTACCAACCTTTATCTAAATATGTAGATAGCTTGAACTGTAAAACATCTCCTAGTATCTCGATTGTCAATAAAGAAGACACATATCCTTGCACTAGATGCGTCTTTGTTGGGAGCACTGTTGAAGAGTTAAGGACTCACACACAAACTACACACAACAACTCCTCCAGCAATCTTTTTAAAAGGAGCAGTCGACGAGTATATGACGTACAAACGCGACGAGAATTAGAAAAATCCAAAATTAAAATTAAAGGAAAAACATATTACATATGCACCGTCTGCAATCAGAAATTGACCAGCGCTTATAGTTTTGTCGCACACAGAACAATTCATTCGGGACAGAAGATGTTCCTCTGTCTCGTATGCGGTCGAAGGTTTCGGTTACTCGGCTTCCTCAAGAACCACATGAAGCTCGTGCACTCTGGGAAGAGTAAAGATGTCAAAGTGGATGCGAACAACGACAAAAACAAATCAAAAACTGTCGAAAGGAGACAACTCGACTGGAACACTTTGGACAGAGTCAAGGTATTTATCAACGGACAGACATTTTATAAATGTGAAATCTGCAACAAAAAGTTGACTCGAGTCAACTACTACATGAATCACATGACAATACATTCGGGTGAAAAGAAATTCATATGCCACCTGTGCGGGAAGAGGTTCCGGATATCTAACATGTTGCAGATCCATCTGCGTCTCACCCATGAGGGAGTCAAGAACTATTCCTGCGATGTGTGCAATCAGAAGTTTGGCACTAGCACCAACCTCATAGAGCATCGCAGAACGCACACTGGTGAAAGGCCCCACGTCTGTCCCAAGTGCGGCAAAAGATTTAAACAGAAATCTTCTCTGTTTGTTCATAACCGCAGCCACACGGATCATTTCCCCTTCCAGTGTGTCCATTGCCCCTCCAAGTTCAGGATACAGTCCCAGCTGAAGTATCACATGGCCAAGCACACGGGGGACACTCCGTATGGCTGCGATGTCTGCCTCAAGGCCTTTGCCACCGTCGGACAACTCAACAGACACAAGAAGAACCACGTGGAAGGACATCCCTTCCCCTGTTCGCACTGCGACAAGGCTTTTAGACACAAAAAGAACCTCAAAACACATTTGAAGAACTGCCACAATATACACACACAGTCTATAGGGCAAGGGACACTCAAATAATTCATCATCATCAACCACATTGGCACTACAGCCCATCATGAGCCTTGACCTCCTCAAGACGACCTAAATAGTTATACAAATAAATTATTGTACATGCACATTGTGCGTTACACATCATTTTTATTTTTAAGAGCTAATTTAAAATCAGTTAAAAGTTTTTTTTTATAAATCTCAATATCTGTAAATATAATATTTGTAATTAACTAAAGAGTCATATTCATAACATTCCAACTACCTTTAAAATAGGTTTTATGAGTCTTATCATAATTTTCCATGTGAATTTTCGACTAAAATGTACCCAACTAACTGTTTGAACTAGCAACAGCATATATTATAATCCATGTATCATTTTTATTATGTTATAGAGGCAGAACATATTTTACATAGTACTTTCTAGAACTTTATTTATAAAATGGCATAAACTATGAATTGTTTTGATATGTTGTAGTGTTTTTATAAATGTAAATAAATAGTTGTAGTATTGTTATCACAAAGTGTGATCTCCTTCCCCTTAATTAGCTAGAGGGGTTGATTCTGGTCACCATTCAATCTATATATACATACATACATAGGCCATATTGACAGTAAATACATTTACACACTACTGGTTAGTTGGAAGAAAATGCCATACGGCAATAAACTCACCACTTGCGCAGGGTGCAAGGAAGTGTTCATTATTATTATTATATTTCATCTCAGCTAAAAGTATACAGTAAATGTATTTACTTCAAATACAAAATGTTTGGAATATCTTTTATATGTAGAGTAGGTAAGTATAGGTAACGGGTATTATTATTAATTTACTATTAATAATAATATAATACCCGTTATTCTGATTTATTGACCATTTATTACAGTTTTATCATTTTAATTATTACTTCATAATACTTAGGAAATGAAAGTCAGTAATATTTATAAACACCCTGTTTAGTGACACATGGAATCATTTCAAGGGCACTGATATCTCAATCATATAATAATAGGTTTTATGATTTATGTCTAAATGTTTTTGTCTTTGTTCTTCTGTGAGCTCTTTTCTCTTATCGAGCCTTGGCTTCCAGTAACTTCTTCCAACTTCTGTCACATGCTGTGTGCAACCTTCCAAGTTGACACACCCAGAAGCTGCCACCTCGGTGCCCCCTTAATGACTTTTTATCATTGTATAACACATTGTTGAATCATTAATCATCGTCGAGCTCTTTTTTTTAATTCCATAACCTTTTTCAGGAAAAAAATATTAATTTTTTGCATTAACTAAATTTTAATTTTATTTACTTTTATATAGATTTAATTATGTTTCTTTAGTATTTTGTTGTTTTATTTTTACAAGTTTTCAAAATACATTGTTGCCTACTGTTAGGTCACCGACGTAAATGATATCCACTTTCTCCTGAATCAAGGACATTTGCGTTTGTTACATGAAATGACATGCTTAATATTATCAAAGGCCAGCTTGTTATAACTGATTGTAAAAAACAAATGGGTTGTAGCCAACACTTAACTCTCCACACCATAGTAATTGTTCATTTTGTCTTCTTGAAAGGTTGACAATCTCTAAACGCATTTTTATGAAGTACATTTCTATTAGATTCTTAAATAAATATAAGATTCTCAGAGGACAAAAGTTTTCACAATACACCATACACACAAAACATTGTCACGGAAATCATTGTATGCTTTTTCTACATGATACCTGTTGAAAAATTGTAAGTAAAATTGAATAACCAGCAAGATGAGAATGTATGAGACAGTGTATCAATGTTCATGAGGTGATGTATGTGTCAAGATAGAAGAATGCGGTGTTCGGTTCTCACTGCCTACCCCTTGAGGAAGATAGAAGTGGAGAGTTAAAAATACACTTGTCTATAGAGACACATACAATATCAATATGAAGTTGATCACTCAATTTTCCCATACAGAAGCTATTTTACTTCTGTTATATACATTCTTCATACAAATATGAAATTTGTTTCACATCAATATGACATACCATAGATTTTTTTTTAAATTTCGACATCCTTGAATGCATTTTTGATCAGTATATTTCAATTGTGTCACAATTTGAAACAGTATCAAAATACCTTGATTTTCCAAACCGTGAGAGCATTTTGAAAATTTGGACAGATGAAATCATAGAGAAGAAATTAACGGATATATATGGAACACTAATCAGCTCTAGGTCTATGCACTTTACACATATGATGTAAATATGAAGTCTATCGAACTTATAGTTTGGGCTGTAGAGAGGACACAATAAGGATAATTCCGTACGCCATACATACAAACACAATACAACGAAACTCACAGTGTGCGCTCTCTACATGATACCTGTTGAGAAATTGATGTAAAAAAATATGCTTAAAATTGTGAAATCATAACTCCACTATTCCATAGTGTGGAGAGTAAAAAATACGCGAGGAAAATAATGTTTGAGTTGAACGTATAAAAATGTGACAAAATAACAAAGCGCAAATTGTTTCTAAAAGTAAAGTTAAATGAGTAATTTTACATAAGGTGTCAGATGGCTCATTTAAGTAAATATATATGCAATATACATATATTGGATGGTAACAAAAGACCGGTCACAAATATTTGTCTGCCAACCCTTTATTATTTTGTAAAGTGTATTTTGTTAATATCAGTCAACATTTGTATGAAAACAGACCTAAATCTGAATATTTCCTAATTATTATGTATTAATGATGAGATACATACAACACACAATACACAACACATTCATCATTAAAATATATTAATTTGTATGTGATTTGGCAATAGACACAAGCAAGTAACAAACAATAATGATTGATTGATTGATAGGAGATCAGTCAGATCAATCCATCTTACTTAGATGAATGATTGAATAATAGGCTGACAGCTGAGGTTGTATTGAAATTATAAAATGAACAAGCAAGTAACAAAATACGACAAATACAGAGACCACTGCCCAAAAGATAATTTTAATGTTATGAATGTGAGAAATGTATTACTTTGTATACTCACATATACACACACACACACCTATGAGTTTATCTTATCCATATACTGTGCTATAGAGTATATAAACATACATAGTACATATATTGTTATCATTATTGAAACAATTACACCTTGGTAACTTGATGATATGTTACAGTAAATATATACCTACCAGTAATAGTGTTGTTATAGAAAACATGAAATTGACCAATACCTTCTAAATTATCTGTTAACTTAGTTATCAACTGGCTAGTTTTATATAAACAGTATTTCAGTTCAGGAACTAAAGATATATGTATAAGAGTTCTAAATAAAATTGTCTCTTCAATCAAATGTTTGCTTATTATTCTTAAGTAATAAATATGATAATTATTTATGGAATGGTTCATAAGAGAGATGTTGTTTTGTTAAATGCTACTGTCATGTGTTTATTTGTGCATTAATTGTTGATCAGTTAGGATCGGTTTTTTTATTATTTCTTTTTGTAGAGTTTGTGTAGAAAGTTGTGAAATAAACATAATTGATATCAGCATAGTGTGATCGGCATCCTTTCTTCCAGATTACTGCGTGGAAGATTTGCAGACATCACAGAAAGCTCAACAAAAGGCAAGAAACTTGCCTCACCTCTCAAGTCACTGACACTGACAGAATCACGCTTGAACCGTTTAAAACCCAAAGTGCCGGACCAAGAAAAGGAGATTAACACTCACATATGCTCTTTTTGTTCTCAACCTTTCAACGACTCTGACATACTCACAACACACTTATTAGACATTCACGCTGATTTATTATTTCATTGCGACGTTTGCGGATCTTATTTGGACAGAAAGGAACTTATTCCACACATGTCTAAACATGCTGAACAATATGCACAAAAGGAAGTAAGTACAATCAAGAAAGAAGGCACCAAACCAACTGAGAAAATCAACAATAATACTGTTGAATCTCCGTTACTAGTTAATGATGAAGCTTTTTCTACGTCCAGCCATTCAAACGATGGATTCGGTCCTCTGCCTGATTCTGTTTTTGAAGCTATAAAAGATACAGAGGACAATCACGATGTAGATAACTCCAAGGTTGTATCAGATAAAAATGATCAACAAAAGACAGAAGTGCAAGAGAAATCTGCCAAGAATACAGAAACAAACAGAATTATATGTCCCATTTGCTCCAAGGAGTTCAGACTGCCTTCCAGTTATCACTATCATAAGAAGCATTATCACGGGGGAGTGAAAGAGCACAGCTGTAATGTTTGTGGGAGAAACTTTGCCGTTAAAAGTGCTCTCACTGCTCATCTCACCCTCCATACTGGAACCAAACCATATTCCTGCCCGCAGTGTTCCAAAGAATTTCGCTCCAAAGCTAGTGTATATATACATTACAAAAATATCCATTGTGAGAGTAAAAGGTTTACGTGTACAACATGCGACCGCTCCTTTAGATGGAAGCAGAAACTGTTGCGCCACATGGCTAGTCACACTAAAGAAAAGAAACACTTTTGTGAAAAATGCAACAAAGGATTCGGAGTCAAGTACGACCTCACACGACATATGAAGTCTCACGTGGACACAAAGAAATATATCTGTGACAAATGTAACACAGCCTTCTCCCAGCCTCGATATCTTAAGAACCACGTTGATAAAAAACACTCCACTACTCGAGTCAAACCAAACGACGATAAGACTTAACTTGATATTTCTTTCACTATTTTGTATGTTGTGTTCTCTGTTCATGTACTTACCTACTAATAATAATACTTATTAATTCAATTATATCTACATATTTACGTGTAAAAAATATTTTACTATTTTTCATTTATAAATCAATCACCATTACCATCATATTAATGCTGAATGATAGTTCCCTTCCACTATTTGAATAACTTTAAGTTCTTTTGAAACCCTTCTTCCGATTGGTGTCATAGGACCTCCATATTAAACATATTCTCACATTTAATCTAACTCTTGATACAATCAAGACAATTTATTTGTCTTAATTAATCCACAGTATTAACCTAAGTTCCGTGTGAGCCAATTGCATGAAGTAGTGGTCAGAAAACACCAACGTAGAGGCTTCGCTGCATATGTTATGTATTTACATTAACTCAGAATTCTGAGTAAAACAGTATGTCTGTGTATGTGTGTCTCATAACTTTTGATCCGCTTGATACACATAGCCCAAAATTTCAGGAAATGTAGAAAATTTTAGGCCCATAAAATTTTTATTTAGAATTTTTGTTCTAGTCAGGGGTTATCAATATTTGCATTTTTATTTTAGATAGAATGTTAAAAATTTGTATAAATATAGACAAATACAATATCTCGAAACCTTTTATTTATGAAAAAGTCCCAGGGTTTCTCAAACTTTTTTTATTAAGAAAAACATCTTTACGACAAATTTGTTTGTTTGGCTGCCTATATTTTCAATTTTTTATTGAATAATGAAGAACGCCGAAATGTCCTAACTACATAGATAATTCAATTTTCTCTATGAAATATATACATACATTATAGCAGTTCATCTCGAACTTTTTTTAACAATTTTTGTCAAAATTGAATTTAGTGACGACATTGTTTGATACAATTTGTAAAACATAATATTTACAGGGACGCTCAATAGTTCATATACACGGGGTATGACCTCCTGACTGACCTCCATACTATCCTATCCAGACATACATGTTTTGTATCGAAAACTTGAATAATTTGGATTTGAGGGTTTAAAGTTTGTTACGTATTCTACAAGTATACATTCTATCGACAGTTGGGTCTCATGTGTTTCATGCAACCAATAAAAGTATTTTTTTATCAAATGCGAAATGCGAAATAATTGTTTTGTGGTTCCATCGTTAATTAATAACAACAAAATTACTTTTTATAAACAAATCTACATGTTTCAAGAACAATGTTCTGTTCCTCAGGACACTTAGTGTACAAGTACTAGTTATCAAAACTTAATATGTGTAGGTAAAAGCAGTGAGAGGGGAAGAAAGGACGAGTAGAGGGGAGTGACCATTTGTAAGGTAACATTATTTTTACAAAAACAGAGTTTTTTTATATACATAAATATACCAAATATTACATTATAAGGGAAATAAGTGGATTATTTATAAAATTAATTTGGTTGTTTATTATTGTTTTATTTAAATTTACATTTTTTCGTATTTCAAATATTTCTAGCTTTGAAGTTTTAATTCATTATGCCCCGCGTGCAAAATTTTTATACCTTCGTCTCTATCAAAAGAATGATTTTCCTCAATTAAATGATTAGCAAATTCTGAATAGTTATCACTATGAAGGCATCTTAAATATTCCCTAACCCTTATTTCAAAGTTTCTTATTGTTTTTCCTATATAAAAGTTTTCACAATATTTACAATTTAACTGATTAACTCCAGACTTCTTCATGGTTGAATATTTATCCTTATTATTTCTTTTTTTACCTACACATACACACAAGTTTTGTTAACTAGTACACTAAGGGCCGGTATTACAGTGTCCGTTTAGGCTTAATCTTCCCTCAAATACGTCACTAAAACGACAAATATTTAACTCAACGTTTCTGGCGGATTAAGTACTTAACGGTGAGTCAACTGTCATTTGCTAGGCAACGCGTGTAGTTTAAGTTTCTATCACTAGAAGCACTCTGTGCCTATGAAAACCTAAGAAGGAATTATAAGAACCACAGAATATACATTTACTCTGATAGTTAAGCCGCTCTTAAAGCTTTTGATTCCTTCACAGTAACTTCTCAACAGTATTAGACTGCATTGAAGCGCTGAAGATTTATCAGTAAACTATGGTAACAAAATCATATTAAGATGGGTACCTGGACACTCCAATTATAAAGGTAACGAGGAAGCTGATGCTCTGGCAAATAGGGGAGCGGACACAGCTACCTATGGGCCGGAGCCTCACTGTCTCCTAGCTAATAGTATTGTTAAATCAACACTTTACCAAAGAATGCTTGACAATGCCACTGAACTCTGGTTATCTACTCCAGGACATAGACATTCAAAAGCACTTATTTCAGGATTCTCTTCAACACACTCTAAGCGGAACCTAATAATGAGCAGGACTAGAATCTTAACAGGTCACTGTAGACTCAATAAACATCTATGCACGATGAATTTATCGGAAATGTACCTATGCAGGTTCTGCATGGATGAACATGAAACACCGATGCATCTACTTACAGAATGTGGCCCACTAATGCAAACAAGAGTAAAGAAAATAGGTTTGCATATTGCTGATCAAAAGCAAATCAGAGACACCGATCCACAAAGGATTTTACAGTTCTTCCAGGAGATAGGACTATGGAATGACATCTAGGAGGCAAATTATCACAATGGACTACTATTGAGTCGACGTGGGAAGGTCTCTAGATGGGTTTATAAAAAAAAAAATCACTAGAGGCGTTAGGCAACGAGTGTAGTTTCAGTGTTCTATCACTAGAGGCGTTAGTTGTATCGACGGTGGCGCCACACAACAAAACAAACTGACAGCCATATTGAAACGAACATGGGCATTTAAAAGCATTATTTTGGTGAAAAAAATTAAATTTACCATGTTGGATAATAAAACAATAGTATTTTAAGTCGTAGCGTCCCATTTTGTAGTTCATATTATTTGAGGTTATTTAAAATTTGACAGATAGTAACCACAGAAAAAGTAAAATATGTTTATAATTGAAGATTTAGTAACTGACATGTTATATTGCACTGTAATACGGAAATGGATTCAATCTCCCCTTAACATTAATCTTGAGTTTAACAAACTCAATCGGCGGTACTAATAACGAAAAAGTAGCGAGGTTGAACCATGGAATAGAGTGACTAAAACCTAACGGCCAAAAATCTTACTAATAACCAAGTTTTAAAACTTCTATTTTATTCCATGGTTTATATCACCATGGTAACGCTAAACCATCCGGTCCCCTAGTTTAGTGGTGGAATAGCAATAGTGAATTTGTGAGCTGTTCTTCCCCCACCACCACCCGTTCTGCTTATGGGGACTAATAACGGCCCCTTGCAAAACTCTGAAAGAACACAAAGAACATATGAAGAGTCCGGAGAACCCTAAAACCTTGCAGACACTGCACTTAATGTGCCAAAGAGAGCTAATCATGTTGAAACAACTGGCTCACTGCTCAGTGATAGTGAAGATAATAGTGCACCGAATTTAAGACAGAAAGTCTTGAAAGCCCTAAAATTGCTCTTCGTGGCTACAAGGTCCGCATGTCCAATGGGTCCAAAGAAATTCCCTCGGACATCGTCGTAGAGTTCTCGTCGGAAAGTTGACACGGAGAAGTTAGTGCATTCCCATAGGATATGCTCAGAAGTCTGTTCAGGGTTATCACAAAGCTGACATGAGGACGAATCGGATAAGTGAAAACGAAAGAGATAGCTTTTGAAACTGCCGTGTCCAGTAAGGAATTGCGTGGTCCAATAATCGGGAACAATCCACGAGGATAAAATTCCAGTCCTCACATCGGGAAGAAATAAAAATGTCAGTCTGCCCACAATTTGTGAGCTGTCAAAAGTCAAATAGACCGCGCGTGTTGTATTTTGTCATTTTTAAAGAAGTACTTTTTTTAATTATGGACAACAATCTGTTTGATTATAGAATCGGCGATTTTGAAAGACGGTTTCAAGAAATAGAGCAGGAGGAAACAGTTTTTTGAAGACGCAAAATTTATAAGATGCGTTCATAGGTGCGTTGTAATCCGTTTGTTGATTACGACGACAATAATTTTAGAAGAAAGTACAGATTTTCAAAGGCAGGAGTTAGACATCTCGTAGATTTATTTGGAAGAAGGCTAATAAATAAAGATATTTATTTTCCATTGAAATTGTTTTAAAATAAATGTAATAAGTTAAATATTATGTTGTGATAAGTTAAATTATTCGGAACCCAACAAAACGTGACGATACGTAAACAGTAAACCATCAAATCCATGCAGTAAACAAACAATCACAAACATAGAAATACGATTCTCGATAGATGTCATAGATGACGGCTAGTAAAGTCATAGAGAATGAACAAAAAAAAGCATGAAGTAAAGAAAAATTCCGAAATTCCCGTTAAATGGCTGCGTTCACTCAACATTCATTCCGTATTCCATGATTTACTTAGTCCTTGTACATTTTTACATTATTAGTCAGAACCCACTAAACCACGAATTAGTGTCTAATACGTGGTTTACGTAGTACGAGGTTTAGTTGACTAAATTAGTACCGCTGAATGAGTTGAGGGCCGACATGTAGACTTGTTTCTAATAAAAAGTGGTTTATACAAAGTAATTTGGTGTTATTAATAAAAATATTCTCACATATAGATTCAAAATTTGTGACCATTCTCTTTTATCGTAACTTGTTTTTATTTAATTACAATATTCAATGATTGTTAATCCTCAAAACGTAGAATTCACTAAAAATGTAGATTGTTAACATCCGATATGGAGTATATTTTAGGGAGTTTTGTAAATGAGATCTTATAATATGTTCTTTAGTTACATGAATAACTAATTCATCTAAATTAACTTAAATAAGAAATGAAATATCCATAGTACAAATACATCATTTTATTTTTCCCAAGCATAAAATATAATAGCATTTCTTGGTTTTTTGTTATACTTGAGACATACGCCATTTGTTTTATCATTAATTTGATGAAACAATATTATTGTCGACAGGGAGATGCAGTGTTGCTAATGTAAAAATAATGAAAGTGATGCCATCAGCAAATTTTCATCTATGTATATGGAAATGTACAACCTGACTTCATGGCATTGGGGTTGTAACCAGAATTTTGTTACAAACTAAAATACAACAATTATAATTGGAGTGCTAAATCTTTACAAATAACAGAGTTTTCTTTGTTTGCGTACATTGTTTATTATACTGTTTTAAACACGAATATTATAAATACATCAATAGTTCAAATGTGTGAACATGACAGTCAAAAATCAAAGCAGTTTGTACAAATGTAAGCATTATCATCACTTTTGATTTTTCGCATTCAACTCATTTTCTCTTTTCTTTTATCCATATATCTTGTTTTTAAAGTAATATTGTTTTTTTGTTCGCTCTTAAACAAAAATTCTTTACTGACAAAATTTGACTGACAATGTAGCGGAGACGGTCGTTCCCGTGAAGAAAGAATCTTTGGTTATAGAATAATAAAATGAAATAAGTGCAGACATAATTGACATTGTAAATACATATGAGATAATATGAGATATTCAACATGAATGTGTTGCCCACTTTGCAGATATCAAGAATATGGAAGATTAACTGTTGACCAAATCAAGAAGGAGCCCAAGACCGAGGAGATAACTGATGACACGGAGAACAACAACACGGGCTTACACAACTATTGTTCTCATTCTGGGACAGTTATTAAAGAATTATTTAATAAATCACTAGTTACACTCCCCTGTCATCTCTGTTCGTCAACATTTAATGACCCAAAACAATTAAAAGAACACTATCGAAAATGCTCCAATGTTGTTTGCCAGAAATGCTTAGCAAACTTTACCAAAAATCTATTGGAAGTTCACGAAAAGTCTTGCTCCATTTACTACTGCATCCACTGTCCCAAGCGGTTCATCAGCGAAGAGACTCTGAAGATACATCAGCTGGCCAGACACGACGTATTCAAGTGTGACTTTTGTGCTTCCACATTTCCCAACGCCTTGCAATGTGAAGAGCACAAGTCCGAGAAGCACTTCTTCAAATGTGAAATGTGCCGTAAAGTATTTAACTCCTCTCTGTACGCCATCAAGTATAGACTAAATAACGACACCGACAAACTCTTGTGTTCTCTGTGCTATGAATCCAGTCAGTATAAACCTAAAATTATACCTATGGAACCCTTGAGGAAATTCATTAAAGAAGAAGCATTGATTGTTCAATCTACATCCCCATTACCAGTCAATTCAACTAATGAACAGGTCAACGTCAACGCAAATGACATAAATAAAAAGAAAAAATTTGACATAAAAACTGAAAAACAATATGAAATAAAAATTTTGAATGAGGACAACACCTTTATTTTACCTGGAAACAAAGAAACTGACCCTGCAGATTCTACGGTTCAATATATGTGTTTTTATTGTGAGGAAGCTTCTAGTTCATTCTCAGAATTAAACAATCACCTCAAGGTTTGTCATAACATAGAACTACAAGAACTCTCAGTTCCCGAAGAAGACGATGACAAGACCTATCAAGATGCATTAGAGAAATATCAACATAAAATTGACAGCTTGTTTGATACAGCCATTCCTCTCACTGATTTTGAAAGCCAATTTCAGTATAACTGCGTCATATGTGACAAAATATATAAATCTTTCAGTACTTACTGCAGACATGTGTATCGTACGCACAGAATCAACACACTTTTAGGTACCAGCAAGAAATACCACTGCCATGAGTGCCGAGTTGAAAAGAACAAGATGAGCGAACTCAACAATCATCTCTACATTCGCCACGAAAACTTTTTCAACTGTGAACATTGCGACAAAATATTCTCCTCCAAGAAGGACATGAGAATTCATACTTTGACTGATCACCCGGAGCAACCCGCCTTTACATGTTTAGACTGTTCCATGAAGTTTGCTACGCACGATGAATTAAAACAACATTGTTCATGGCATTGGTTCCACGAGTCCATAGATTGTGTCATATGCAATAAGAGAATCAAAGGTAAAAAGAAATATAAAACTCATATGAACTATCATAAAGTCAGGGGAACGGACAGCACCAACGGCTTGACCTGTCCTGAATGCCACAAAACTCTATCCTCCAAGACCAGCCTAAACACCCATATGCGATTCATACACAGAGGAGGGAAACTGGAAACTATTCTTTGTGGTGAATGTGGTATATTGGTTAGTGCGAGAAGATTCAGTAAACACCACGACCGCTACCATAGCAAGGGTAGAATATTCCGTTGCCAAATTTGTCCAAGAGCATTCTTCTCCAAGGAATTGCTCCGACAACATTCAGATACGCACATTGAGGGACGTCCGCACGAATGTGACCTCTGTCCAGCGGCGTTCAAACAATTGCGCAATCTCAGAATGCACATTAGAAACATACATGCAGAATCCTCCACTTCATGCAAAATTTGCGATCTTAACTTCGATAACACGGAAGCATATGCTGAACATCGTCGCATAGTACACAAGAAGCAATCCAAGTTTGTGAAACTTCAGTCAGAAGGCGGCTTCCAGTGTACCAGGTGTCCCAAGATAATGAAGACGATGCGAGCGGTGGCCAGCCATGTGAGGATAGCTCACGAACAACATCTCCATGTCAAATGTCACATTTGCAATCAAGAGTTTCCTTTCATGCGTCAATTGCAGAACCACATGAGCACCCACACGGAGCCCAAGCCCGATCTCAGTTGCTCCTTCTGTCAGAGGAGTTTCACTACCCTGGGGTCCCTCAACAGCCACATCAAATGGGTGCACATTGGGGACAGGAACTTCCCCTGCTCGTACTGCCCTGCCAAGTTCAAGAGGAAAGACGCTCAGATAGTTCACGAGAGAACGCACACAGACGAGCGCCCGTACACGTGCAACGTGTGTCAGCGCAAGTTCAGACAGCGCACTGACTGCAAGAGGCATGAGGCCAAGCACAGTATGCCGGGCTTCAGATACAATAAGCCGCATCGCACTAGACCTCGCATATCCACCACAACCACCACTGACTCTTCGGCTCCTGAAGTTGTCATAGAGGAGGTGGTGGAAGGTGGGGAGGTAGGAGAAGGACTGGCTCAAGCCGAGACACTCATGTTACTTGAGGTGCCCACACAGGAAGATCAACAAGCGGCCGCATTCCTTAGTTACATTGTACAAACATAAATATAGGTACCTATGTAACTAAATTGTTATATGACACTAAAGTAGTATATTCAATATCCGCATTGTGTGCTCAACGCTTAACACATTTTACTTAACCATCATATCAGTTCATTGTTTACTTTAGACACATTAATTTACTTATATAAATAGTGATGTTTGGTTCTAAGATATGTGTGATTGGTCAATCCTGTTCTGTTTGTTATGCATAGACAAAATCAATGGCATTATATGCAATTTTGTGTCAAATAAAAGTTAATGCACATTCTTTTTTTGAAATCATATTCCACATGAGCTAGACTATGAACTCCTGTCGTGTACTGAAATCCTTGGATTATGTTTCATAAAGACTGAATTAATGCAATCTGGAGTGATATATTCCACAATCTTAAGAAGACATATTAAGTCAAATTTCTCAATTACATTAAAAAATGTGTTTCTAAAAAATACAACATTTCTTTACTGAAGAATCATAACACTTTTTGGAAGCGGTTGTATCAAATAACTCAATTGTGGTTAAAACTGGATGATTTATAGTTTAGTGTTAATCATAAACCACTCTTATGAAAATAAAATACATTTAATTAGCGATTCTGGAAAATAAACGATAATTACAAAAAAAAAACTTGAATTTTAGAATTGTCGGATAATTCAATAAATGTCGGATAATTCAATTTTTACCTTAAAAATGTAATAACAACCCTATTGTGATTTAGGAAGTTAGGATTTTACAATACAATTATTTACTTTTAAATGTATTAACAATAATATTGTTGTGTATTGGGGAATTTGTGTTGACGGCAACCCACTAACTAGTTTTCAATTAAATTAATTCCACAGTATCATACAACTGTAAATATACATATATAAATGTTTTTTTTATCAAACTTTCAGGCAGAGTATGGTTGTTATTATGAAAATTTACCACATGTTTGATAAAATATAATTTATAATAGATGGTCTGTGTGTGTGTGTGTGTGTGTGTGTGTGTGTGTGTGTGTGTGTGTGTGTGAGTTAGTTTAGTGAAAATTGATTGAATTTATTTCTTATCATTATTTTATTCTTTCTTTTATCATTGAATTTTTCATATAAATATATGTATATAATATATGAACTCATATTATTATTAATGTTTTCCTAGGAAATTTATAAAATAGGTGATAACTTGAAAAAATGAAGTTTAATTATAACCTATGTGCTTTTTTCCTTTACTTTCTATTTTATATTTGGGATTTATGTGTGTATCATCATATATTTTTTTTATTTAGAATTAAATGTACATACATTTCATTAATTTATGTTGATTCAAATCTTTGGTTTGTTCCATCAAGACTGGATTTCTGTGTTGGTTTTACACACTGGTCTGCTCAAATATCAACTTGATAACTTGCTAAATACTGTTTAAAGCTCAGAGTCCACATAAGGCGAGCGTAAGGATTAGATTTTTTTCTCCCAGCAACGGCTGATGATCCGATGTGTGCGTTCCGTACGATGCCGATCGATCAATGGACACAGTTGTATGAATTTCTATGCAAAGAATACTAAAATGCACTGCATCTGATCCGTACGCCAGACTGACTTTCTGACATGTGTAGACTTTCTTGTGCATTTAATTTGTACAATTTCTTTGTAAAAACGACAATTTCTTCCAACCAACCAGAGTTAATGTTTAATATGCAATATGATGTGTACTATGGCAATAAGGTATAAAATGACATTACAAAAATTAAAAAAAATAAATAAATATAACAAAAGAAAAGTAAAAATATTGCTAAAAAAGGAATATTTCCAATAACAGTAGATCTTTTTCCAATGACACTACAGTTATTAACAGAAATGGCAGTCTCCTACCCCATTCACTCCATAGGGAACGTTTTAGAACTTGCAGCTCTTTTCATCCCTGGAGCGGCTGGCTGCTCGTCGAACAAAACAAGAAACTACCATCAGGCATATTTCATACCATTACCACCAAGAGTCCAACCACAAACGTGGAGGCCCGTCAGTCATGGCAAGGGTATCCCAACCCAACATTGTATTCTACGTTCACTATGCATTGACGACAGTACTTTCTGTTCTAAATTTCTTTCCAATGACGCTACAGCCCATAGCAGTTGTCTTGCATTATATAGTAAATATTGTGTAGTAAAATAGTACATATACATATATATATATCAATATAATATGTGTCATGTCCCTCATGAGGTAAGCAAAGAGCACAAAGTGAACATATTCTTTATCAATTTTCATGCTGCACTGTCTGTCTCACGCGTTGAATTCAAGTTTGTTTCTTCTATTAATGACAAATTATTGTTGGTGATCTCATTTCAACTGTATTTATTCTATTTTCATGTTTAGTGTATTTATACTTGGTACAATGTCCAAGTCTCACTTTCATACATCAATCACCCTGTTTATTCTTAGTCTGTTTATATCATTCTTGCAAGGCACTGACTCTTCTTCAGTTTCTTATCGTCCACATACTACATATTATATAAACATAGTTATTGGACTTTTACATAAAATTGGTCTATTATATTATTAACACTAGTACAGAGAGATGTGTTCTTATAATATTATATTTTTACAAGACTTCTTCATTTGAGAAATATGTAGGTATGCCTTTGATAAAAATAAAATATATATGACGTTTATTTGGAAAGAAAAAACAATTCTGAAAAACCAGAGGGAGATTTTTATTTTAGTACTAGTTTTGAAAGATGTTTGTGTATTGCGCCGTGTATGGATTTAGTTAATTTTATATAACATTGGAATCTACCAACTTATTGTTTATATTGATAACTCCGTATGTAGGTATATATTTGCAAAGAATATTGATATTTTATATTTAAACATCCACTCCTAACTTAAATATCTAATAATAGAAATTTCAATACTTTTCTATAGTATGTATTATTTAGTTATTGACCCAAAGGTTTAGAGTAGAGATTTCATTTAATTATTTTGATGGACATTGTATTAATTACTATATCCATTTCTTTTAGTTTTAATATTATTAATCAACAGTGTACATTATATTTATATATTTTGTAATTTAAGTTTTTTTTCTGGTTTTATCTTGCGTACAAATACTGTGCGATCTTTATAATTTTATCAAATTAAAATATAAAAAAAAATCTTAATACAGTGTATTTATAATTTGTCATGTGTCTCTTTCCATTCAAATAAATGATTAATTAAGTTTCAATTTTTTTATTTTTTTATAAAACAAAACATGTAATTTTCTCTAAACAATATGGTATGTAAAATAAGCCAATATCATCTTCACTTTATCTGTACAAACCTGTACTGAGGAGTGATTCATTTTTTCCAGATCCGATGCTAAATATCAAGTTGACGACCAAAACGGAAAACATGTTATTCTGGAAAAAAACCTCCCTGAAAATCTTCAAATTGATGATCAAGGCCACAATAATCCTCAAATGAAATTCCCCACTTCTTACAACACACAATCATCCACAGAAACTGATCTCATAACACTGTCCGAAGATAATGAATTAACCATCTTATCTAAAAATTTAAAACAAATTAAAACTGAAAATGATATAACATTTGATGACAACGACCATAGTAATGGTTCTTCAAGTTCACAAGTTGATAATATGATGTTATCTAAGACATTGTCTCAAGAAACCAACTCTTCGTGTCGTTTGGATACTCATGAAAAAAATGTCCCTGAAAATCTTCAAATAGATGATCAAGGCCACAATAATCTTCAAGTGAAATTTCCCACTTCTTACAACACACAATCATCCACAGAAACTGATCTCATAACACTGTCCGAAGATAATGAATTAACCATCTTATCTAAAAATTTAAAACAAATTAAAACTGAAAATGATATAACATTTGATGACAACGACCATAGTAATGGTTCTTCAAGTTCACAAGTTGATAATATGATGTTATCTAAGACATTGTCTCAAGAAACCAACTCTTCATGTCGTTTGGATACTCATGAAAAAAATGTCCCTGAAAATCTTCAAATAGATGATCAAGGCCACAATAATCTTCAAGTGAAATTTCCCACTTCTTACAACACACAATCATCCACAGAAACTGATCTCATAACACTGTCCGAAGATAATGAATTAACCATCTTATCTAAAAATTTAAAACAAATTAAAACTGAAAATGATATAACATTTGATGACAACGACCATAGTAATGGTTCTTCAAGTTCACAAGTTGATAATATGATGTTATCTAAGACATTGTCTCAAGAAACCAACTCTTCATGTCGTTTGGATACTAATATACAAAATCAACGTGCTGAAACTAATCTGGATTCATTTTCTTGTGCCATGTGTGATAAATCGTTCAACAAAAAATTCAATTTGCAAAAACACCTCACTTCTCATGTAAAAGATTTTCCGTGTCCTGTATGCTCTAACAGTTACATATCACAGTTTATATTAGACTGCCATTTAAGTGAACACACCGCTACTGATATTGCCAATTACCAAAACATCCTTGTCAATTGTTACGTTGATAATTGTACCCAGTATTTTAAATCTAAGTTTCAGTTATTTTTCCATCACAAAACTCATCATAATATGCACAAAGATACATTAAGTGTCACAAAAAAACAAGTTAAACACGAATGTGGGGTGTGTAAAAAACAATATTCTACTAAATTTTCCTTGAAGCAGCATTCGAAGATTCACACCGGCGCCAGTGTGCATACTTGCCAAGTGTGTGGAGCCACTTACAAGTGGAAGAGTAGTCTCACCACCCATATAAACCTTCACAGCCAACGTAAAAAGTATAAATGTCACATATGCCGCAAGACATTCTTAAGATCAAATCTTCTTAAGGAACATCTACGCATTCACAATGGTGAAAAAAAATTTGCTTGTCCTCATTGTAAATATTGTAGCATCCAAGCGACTGTCCTTAAGAACCACATAACCAATAAACATGTGATGTGTGTACACTGTAAACAAATTATTGGAAATAAAACACAAACTATCGTTCATATATGGAAACATCATTTTGATAAATTTGACAGTACATCGTTTTAGTTCTTATTTGTTCCATAGATCATTTTTGACGAAATGAGTTATGAATGGGGTGACCTAGAGTAGATTATTACGCACCATTCAAGCAAAAAAATCATATTCAAATAGAATTTAGCCTATTTTTGATTATTTAAGAAATTCCATATCCAGGATTTAAATAAAATGATCATTTTTATTTGTTCCATATTCTATATTTGGACTTATTTAGCAATTTTTTTTTTGCGGGTAACAGTTCTTAAGGAGAAACCACTATAATTGTAAGGAAAAAGCTAACACATCCAACTACAGTTTACGTTCTTATTTGTTCCATATCCACCTCTCCACCAATTGCATAGCTGCTAAGCTCTAAGAATCCCCAAAAAAGATGCGCCAAAACGGAGTTGGGCGGCGAAGTGCCCAGGGACAGAATGGGTTTTTAGGTGCAAAATAACTTATATAAATCTTAATGCTTCAAAATGTTTTTTTTTTTGAAAATTTATCTTGCGGAATGTCTTGAATGAGTTCGTTGGTCAGGTTGATCTGCTGTCTATATTACCTATATAATGGCGGACCATCAAAGTTTTCTAAAATTCATTAAATTCCGTCAATATCGCTCATTGAAAAAAATAATAAGCACTTGTATGTGTTAAAAAGCAGGTAAATAATATTTTCACAAAGCCTTGACGACTTGGACACTTGCCTCTCAAATAATATGAGGGTCGACCTAGAACATTTTCAGTTAAATATTCTAACTACTCAAAATTAAATGAACACCATGTATGTAATCAAAATGAATATGGCACAGTTAAGAATGAAGATATTTCTATCACTGAATGTCCATATCCATCAAAGTGAACTAAATTTTCTTATATTTGGTCCATATCCAAATAAGATTGGAAGTAATGTCTACATTTATGTATTTTATCTAAAAAAAAAATGTCTAATATATTTTTGGGTTCCTTTACTTTATACACTGGTGAATTTTCATAGTAAACTTCTAGATAGTTCTCCATCAAAACAAATAAAACTATCTCCTGTAAAATTTATCAAATAAGAACTAAGGTGACGAGTAATTAAATCAGTGATAACATATTTCACATTTATTTACAAGATTTCAGTTTGTTAAATAAATTCATGTTCCAAGGATTTACCAAAATGATATATTCACATTAAACTTAAAAACTTCAAATAAATAAAATTCTTATACAGTCATGTTTTGTTTGTATTTATTATCTAATGAGCTGGAGCATAAAGGAGGAACAAATAAACATGGTAGATTTAACTGGGGCAACAACAAAAAATGTTATTTGATATGAAATAAAGCGGGTAATACAAAATTATAATGATGAACCCAAGGACAGCAGTACTCGGGGAATAATACGTGCCAATCCTACTTGCCTCGTTGTCAATCAGATTTTTATTTTATTTACAATATAACTTTTTTGTACATACTATACATATCCACCTCACTAGGCATAGCCTGTACTGAGGTGGAATTTTGTACATACTATACATATCCACCTCGCTAAGCATAGCCTGTACTGAGGTGGAATTTTGTACATACTATACATATCCACCTCGCTAGGCATAGCCTGTACTGAGGTGGAATTTTGTACATACTATACATATCCACCTCACTAGGCATAGCCTGTACTGAGGTGGAATTTCGCACAATCACATTGAAACATTTTTATACAATATTTTCATTGTATCTATATATATAAAAATGGATTTATGTATATTTGTATGTGTCTGATGAACTCTCAAACCAACCACCCGATTGCGAGTAAACTTTGGGAATTTGTTCAGCTCATTCAGGAGAAGGTTTATGCATTATAATTTATTTATTTATTCGATATCTCACAAAAAAAATTTGGTATTGAATTGATATTTCGTGGGTTTGTTCAGTAAAAATCCTAATACCCATACATAAAATGGTACCTATATTTGTTTGAATAATTAAATAAAATTTAAATGAATTAATGAATAGGGATGGAAGGGAAAAAAATACGGAATTATAATTAGCGAATCTAGATAAGAATGTTAAGTAATAAAAAGGAAGCATAATGAATAATCATTTTTATGTATTTGGAGGTAAATAATTAAACAGGCAGGACAAAGTCTGCCGGGTTTTACTAGTGTCATATATATTTCGTGACAGTAACTTAAGTATTCTAGATAACATGATTTATCTAAAGTAATAAAACAAAAATATATCAGTCATAATATGGCCTGTTTTACTCTCGCACACATAGACACCATGTTCATCTTTGTACTAGGTAGGGGCATAGGTAAGTGTACCTTTTCAGTTTTGTTTCTTCCCATTTATAGCAACCAGTTCATCAGTACTCCTTTAAGTACGAGATTGCTGAACATTTGATTCAGGTTCAAATTTTTATCTTGAACTGTACTAATGAGAAGTCTGATCTGGTCCTGGGTATCCTGTAACGCTTTTCATTACAGCATCTCGTTGATAATTGATGGGAAGATAGTATCACCAGATGTACATGCTTCGTGTAATACAATTGTTTTTATGTATATTTGTCTAATGTCAAGTACACTGAATTTACGAAACATTTGGTCAGATAGATTTGGTTGCGCAGGGGAGTGGAGTATCAGTCGGAGATTGGTGAGCGTGACTTGAGTCATAAAGGGGCCCTTAATCCCGCATACATGGTCGCAAGCCCATGTGGCTCGCCTGTTCTGGCTGGTACTCTGGTCGCCTGTGCTCGTGGGCCTGGATTCATGAATCCAGTGAAACCACGATTGCCTTTCTCTTTTGTATCTTATGTATGGTTTTTTATTTATGACCCTCACAACTGTTTTTTGACACAGATCTAAAGCAGCTAAGGTGTTTCCCCACCAACCCAATATTCCATACGTTAGTATATTTTGTACAAGAGCAAAATAAATAGATTTTAAAGTCTTGACGGAGCATGTTTCTTATTTCTTTAAATATATATATAATGTGTGGACCAGAGCCCCTGAGGTTTAAGGTACTTTTGGGAAAGCCCGAACTGAGAGCCTATGAGTGACCCTTAAGGTTTACTTACAGTAAAGACCGAACTGAGGGTTCAACTCCGTTTGGTCCAGAATTGATTCTTGGCTCCTGAAGGGAATGCAGATAGAGTAGGTACCCAAATCGCTTCCTGAGTTGGTTGTTGCTGATAGTGTCAACTCCTTTAATTCCGGACTAGATGTATTACAGTGACAATGTGGACTCATTCAACCACATCACCTTTATGCTGCCTGCTTGTCATATCAATAATAATAATAATAACTTGTTGACTCCTTAAGAAATTGTATAGCGTTCTCTATGGCAGGATTTATTTTTGTTGGTGGTGTTGCTAGAGTGGTATAGTTGTCTATTACTAGTTGCATGTAAAACATGACATCCAACTGTCGATAGCAATAGTTGCATAGTCAAAGAAGACGTACTAAACTATGAATCCAATTATTGAATATTTTAAGATTGTTTAAGATATGTATGTAAGGATAGTATAGTATGGAGGTCAGTCCTTTTTTCCTACTCAAAATATGAAAAGAGCATTATGATATGCATCATTTATCGCTCCACGAATTTATAATACTTTACCTATGTCTCTCAAGGTAATAACTTCACAGACATTATTTAAAGCAAGAATAAAAAAATATATAGGGAATTACGGAAGGACAGAAATTGCCCAAATATTAAACATCCAAAAATAATTCTGAGAAATAATATTAAATAATATAACTACACGCTACACAAGCGGGTTCGAGGATTGTCTTTACATTGCATCTTATTTTAAGACAAATAAACTTTAAAACATTTCTCTTTTTTTATTAGATTAATTTCAAAGAAGAAATCTTGATTTTGTATTTTATTTGATTTGTGACTCAAGTCAAATAATATTGTTACTGAGTATATACGTTGAGAAGACCACAGAGCAAATTTTAATGTCAAACTGCTACATATCATAAATGACAACAACGGGTGTGCATATTATGGTAGAAATAATATTAGAATAATAACATATCAAAATTTACTGTATCAGTTTATACTTTTGTGTTTAAGATATTGGTAACTATGTAATATTGTAATTTACTGTGTTGTGATGTCTGGTGTCCGCTCTATGTAACTATGTATAACCAAAATGTCAAATATTTGGCTTGGTAAAATTGTAAACTGCTAGCCCTAGAACAGGGTTACCTAGTTGGGCAGCAGTAATCTTCATAATAGTCTTTGTGATAAAGGTGTGAAAAAAAAAATATGTATGTATGTTTGAAGATTAAGTATCAAACTATTGTAATGTCCCCGTAAATATTGTGTAGTGTATACTGCCTTTTATGGTTTTTGAGGAATATAGAAAAATTAAGCAAAAATTTAAATGTTGATAACACCTGAATGAAACAAAAATTAAAAATACTGAGTATAAAAGTTTTGTAGGCCTGTAACTATATATCTTGAAATTTTGGGCTGTGCATTGAGCGGATCAAAATTTATAGGAGACACACAGACACACTAAATGTTGTAATCCAAATTCTAGATTAATCCATATATGCTGTGAATCCTATATGTTGGTGTTTTTTGACTTCAAATTTGAAAAATATAGACCTGTGCCCCGTTCCACCATCGTACTTTTCAACTTTGTACTTTGCAATTCGTCGGCTTGTTTTCGTTCCACCATTACATTTTTTCGCAAAGTGAAAGTTGCGATGTGCAAAGCGAAAAGTAGACGCCTATTGCAAAGCAAATAAGCCGTTCTGTTCCACCATCGCTACTTTTCATAAAAAACTTTGCAAACCTTGCGAATGAATTGAAAAGAATATTTTGACATTTAAAATTTGCCATTCGTCGAGTTGTGAAAGTAGAAGTTGTTTGTTTAGAATTATTGAGTAAATTTATTATAAAATTTAGCATAAATTATTGTTAGAAAGGGATGAGGAAGACGGGGTTGTAAGAAATTATAGAGAAAGGATAAATTTCGAAAATATTTTACCCACGCAGTTCCTCGAATATTTTCGCATAAATAGCACTCAGTGTGAATATGTCTTGATTAAGTACACGATTTATTCTGATTTTTTTTAGGTAATTTAAACTATGTTTATGTGATTATTATGTCCGCTTTTTCTAAGTTTATATGATTATTTCACTACTCATTTAAACATATTTTAAGGTACAGAACAGCACTAAGAGAAGCAAATAATTCAGTGAAGCACCTGTTGTTTCACTGTATTAGTGATAGTGTCACTAATTACTCCAAAAATAACTCCTTTCTTTTCATTAATTATCTCCAACACGGCTATTTTTTTCTTAATATTGTCTTTCCGGCTCATTTTCTAACAACAACAACGAAATCACAGAACAGACAAGAACGAACGGTGTCAAATGATCGTGTACGCTACGCGCGAAACACTCGGTACTACTAAGTTATCACTAGGTGTCGCTAGCGTCAATTGAAAAGACTTTGTAAATGTTTGGCGACGCCGCAAAGTGACCATTTTTTTTTCGTGGAACGCGAACGCTTTGCACTTTGCGAAATTCTCAAATCGCAAAATGAAAACTGAAAAGTTGAAAAGTACAATGGTGGAACGGGGCACTGGCATACAAATCTCGCATATTTTGGATTGAAGCTTTGTTGATTCAAAGAGAAATAAATTCTCTTGAACGAATTGACAGTTGGAACAGCTTGGCTGCCTGTCTGATTGTAAATAAATAATTTAATTATTTTATTGACAAATTATTAACATATCAACAGAGATGAAGTTATAGGAATATTATAGGAACTCAAGACACCTACATATGCATTCTTATTGAGATCCCTTATCAATGCAATTTTTGAAAATTCTATATATTTTAATATAATGAGAAACTGATAAATAAGCTGAAAAACACCATCGTCATCTATGAAGTAACGAAGAAACCTTTTTGTAACGCCATCTATTGAGAAATTGTTTTTTTTTTGTAAACAATGAAAGCAACAGTCGCTATACATGAAGTAACAATGTTCTCGCAGAAATACTATTTATTTTTGGCTGTTTACCTACTTACACCAATGTGTAAGTAAATCTTCTTAAACGGTGATTTCTCAATTACTTCATAGATGGCGTTTTTCAGCCCTGTTGTTGCCTTGAGTTCCCTTCCTGGTTCATCTCCTATAATATTTCAACTTTGTCTATATTAAGATATTAAAAATTTGTCAAAAAAATATCATCGACTCCCGACAGGGAAAAAAATCCAATGTTTGTGTACACGCAAATATTTGATAATTATTTTATATAATTCACTAATTATGTGAATGATATTTTGAAAGATGAAACATGACGAGCATGTATGAAAAATTGCAGGAATGTATGTAAAGGAAACCATGAATTAAATCAATCTTTTTTGAATAATCTGTAATGCGGGTTAAGTGCTTGGCTGGATTAGTACTGTAATATAACAACACTATAATATTATCTTTTCATTAATTTCAGGTATCAAGATAATCATGATGATCATTTATCAATAAATGAGGATTCTGATGTTGAAAGGGAAATAATATTGTCAAGTAATGAAAACAATTTACCAACTACTGATGAATCTAACATTGAACTAAAGAATGTATCATTCCATAAATGTAACAAATGTGAGAAAAGTTACCAAACTTTAGCAGATTTGAATGATCATTTATTACTCCAACACCCCACCACAAATTTACCAACTACTGATGAATCTAACATTGAACTAAAGAATTTTTCATTGTATAAATGTAACAAATGTGAGAAATGTTACCAAACTTTAGCAGATTTGGATAATCATTTATTAATCCATCTTCCCACTACAAATAAATCACAATATTTTGGAATCCATTTTGTTTGTGAATTATGTCTAACTAACATGTTTTGTTCTCCCGGTGAAGCTGTAGTTTTGTACAACAAGTATAAAGCAGTTCTATGTCACAGTTGCCAACAAAATTATTCATATAAGGATGCAAAGTCAGACAATGAAGATATTAATGTAGAAATGTCATCAAAAGAAATTAATACTAACAAAGTATGTCATATTATGTTTTTAAAATCTGACCCCAAAATAGAAATATGCCACCAAGATAATATATCATACGAAAATGCTTTGCAGAAATATGAAAATAAAATTGACAAGTTATTTGAGTTATATGATAGTAACATGATCAATAAATGTTGTGAAGTATGCAATATTACATATATAAATATTACAAATCATGTCCAAGATGTTCATTGTTTAAATGAATTATATCATATTCCCAGAACATGGTACTGTTCGTATTGTAAGTGTGAATATTACTCTTTAAAGAAAATGAAACGACACATGTATTATAAACATATTCAAGTACATTTCCCTTGCGAATACTGTGAAATGTCATTTATAAATAAAATAAACCTTCGAATGCATGTAAAACAAATACATCGTAAACCATACTACAAGTGTGATGACTGTCCTGAGAAATTCTTTACAAGAGAGGAATTATTGAAGCATAATAAGTGGCATATTAATAATGAAATCCTGCAATGTAATGTATGTAAGAAAAATTGCACTGGCCGGAAAAAAATGAAGGCACATACAAAATCACACAAGGAAAAATCTACAGGCACTGTTTGTAATATTTGTGGTAAAATTGTACTTCATATCACACACCATATGAAGTTCCATACTAATTCTTATAAACTGTGTGACTTGTGCGGAGAACTTGTACACATATGGAAATATTATCAACATAAAAGTAAGAAACATAAAGTAAGGCCTAAATATTCTGTTAAAAGTAAAAAGCAATGCACATTTTGTGGAAAAATATTTGATGGAAAATATTTGTACATACATGTTCGTACTATACATCAGAAGCATTTATATGTTCGCTGCGATATATGTAATCACCAATTTCCTTTCAAATCTTCACTTGATAAACATAAACTGTTACATCACACTAGCGGAAGTGACATGAGAAATAATTTGACTTGCGTAATTTGTGGAAAATTTTTCGCAAAGAACTACAGTCTAATGGTTCACCTTCGAACTCATACTGGAGAACAACCATACACTTGTAAAATATGCAATCGCAGTTTTGCACGGAACCATTTTCTTAAGAATCACATAAAAAAAATGCATGAACACAACAATTCATCTCAAACAACATGTAAGAAGAAGAGGAAGAGACTTCCAAAAAATTCCAGTCAAAATTTTGATGAAGGTAATCAAGCAGCCAATAATATAATTGTAGATCAATAATTTGGTTCATAAATTATATATTAAACAAACATTAATCCTTGCTCATGTCCAAACAGAGAATCCAACACTAAGATTATTTTGTTACTGTTACCGTTATTCCGGCATTTGATATTTCAATATTCCAAATAAGATGATTTTGTCACCTGTTCTGCACCTGTGTCTATCTTTCATTCTGCTATATCTTTAAATCATATTTAGTAATTTTAAGGTATTTCATTTACACAGTGGAAGTTCATGATTGTAAAAACACTTGTACAATGAAACACAGTTAAATTTTACAATGAGTATTTAATAGCCTAATTGTACCTCTGAGGATGCCAGCTGAGACTGGTGAAAGCGCTTAGGCTATGAAATACTCATTGTGGAATTTAACTGTGTTTCATTGTATAAGTGTGACACGAATTCGCCTCTTCGATGGGTGATTTCATGCCCTTAACGTACGAACGCGCGCGAACCGACGGTTGTCAAGCAATGACACGTTTTCCCAGAACCGTTTCAAGACATCTGTACGTAACCTAGAAGGGAATACAACGTCATAATTCTGAAGAAACTACGGTGCATGCGAGAAATATATAATTACTCACCCCCCGCAGACCGCGACCTCTCACCTTTTCCCTCTTCTTCTTAACCCTTGGTCTGTCCCTATCGTTCGTCTTCACCTGTAATGATTTAAATACGCGAGTATTTTACGGTAAATATTTGGCCAGATCGTCTAGTTTCGCATAGGACTCTCGTTGTGTTCCGCAATATTCCAGATTCGCGAACCCCGGCTTCCTGAACAACCTACCTCTCCAAGTTCGACATTCCTATTATCTAACGTGGTCCTACTCTACAATAACAAAAGAAAGCGAGTTTTGGGTTGTAATCAACAAAACGCAAAACATAATTACCACCGATTCCATCCTACATATAATCATAAATTCAGGGGAATCAATTAAATATGAACATAAGTACAAACACATTTATGACACAAAATTCATAATAACTTAAATATAACATAACCCTATCATGCATTCTTACGCTAAGCTTCAATTTGATAAAACCGCCAGAAGGGTGGCGGTACGAGCTCACATACCTCGCCGCTCGTCCCCGTCTAGGCTGTCCTTCTACTTTAACCTAGCCCGACCCTGCTCTTCCACATCATGGAACAATAGCAAGGATTTAGCAAAGCCACGCTCGCAATCGTGCCATTTACTTCGCGGATCAGTCAGCCTTTCATTTTGTGTGACACCAGGTGTTTCACAGAGTCTAAGGCTCTTCGCAGCTCGTAGCGAGCCTGCGGCTTATTTTCTACGATACCAACGAGATATACGTTCGACTAGATTGCGATCTGGGGAACGTACATTTCGTTAGTAGAACTAGCACCTACAAACTACCATCTACTACTACCGGCGGTTAGTAAAAAGGTGCAAATCTAATTGGGCCTCAAGCAAGTGTAATTTGTAAACAAACAGAACATTCAATTCAAATATTTCTCTTGTTCACGTTGGATTCAATGACTGAAGGTCCAAAATCTATAGATCCATTATTTCTCCGGTATCCTCTTCCCATTCACGAACAATCTCACCTTGGAAAAGGGTTAAGTGTGGGAAAGCCTAAATTTAGTGTGGTATGTAGTGTGCGTGTACTTAAGCCAGACACGGTTCGGCCTCCCTCCGTGTCTTGGCTATAACGTGCTGTAATATGTGTGTGTGGATAATCCCACAGTGTTGTGATTGTTATAGTACGAGGACATGAGAGATGATGAGGTCTGGAATAACCTTGGCGTTGGGTCGACTTTCCAAAGCTTCAGTCACCCCACACCCCGCCGCTCCCACGTGGGAATGAAGGATTGGGGTCCTTTCAGCTTTCAGATCGGCCCGCGCTCCCCCACAAGTACTGCCGGCCCCTGACCCACCGCTTTTTAACAGCCTTTATTTAAGTAGATGAGAGGTTATTGCACAGTCTCGCTGGCTTTTGGCTCAATTTCAAAATCCATCTCTCGTTAGCTACTGTCGCCTGAACAGATAGCTTTGTTGGATATGTAAAATTATTCTATTATTAAATATTCTAGAAAACGTGCATTTTCTCCCTCGCAAACAATACATCTTACATACATTCGCGACTGTTTGAAAAGATCTGTCAATTCAAGAGTTTAATATAACGAGATAGTTGATGTTTACAATAAATTTATAATCTTGACAAATCCGTTCAATACAATCCATACATTATTAAATAAACAGGTAGAATAATAAAGTAAAATAAATAAATAAATAAATAACTCAATGGATTCTCCTGAAGGCTCGCCTTCTTTCCCCGTCAGGGCACCACAACACTTAAATTTAATACGAGAATAATAACATGAGAATAGGAAGACTAAATATGAACCCGAATTTTATAAGTTAGTCAAGATTTGACCCCGAGGCATAAAAGGTCGCACGCCCCAGGTACATCAACTTCCCTAATACAACGCAAGCTCGCAATTCGCTAGAGACGGTCCTTTACACCCGCGCGCGCTTCGAACGAGCGACCCAAGACGACTGTCTCGATCCAACCCCCAATTCTCCCGCTAGCTCTCACAAAATTCCTATGTAGCCAAAAAACTGTGCAACTAAGATTTACGATTAACACATGTGTCTCCAAATGTTGGACAGAAAGCTTCGACCCAGTAGGTAAATACCCATAACAAACCATTCCATATATTGTCTATAAAATAATAATGTGTATAATAATATTATGGAGAACTCGATTCATGACAAGGTTTTTACATATTGATTTTCTTTGATAGTTGGTATTTCAAAGCAAAAATTTTCTTAACTAAATATTCGTTGTGTTCACTACATCTTCTCACATTTAGCTATCTCGTCGTCTTGTTTCTAGATTATTAACCATTTATGTATTTATCATTTATCTTTGTTATTTAATTTCGTTTATGCAAAAAATATCAAATAAATGCTATTCAAATGGGTCAACTACTGAGCGCTGATTAACTTTGGTAAACATAAGTATTTTTGCTTGAAGAATGTATGAGACATATTTTTTAATAAAAGGATGATAATATACATTTTTTATTTTATCAAAAACTCACATTGATTTAAATATATTTTAATTAATGTTCATATCTTATAATAAAGTCTTATAATAATATAACCACTTACTTAATATTATCACATTTTTATTTACCATAACATTTATCCATGCCACTCGACAAATTATTCCAAATTGTCGTCTCTTTAGAATTGTTAAAATAGTTTTAGAAAAATAAATACAATTAATAATAATCAATATTGCGTTTTTTTTTTCCTGTCAAGTTGTTACAATCATTATGCCCTGTTAAATTAAATCACACTAATAACCTAAACACAAATATGTCAGATCTCAGTCCATGTTACTAACTGTGCACTAATTCCCACTCGTCGTATGATCTAGAGCTGTTCATACTTGTAACACACGTGTAAGTGTGAACTTCACACAACATTTTATCGTGCACAACATATTCGTGTGTAATTTTTCAAATTTTGGAAAATAAATATGTTAAAGTCATTGCAAACATCAAAATTATTTTATTAATAGGAAAAATATTAAAAAAAAAAAAATAATATCTATGGAGGTAGGTAATTACTGTGTTTTTATTTACAGGCAGTGAATGCTGTTTTTTTACTTACAACTCTTCACAAATTATAAAAAAACGCAACATACAGGCATTTTTATATACAAAATTTTGTTTTATTTATGAAAAATAATCAAAATTTCTTACCCTATGTTGCCTCATACTTAAGTCATTTTCGATTTTACTGTAATTAGTGTGTTTTTACTAAGCATGGCAGCCATTTTACAAAGTAATATCTGCTGCATATTACGATAAACCATGTGAAAAGGGGGTTGATGTTTTTGCTTATTAGGCAACTGACAGTTAAATATTAATTTGACATGCACCCAATAACAAGTTGCCACATTCTGGAGGCTTATGATATTTGGCCACATAGAAAGACGACATGAGTGATGACAGTCTGACAAAAAAAGTATGAAAGTATGTCTGATTAAAAGAAGAATGAAAAGTTAAGTTAATCACATAAATGTAATTTTGAAAGATGGAGACGGTAGAAACAAGAATAACATAAGAGTGTATGAGACAATGAATGAAGAGAGAGTAGTCAGATGTTTGGTTCTCCTTGCCTACCCCAAATAGGGACATGGTGTGATAGTATATGGTATTTAGCTTCTTACAGATCCAGACTGAAAACACAATTAAAAACTGTGTCTCCACTGGTAATTAAACCCAGGACCTTTCGCTCAGGAGTCAGATATCTAAACAATTGAGCTATGAATGCCGACAATATATAAGAGCTTTAATATTACCATTATTTTAGCTTCAACTCATTAATACAAAAATAGACAGGAAAAATTGTACAGAAAAGATGTTATTTTTTCATTTATCTTCATAAATTACATGATTTTTCTGTGACATATCATGACTAAAAAATATTAAAATTGTAGTTTGTACATTAGTTTCAAACATTATCTCCTTTCCATATAATATGGTTTATTGTAATACACAATCACCTCTATGAACAATAAAATATTAATTTTAAGATAACTTATATGATGTACATTATAATCTTAAAATTGAATCTAACATTTTGCAACAGTTTTTTTTACTATATCTCTATGTACCTCCATTGTTTTTGAACTGATTACATTGCTAACATGAAAAACATTATATTAAGCCAAAAAATCTTAATATTTTAATCACACAATTGAATATAACATATTTACATTTTTTTTTTAAATATCAAATATCGCTTGATAAAAATACCATTTTACAGGAGATATTTTAAACTTCATGACTTTCTCTGTATATATTTTTTTTTCTTTCTGTTAATGTGGATTGAAATTTCTTTTAAGGATACATCTAAGTAATTCATTGATTATATTTGTTTTATTTCTTTAAGCCTTTGAAAACATTGTTTATTTATATATACACGAATGCAGTTTTTTGAGATACGAGGTTGTGTAAGTTATCAAGAGATGTACCTTCATTGTTATTATACTGGGGGCAAGTCTGGTCAACTGGCAGAATGTTTACCCATATTGTGGATATAATTATCTTACAGAGTTCTATAATATCTTAAGATGTTGTAGAACTTCATAAGATAATTACCTATATCCATGATATGGGTAAACATGGACGGTTTTAATTCCGCCTGTTGACCAGACTTGTCCCCCTAATTACATATCCAACATGAAAAAACATTATAAAAAGCCAAAAAATTGGTTATCAATAAACAAATGTAGACTAAATATATCTGTGATAATTTACATAATCTCACCAATAACTTATAAAACAAAAATGATATTAGGATAAATACTAATGTCCTGGTATATTAGGATAAATACTAATGTCCTGGTATATTAGGATAAATACTAATGTCCTGGTATATTAGGATAAATACTAATGTCCTGGTATATTAGGATAAATACTAATGTCCTGGTATATTTCAGATATATGTTTAAAGTGCTTTTTATAATTTACATGAATTTTAACATTCATTTCAATGTGGAAATAACCAGGAGTTTTCAATAATTTATGGTTTTTAATTTTCTTTTGGTGTCTTTAACATTCCCAACAGAGAAGACATTTTATTAAAACCCCCTTTTATGGAGTACAAGAATCCAGAGCACATGTAAAATACCCTGAGATTCCTCACAGGTCTTAGAGAAGCAGAAATTAGGACTATAAGAAAACTGAACATTTATATTCTGTAGAGGGAATGGAAACACCTTGTGGAGTGTGTGTGATGCTCTGACACAAATAAGAATGAGGACTTGGGTATAGCCTCAACTAATAAGAAAAACAAAAAGAAAGTTATTTTAATTACTTTTACAAAATGGATGCTTTTAATGCAATCAGCATTTGAAAAATATGCCATCTTTTTTTTAGGTGGTAAAAATTATAGTTTATGGTTAAGACTAAAGATTACAGAATATCCATTTTGTCCAAGGAATATCCAAATACTATTTCTATATTTAAAAAATATATATATTCCTTTTACACTCTGTTAATTGCTCGAATATTTTTATTATTGCATATGCGCAAACATTGGATTTTTTTCCCCTGTCGGGAGTCAAAGATATTTTTTAACAGATTTTTAATTATCTCAATAGAGACGAAGTTGGAATATTTATTGTAGGAGAACCGGGAAATCAAGGCACCTACAGGGCTTACGACCTGTCATCGGCTGGTTTACGTGATCACTTTATGCGCTTGCGCAACGTTCACCAATTATGCCTTTTAATGAGATCCCTATCAATTCAATTTTGAAAGTTCTATATATTGACTCCCGACAGGGGAAAAAAATCCAATGTTTGCGCATATGCAATAATAAAAATATTCGATTACTTACACATTGGTACAAGTAGGTAAATAAGACAAAAATGACCTTATAAGTCTGGCGCAATTCAGGGGTGACTTCTATGCGAAAAATGCATTGTCACCTCAGATATAAGAATTGTAGCTTTCATTATTTACAAAAAAACCAATTCTCTCAATAGATGGCGTTCCAACAAAATAAATAAAAATAATAAGATTGTTGTTCATAATTTCACCCATAGATGGCTGTAGTAAAAATTCCTTATTTTCAAGCGAAAAGAATTTCAGTATTACAATATATAGAACTTTCAAAATTGAATTGATAGGGATCTCATTAAAAGGCATAATTGGTGAACGTTGCGCAAGCGCATAAAGTGATCACGTAAACCAGCCGATGACAGGTCGTAAGCCCTGTAGGTGCCTTGATTTCCCGGTTCTCCTACAATAAATATTCCAACTTCGTCTCTATTGAGATAATTAAAAATCTGTTAATTGCATTCATAATTCAAATATAAAATTCAGAAGTAAGACATCCTGAAAAGTAACTTTAGCACATCCTAATTTTAAGACTGCAAAATAATTCAAGTATTTATAGTTGATTATTTTTACAAATATTTTTTTTAAGATAAGTAATACACACAATGAAAATGTATGCTATCACGTAAACTGCGTTTAGTTTTTATAAATACATAGTATTATGTTATTAACTACTTGTGTATATTGTATGGATTGTTTGTTGAGATAAAGTACCTTGTAGAAAAATAATCTGAAATTGGTATAATTTCATTGTTAAATCCCTCGTGGACTAACATTATCCATATATTTTTTTTTTATACAAAAAATGAATATGTCCTTATTAAACAAGTACATATACATCTTTCTACGTTCCCTAAAATAAGCATGCTTGTGCTATAGGTGAACGAAATCGGTCGAGGCAGGATTCGAACTCGCGACCACTGGATTACTAACCCAATGTGCTAACCGCTCTGCCATCGACCCATCTAAATACTATTGATTATTATATGGTAAGAAAACAATCCAACCGAAGTGTGCATTTACATATTAAAATTATAAATAATACATAAAAAACATTCATACAAAATCCATTTCAAATAATATTTTTTTTTATTTTCAAGGCAAATACATTTCAAATAATATTTTTTTTTATCCTATTGCATGATTTATGCCAAAAAATCAGAAAATAAACAAATTTACACAAACAATTTCACATAATAAAAACACAGCATAAAAAAAGTTTTTTTTTGTAATTTTATATAATCTTTATATTTTATAATAATAGGTATTTGATATTTACTAATATTTACATAATATTTACTTTTCATTTTAACAAATGCCTTTTTTACTCACTATTTATTTTCTAAACAATCATCTCAAACAGTTGTTAATTTTTCAGAGGTGGGGATCACCATAACATTGTAAAAGGGAACATTACTTTTTAAGAATGTTTTAGCTAAAATAGGTGCGTTCCTATTCATTCCACTTAGTTCAAGTTGATACCTACTCTATAATGCTGAAATAGGGACGTTCCTATTTAGGAACATTTTTATTCAAAGTAAGTCATAAATTAGTTCTATTCCCTATTTCTATAACCACATTTTAGTCAAATCACCTGTCAAAACGGTCCTAATTTTAGTCCACACCTAATTGTAAGCGTATTAGTTATTTTCACAAAAGTCTGGGATATTTTAGTTGAGTTGAAAACATCAGATGTGTATATAAAACAAGTGGGTTGTAGCCAACACTAAACTCTCCACACCATAGTAATTGTTTATTTTTTCTTCTTGAAAGGTTGACAATCTCTAAATGCATTTTTATGAAATACATTTCTATTAGATTCTTAAACAAATTATAAGATTCCATACACACAAAAAAATTCGTCACGAAGCTCATAGTATGCACTCTCTACATGATACCTGTTGAAAAACTGATTTAAAAAATTTGAATTGCTAACAAGATGAGCATGTATGAGACAGTAGTGTATCAATGTTGATGAGGCGATGTATATGTGTCAAGATAGAATAATGTGGTGTTCGGTTCTCACTTCCTATCTCTTGAGGAAGATAGATGTGGAGAGTAAAAAAATACACTTGTCTATAGAGACACATACAATATCAATATGAAGTTGTTCACTCAATTTTCCCATACGGAAGCTATTTTACTTCTGTTATATACATTTTTCATACAAATATTTAGCAAAAATATTGATAGTGAAAACAAATAAGTATAGTTGACTAAGAATCCAATTGTAATAATGATTGTCATAATTAAAATTCCAATTATATATTTTTGAAAAAGATATTCAAAGTGGATTTGGGAACCGCTTTTCTATCTTAAGTTGCCTGCCATAACATAGAGGTAAGTCATTTGACTTGCAAGACCTGACTTCTGTGCCGGCACTTATTTAAATGAAAATTTACAATTTGCCATTCAGTAATACAAGATTGGTTAGAGTTAAGTAATGATATGTATAATGTTAATTAAAAATTTGATTCATGAGCTGAAAGTCCAGTGTCATATTCCTGATAGAGCCATGTATTTTTCATGCTAAATTAGTTAAATGATGAATATATTTAATAGATAATTCAAATATGTAGTATCTTATATCTATAATTAAAAGTAAAGACTTTTTGATTCTACATTGATTTTATTCTGCGCGATAGGCCTATTTCGCCTTGTTAGGGCATTAACTAGCTTATGCCCTAACAAGGCGAAATAGGCCTATCGCGCAGAATAAAATTAATGTAGAATCAAAAAGTCTTTACTTTTAATTATAGATATAACTTATAATGGAATTCTACCAAATAAAAACTTCAATCGATAATTATGTAGTATCTGTTTGCTGTCTGAGAAATAAGAATAATCTTTATTTTATAAACATGGAAATATATTGCTGTATTTAAAATAATTAAATAAAATTTAATTGTAATTCTCCACAGATAATTTTAAAATGGATTTCAAATCTGTTAACACAAAAATTTTAGAATTACATCTGTATCTTTAAAATATACGAAAAAGTGACTGTATAGGGTTTGAATACAACTAAGAGATTTACATCTAAGACCTATCAGGACTTGTGATGAACCACCATAAATGCAGAGCTTTATTATAGCCCTTTTCCAATTTACCCCTGTCAGTTTTGTTTCATAGTATTTGTGGTGTAATATTGACATCAATGTAAAATGCACCGAGGTGTAGAGGTGTGTTCTGATGGTAAAGCTAAGCAGCCGGTTCGTCCCTCTGAAGTGATCCTGTTGGAGATCCCCCTTCCTTAATTAACCTCTGTCTCTCCCTGTACATTGACACACGCAGATTCTCCAGTTGATGATACCGACACAGTTTCAGCATTGCAAACACAGACAGCCCCACCAATGTTGCAAATGACCCCCAAGCTCCAAACTGAAAAGGTAACATTTGTTATACATTTAAACTTATATTTTTAACTATTGAGACAGTTGATTAAAAACTTAATTGTACTTTCTTTGCTCATATCCTCTAAATCACTCCCCTTAGAATAAAAAAGAATATTAACGCCCCCTAGTCCATAATACTTAATTTTATATGAAACATTATAATATTGTTACTGTGGCGCGTGCATGTGGCGCCACTAGTGTCGAGAGATCGGCTGACGCCATGCGGAACGGCCTATATATAGCGATGCACAACTCACTTGCCAGTGGAAACGCTGCCTCTGCTATCTTCTGTCAACTCTGCCAAGTTATATATTTATCGTATAATTTATTTAACAGTATATTTTAATATTCAAAAATTGTTAGAATAATCTTCGGTCAGTAAAACTATGTGTAAGTAATCCATTATCTTTTCTGAGTTTCATTTTAGTATAAATTTATTTCATTGTAATTTATTTAGTATTGTGTTAGGTATTTTATATTCCGGCATTTAAATCTCCATCATTCAATACCTACGCAATATTACCAAATACCTTTATAGCCCGCAGAGACTGGCCGTACCACACACCCCATACACCACACACCAGGTTACTGGTGACTGGTGACCTATCATTAGGTTAAAATAGGTAAATTGGTAACTCCCCCCATCTCAATTGTTGTATATTATTTATACCACCCCCATGGAAGGCTCCAGCACCCACCGGGGGGCATTACCACCCCCGCTGGGAATCTAAATAAATAAACGCTTCCTTGCACCCTGCGCAAGTTGCGAGTTTATTGCGGTATGGCAATTTCTTCCAACTAACCTGTGTTTCCAGCCCAGCAAAGCAATATTTGCGTGAGAAATGAATTTAAATTTGAAGAATCTACTGTGCTCTAAACCACCAATAAACTTAAAAATCTATATCTTCATCTATATCTTATCTATATCTTGACCAGCTGCTATTTCACAACTACAAAATAAAAATTATTTTCATACTTTAACTTATATACCTAATATCTATACCTAATAATAAATTACCTGAGCTGTTCCCAGTTCAATATAAAATCCAGTTGTATCAATTTTGTCTTGTTTATCTATATCTTGACCAGCTGCTATTTCACAACTACAAAATAAAAAAAACACTTTACTCCAGGATTAAAATATATTTATTTATACATATTTTTTTTTTTTAAGTAAAAAATGAATATGTCCTTGTTACACAAATACATATACATCTTCCTACGTTCCCTAAAATAAGCAAATAAATGCTTGTGCTATAGGTGAATGAAATAGGTCGAGGCAGGATTCGAACTCGCGACCACTGGATTACTAGCCCAGCGCGCGAACCGCTCTGCCATCGACCCATATGATCAAACTCTTCCTAGGATAATGTTCAGTGTTTGATGTGCAAATCGTCACCTATTTTGTCTAAATTGCCAAGTTATTTGCTGATAAATATACTTGTTAGTTGCCCAAATAGCAATACAAAATAAAATAAATTAAATATTTTAACATTGTTTTATTTCACTAGTTTAAGATTTAATCAATTTTATATCAGAATAAATTTAGCCTCTGGGGATAATAGATTTGTCTAGTCAAATAATTAAGGCAGAAATAAATTGTATTATTACAAATAAATAAAATTAATGAAATTAGTATACAATATAATATGTAAATAAACTTACGATGGAAACCTCTGCGTCATATCCTGACACCAAGTCATGAAGCCGAGAGTTATCATAATTGCTGCCACCACAATAAACCCACATAATATAATGGAACTCAAAACATCAATAAATGCAGAAAGGAATGAGCTGTCTATATTTTTATACATATACATAGACAATCTGTAAATAATATTATGGTTTTTTAATATTTAATAATATCATATTTCACATATACATGGTATTGGAATTGGTGGATTCCATTATTTAAATAAAGGTGTGAAATGAAACCTGTATATTTGTATAGCAGAAACAAGGAATAGCATCACTCCAACAAATATAGTGTAGTTACAGTAAGCTTGAGACGCCCATCTCACATTGAATTGTCCGTCAGTCTCCAACCATTCACCAGTTGAAAATAATAAACAGTGTCCTCTGTAATATAATGTCACAGTATTTAATTATTTTACAAACAAGTCCAAAGATGTTTCACTTAAACACCATAACTCTGACAATAATCTTCGATAGATGTATGTATTACCAGTCATTGCCTATAATAAAATATCAGTGAAACTAAGACAAGCAAGTGTATTAATGTAATCTATGTTGCCACAGCAAGGTCTCATCTTAGAATTCTGAAAATGCTGAAAGAAATAAGAAAATATAAAGACCTTGATTGGACAGAGACGTTTTGGAGTCATTGCTCCTAGAAAATTCAATAAGCTCAACAAAAAAATTAAGCAAATGGAAAATAGTCATGCTTTTAAAACTAAAATAAAGGAATGGCTCTTAGTATCAGACAGTATGTACAACGTTGTCGGATTATTTTTTGTTATATGCTTGTTGTTATTACCCAGTCGTTATACAGCGTTTATTAGTAAAATTTTCAAATAATTACTACACAGGCTTTACATGGTGTGTAACTAAAACACTAGTCAACAAGTGTGCAGTAGATTTTTATTAGTAAGACTGTAAGTATACTAGTGCAATTTTTTATATTATGTTTATTTGTAAATGTTTTTATTATTTCCATTGTTGTTTGTGATATCATCACTTTTTAAAAACGATTGATGTTGGCATCAAGTAATACAGTATCACTGTCTTGAGACAGGTTTGCATTGGCCCCGGCATAGGTTTCTTGCCTAGTGGAGCATTGCAGATTCAATAATTGTTGTAATGTCATCAGTGTTTGTATGAATAAATAAATAAATTATGTAATTCAAAAAATAATATAAGACGAGAGAAGAAGAATTATGTTCAAATATGTTTACTTGGTTTAAACTTAAATTATACTCAATTATGTGATCATAATAATTTACATATGAATAGATTCTTCCTTTTACAAACAATATGAATAACATTTCATGAGTATATGTAAAATGATCTCAGTCAAGTCAATACAATACACCCATACAATAGTCTACACCCAGTGACGTAGCTAACTAAGAGCAGGATCACGCAAAGTATGACAAGGGGCCCAAATTTTAAAACACTCATATGAAAAACAAAAGTTTCAACAGAATATACATAATTTAATTATAAAAAAACAGAACCTACAAAACTTATTTGAGACTAGTTTTATACCCAGTGCTGCTCAGGAAGGTGAATTTGAAGCAATAAGTTAACTCATCAATAAAATTGTTTGTAATTTTTTAACTGTTTATTCAAAATAAGAAAACGAAACCAATACAAATAAATAAAAAATAACATACATAAGTAAGTTTTTAAAAATCAGTCCCTCCCGCCCCTTCTTTCCTGTCCCTTCAATCTCAAATAATTTCAGGACTTAGTAAAGAGTAGTGTTGGCCTCAACCCATTTGTTTTCTTTATATAATTTCATAGGAAGCAAGTGTGTATAACAAAAATCAGAAAGACTATGGGAAATGATTTAAAATGTAATAATTGAATATAAGTGTTGGAAAGAGTTTAATATTGGCCAAAACCTACATGATTTTATAAATTTATTGTCATGTGGGTTTGTGAATTGTCAAAACTAGTGTTATTACAAAATTTCAGCAAGATTAGTCATTAGGTACTTCAGCACTTCTTGAATGAATACTAAATATGTAGGTAAGTAATATTTTTGAAAAAATCCATTGTTAGAGAAATAAATAAATTAAGACCTAGATAATTCATGAATTAATAAAATAAAAATTTCCTTGGTTATCGCCTGTCGCACAAACACAACCAAAGAAAAAAATACATATCCATACACATAATTACATAACGCTACATAATAATTTTATTGTAACCATGGCTATGAAAATCAACAAAATGTATGAAACATTTTTGTTAACCTTTAAGTGAGTATGGCCGTACCCGTACGGCAGGAAATGTCATTGCAAATTGGAGTATGGCCGTACCGGTACGGCTAGAGAAATGAAGTGAAGATTTTTTTTACTAGAGTATGAATATTTTTGACACCGCAACCAATAGTTGAAGACATCTGAAATAATTAGACGATATTTCAATATAAACTTTGAAAAACGGAAAGTTTTTTTTTTTCACCCAATTATTGTGTCAGGAGTCGTCAAACGTTATACTTTTTAAAATAACTCACTCCGTATAGGTATGTACATCATACTAAAAGGTTAAAAATGGCAACATTTGCGGTTGATTTATATGTACTACATACTAGATGAGATGCTTGAAACAAAATTGGTAAATTTAAATGTCACACTTTTGCATTATAAGGTGATGGTGGTAACGAGCGGGTATAGGGGAGGGGAATAGTATGATTTTTCATTGGAGCTAAAATAATGCATTTTGCTATCCCACTCTGGCTTCCAACTTTAAATATAGAGTAAGTGAGAAGTAAACACACATTTGTGATTGGTTGATCTCTCTCTATTTTTAAATAGTTTTTGTGGTTACCTTGGAAAAAGGATCAAAATAATAATAGAAAAAAAAGTACTAATGATGAAGGGTACTAACTTTTATTGAGAGTTGAAAATGAACATGTTTATGAAAAATTAGAGTGTCATCGAATGTTAATTGTATAATTTACGTATGTAAACTGCTTTTTGCGTCTCAATAAATGTTTCATTATTAATATTATTAGTGTATGTACAGTGATCGGCAAATATTTTGAATAATTACACGGGACTACTCAAAACAAAAATTTTGGTTTTCTTTCTTGTATGATGCACAAACTGCCCCCCCCCCCCCCCCACTCCATCGATATTTATTAAGATGTTTGTTGATACTAATACCAATAATCAATTTACTTACAGACCACCTTCTGTTTTCAATCAACTCATAGTAGAACTTAAATCAATTACCAAAATAAAATTGAGAATAATTATATCAAAACAGCTTTAACCACACTTGTTTCTTCATTGTATTGGATTTGGATTTGTTTGATCCCATTCTCTCTTTTTTCATGACTTGGTTGTGGAAGCCTAAAAGCACAGTACCTACCTACTTAAGGAAATATTTAAAAAAAAATCAAATATGTTACTTAATAAATATTTACCATAATTTATTAACGCTATCACTCTCAAGGAGGTAAGGCTTCGTTCGGAGGACGCGGAGGACAGAATGACTTGGAGGATGAGGACTAGGAGAGCCGACCCCAAGTAAATGGGACAAAGGCTAGGGCGAAGAAGAATAATTTATTAACTCTATGAAATTCAACTTGATGACATCCCTTATTTCCGCGTACTTGTATTTTAAACGATTGAATATAATTTTAAGACAAGTTAATGAAAGAGTAAAGTAATGTGATATACACATTTCAAACATTTGTTTTGTACCTTTTTGTAATGAATGAACCTGCTAAAAGAAACTAAACAAATAAAGATGACATTTCTTTGGTTCCTGAATCATTTTCATAAATATAATTGGGATGTACTGTGATGGGGTGCACAGTACTATCTCCTCAATTGAATATTGGGGATGGTCTTCTTCAATAAATAACTCAGTAGTTATCTCTGTAATCAATCTCTGTATTGTCTCAGTACGGGCCCTATGGCAGAATGCCTCCTACTCTTTCATACCAAGCCTATATAGGCACAACATCCGTCTCTTTCACACACGATATCCCTTTCACACTTACGTACACTACAATAATAAAATCAATAATAAGATTGAAATATACTGTTATGAAATTAAGTACTATTTCTATTTAAATTGAAAATTTAAATAGAAATATTTTGAAAATAAGAACCCAAGAAAAATGAAAACAAAAGATTTGAGTAGTGAGTTGGAAAAACTAGACAAACCTTGTAAAAAGATAAATTGTAAAAATAAATAAGACTTTGAACCATAATAAAATAAATAAATATAAATTTCGGTACAATACATTGAAAAAACAATATTCCGGTCGATTTGTTCAAGACAATTTAGTTCTCTTAATGAATCAACAGTATTAAGCCAAGATATGCGAGATTTGTATGCCAGGACTATATTAATCACAGTTTTTTCAACTTTGAAGTAAAAACCACCAACTTAGAGACTTTGCAGCATATATGTTCCATGCATGGATTTTCTCAGAATTTGGAGTAGAACATTTTATTTTTTTTTTTTTTAATTTTTGTTTTATTAAGAATTAAAAGTGTATGTGTGTGTGTTGCCGTCCATCCCTTATATTTTTTGATCCTCTTGATTCACAGAGCCTTGAAAAAATATCGAAAAATACCCCAACCAGATAATTTAAATTTCTACAAAAAAATATATACAATACTACTCAAACAATTTTTACAAAAATTGAATTTAGTGAAGACATTGTTTCATACAATTTGTATAGCAGTATAAACTACACGATATTATGAGGACTCTCAATAGTTTGACACTTAGGCATGGTATTTGACTTGGCCCTGAAATTGTTGGATTTAGAAATCCAAGTTAAAAGTTAAGGGGAGATTAAATTTTATTTGCGTATTACAGTGCAAATTAAAACGTCAGTTACGTAATCTTCAACTATAGACATATTTTACGTTTTCTGTGGATATTGTCTAATAATGCATCTGTCAAACTGTCAACAACTTAAATGATACGTGACACGAAGCTGTGACTAAACATTATTTTATTTGTTTCATTACACAACATGGTACATATAAATTTTTTTTATACCTATCAATGTTTTTTTATACCTATCAAAATCAATAATTGTAGTGACAAATTTTATTTTTTTTTTTTTATTTATTTCTATCCAAAAATATACAGTATATATGAGATACAAAATATCTTAAGATAATATAAGCTTATTCATACATAGTTAACATACAATGTAAATATAAGTTATCTCATTTCAATAAATATCAATTTACCACTTCACTGGTGCTTACATAGTTTAAGCCATATCTTTTTGTTTGTATCTTTGTTACTAGCCCCCTCACTAGGCATAGCCTGTGCTAAGGTGAGCTAGTTTTATGTTATTGTCTATTATGTTGTTTATTTATAGATACATTTACATATAATATAAGTACATGTACATACATACGCTACGCATTCAAACGTATACATCTTTCCTTCTAAATACAATATTTCATATTGAGTCATGCACACACAACCAAAAATTGTGGAAATATATTATTTGTTTCACTTTTTTTCAATTGTCTATTCTGTTGTTTGTAATTACATTTTATTTGGAAGAATTATTTCCTTAAGGATTTTTTCATCTATTTCATAAACCCATCTTAGTGATAGTTTTTTAAATTCTTTTGCATTACTGATGTTTTTAATATTTGTTGGTAAACTATTGAAAAGTTTTGTTGAAAAATATCGTACACTACGTTGTCCAAAAGTTGTTTTAATATATGGTATATTTAAGGTATTTGTTGTACTTAATCTAGTGTGTTTATATTGTTGTGAGCTAGTATATTGATCTTCTCTTTTTAGCTTGTATATTAGCAGATTTTTTGCATATATTTTTGTAATTGTTGGAACTTTGAATTTAGTAAAAATCTCTTCAGTATTCGTTCGAATAGGTACCTTAAGTATAACTTTTATAATAGCTTTTTGGGCTATGTCTATTTTCTTTATTATTGTTGGCGTTGCACTTCCCCATCCAATAATTCCATATTCCATTATTGAATGACAAAGAGCATAGTATATATTTTTCAAATGTTTTAGGTCAATAACATTTCTGATTGATTTAAAGAAGTATATTAATCTATTCATTTTAGATGTCACGCAGTCAATGTGATAGTCCCATCTCAAGTTTTCATCAAATATAATTCCTAGATATTTTATGCTCTCTGTTCGTTCAATGATCGGGCAGTTACATGTTGGTTGATCACTTAAGTTTTCGGTACAGTAATCATGAATTCTTAGTTTATGTTCGTCACTAGGTTTATTTCGGGAGGTTATGCTGTATGCAATGTATTTTGTTTTGTTTGTATTTAGTGCCAGAGAGTTCCTGTCAAGCCATTTTTTTACTTCTGTCAATTCCGTTTCAGCCATTTTGTATACTTTTTTCCAAGTTTTTTCGTAATAGATGAAAACTGTGTCATCAGCATAACTGATGATATGTCCTTTTGTGGGAATATTGCATAGGTCATTCATATATATAAGAAACAGGATAGGCCCTAATACACTTCCCTGAGGCACACCACAGTTAATTGTTAGGTTTTCGCTTATGTGCTTTCCCACTTTTACACATTGCTTTCTACATGTCATGTAATTTTTGAGAATTTTTAGGGAAGTATCTTTTATCGGTAGGTGTACGCATACGGCCGGGCGAGTGAAATTCGTCTGTTTCAGCGTAGTTTTAGTTGGCATACATACATTGCGCTGACTAGGTATCTGTATCATATATAATCTAAGATTTTAACGTGTGATAATCTATTATTGCTGTATATAATCCATATACACAAAATGTTTTTTTTTTAATGTATAATCTAGGTAATTTAGTGAATTTATAGAAATTTAATGACAACTTATACAGAGTTAAATTTATATGAAAGTACAATATTATATACATAGGCGCATTAACAATTTTAGATACATATATGTTATAAACATAATTCGGTGACTAGTAGTGTAGAGTTAACGCAATAATGTCTTTTCTATATTATATGTGTTTGTCTATACTGTAAAAAATATTTACAAATTAAAGTACACACACGGTACATAAGTATCTATAAAATGATGGAATTTACCTAAATTCGTCTTGATGCAAACTCATAGGAACAACGATACACAGTGATAAAATTAAACCTATAACATAACCAGCAATTTGACTTAACAATAACACATTTGTCAGAGCCATTTTTCTCTGATATTTATATAAATATTTACTTTTGATCAAATTTACGCCTCGAAAACCATCTACTATCACAATGAAAGTATACTGTTTACTTCTATATCTCTGAATGACACTGATAAATGACACATACTTCGGTGTAGCCAGTACTAAATTATATGTATCCCAAGGATAGTGGATATTTAGCAATACGAAATGGTGTTACCACATATTAAAAAGTGTGGACAGCACTCAATAAATTTTCCAGAAAAAATTGGTTAATAAAAAAATTTATTAGTTTGAAGAGCCCTCTCTCCGACCACGAGGAAACATCAAAGCCAATGTAAGGAAGAAAAGGAGACAAATGATGGTGACACTATGAAATTCTTTTAGTACGTCGCATTTATTCAAAATATCAGGGAAGTTGGTCCATGGCAAATAATAAAAAAAAAAACAAACACAACAAGCAACAGAGTACAAAAAACAATCAAATATATAGCAATCAACTTCAGGCATATAACAATCAACTTCAGAAACACAACCGAGCACGAAGAGACGCCGACCAGAAGGTGCAGCCCCAGGGTACAGCGACATCCTTTCTCCAGGCATGTCACTGTCTTCCACGTGGTGGCTGAAAGTCCGGCGGGGCCCAGCCTCTGCGTCAGGCTGGCAGGTCCTTGTCGTACCCGGCGTAGTTTTTTCTCCTCCTCTGCCATAGCTGGCTCCGTGCCACACGGCAACACTATGACGGTGCATCTCTCATCTCAGCGACAGAGGTGGCAGGCCAGCTGGGAGCCTCACCGGAGGCGAACCGACGCCCCAGATGACACGGAAAGCCCCTCGTAGTCCAATCTGCGAACCGCCGCGTTCCCTGCTGCGGTGGCCCAACACTGCGCCTTGCTTTGACGCCTCTGCCCTGTTTATGCCCTCATCTTGGTTCCGTGACACTGGCAGCGTCCATGTGTGTGACGTGTCCTGTCACTCAGACCTCATGCGTCCTCGAAAATATGGTTGTCATCGGGAGTACATGTCAACCGATGACGGCATCACAACAAACCATTCGTCTACCACCAAATTCGAATACAGAGAGAGATCCTTCCACCTCAAACGTCGATTGTCGAGAGAGAGCGCGCTAGCTGCATGTCTCCTTGCTCGCCCGCAAACAGCGCTAGTATCTTTCCAGGAATGTTACCGTGGAAAAAAATTATTCATTGTTTTTCGGCATAACAATAAATCATGGATGTAATGGATGGAACTTTCGAACCAATATGTATTAAGACATTTGAGTCCAATAGGGGGTGTGGAGAAACCCCCTGGCGGCCATCTTGCTCGACCCAAATGTAGCACTGGTAGCACAAGGATGTACACTAACTGGATAGATAGAGGCATTCGTAATATTTTTGAAGCCGCGCGTTATTCCAACCATTCTGTCGTTTGGCGTCTTCGCTGTCAGGGTGTCCTTTGCATACCTAATTTATTATTTTTAAAATCATTTTTGTGTTGAAACAGTGTATTATTTGTTCTATGAAATATTAAATAAAAACAAATATGGTGACGTGTGCTGCTTTTGGTTGCAAAAGTCGATCGAGATTTAAGTAGGTATTCTACAGACAAAAATACATACATACACATACATACCATCACGCCATGTCCCTTGCGGGGTAGGCAGAGAGAACCGAACGCCACATCTTTCTATCCTGGCATGCATCTCTCGCCTCGTCCACATTCATGCATCGTCTCATACATGTTCGTCTATTGCTCACACTTCTAACATTTCCGTCTTTCAAAATTTCGTTCACATGGTCGTGCCATCCCTTGGAATGAGAGGGCGTCCCCGACCTCTCATTCCATTCCTTTCCGCTCTGTATATTTTCTTCGTCAGGCGCTCCTCATTCATTCTCCCCATGTGACCAAACCATCTCAATGTGTTCACTTTCATTCTAGTAATGTTCCTAAAGTAACTAATGTTCCTAAAGTAACTTGTGTTTTTTTTAACATTTGTCGGCCTTCATGGCCCAGTTGGTTCGGTATCTGAGCTAAAGGTCCCGGGTTCGATTCCCGGTGGGGACACATAAATATCACAAATCTCCAGAATGTGGCAACTTGTCATTGGGTGCGTGTTGAATTAATATTTGACATAGCACCTACATGTTAGTTGCCCGAGAAGCAATACAAAATTAAAATAACACTGTATTTTCTGGGAGCACACGTGTTTTTTTAAAGATAAAACGCATTTTTTAATCTAATCTCATTTGAAAATATAAATTGTAGGTACCGCATTTTTATCGCTGACGGGGTTAACATGTAGAACTCCATTAAAAAATCAAGAAAATAATCTATTTTCACCAGTTTTTATTTTTAATACAATTTGGCCATTATATAATATTGTAAATATATTGTACTTATTCGGATAATTTCTAAAAGTACATAATAATTTTTATTGCTTTGCTTTATTTACATTTTATAAATTATACATTTTATTGTTGTTATACATTTTATAATTTTTTTTATATTCCTTTGCTTTGAGTATGTAGGTGACACCAGCTCTCTCTCTGCGGTCGCAGAGAGGGCCGTCAGTCCTCTGGACGCAGGGCGTCCTAGTTAATGTAAAGCGACCAGCTTCGGTCTTGGATCGAGAGAGAATTGAAGGCACTCACCCCAAGAACGCGGTCCTTTCCTCTTCGACCGTCTGCTGAGGGAGACGCTCAGCAGATCACCCCGTCGTAGACCAGCAGGAAGCTACAGGTGGGTGACGTCCTCAGGTATAGGTCCTCGATCCAGAACAAAAGAAAAAAGAGAACAGAAAAGCGATTGCAGACGAGAAATTCTGGGTCAAGGGCGCGACAGGCTATGGTAATCCTCCCCTCCACACGGTTACAAAAGAGGGGCCCTGACTTGCGCTAGGGCAGACACTTCCCAGGCCGTTGGCGCCTCGAGTCAGTAATAAGATAAAGTCAGGTGTAAAAATAAAAAAATTGCAAGTTACGAGGCGCACTACGGCCTGAGAAGCTGCTTCTATCCTTCGGCTGCAGTCTGAAGAGGCCTCTACAGTTACAAAGTGCTGCCAAAAGATTTACAAAAAAATTTACCGCGTGGCGGAGGTACCTTAAGTGTTCAATTTTGGGGCAGTTGCACCTCTGTTGTGTCAGGGCCGATAGATCTCAACCTGTTGGGATTCTCTGGCGGAATCCCAAGGGTTCTTTCCGTTATAAAGTTGGTATTTTTTTGTGCCGGAGAGTGTCCGGCAGTCTTTGATTAAAAAGTCAGCTGATCAGCTGTTGGTAGCTGTCAGACTCTTTTCGTTTCAAAAAAAGTTCAAAATCATTGTGCAAAAAAATATTGCCATATAATAAAAAAAAATAAAAATAAATTTCCCCAGAATCCCGCTGACGGTCGGGGTAGGTTCCGCAGAGAAATTTAGCCACAACCTACTCGAATAGGACGGTGGATCTCTCTCGCGGACATGGGGCCGAGGCGGGCCGGTATCATAGGTACAGTAAATTCTTGAAAATATGCAGTTTTCTATATACAAATAATATATTTGTTTTCTATAGTGAAATAATGGTTTTATTTACTCCAGTTTACACCAATCTTGTGCTTCATTTACTAAAATAAATTATATATATATATGAAGATAATCAGCACTTCCTGGAAATCGCCCTGCAGCTTCAAAAATTTTATCAATGCATCCATCCATTACTTTAGTTACATCCGTGGTCACTATGAAACTTGGTTCGAGCAAGATGGCGGCGACACCCCCCGCGGTTACAACAATTTTATCTATGCTTCCATCCATTACCTTATATACATCCATGCAATAAATAGGCACTTTTGCTTGGAGGAATAAAGGATGGAGGCGCCTTCAGTACATTAAAAATGCAATCAAATTCCCTCATTTTGGAGTTTAGTCACAAGTTACAGTATTGACAACAAAATATGTTATCCGAGCAAACTAGCGCGAACTTCATTCTTATTGTTTGCAACGCAAAATATTTCGTAAACATCTCGTTTTTTAACCTAAAAATATTATTGCTTCCAAAAATCGTTTTTTCTCGTTTTTCTAACTAATTATTGCAAAGAAAATCTCGAAAAGGTCTTGTGTGGTGAAATGTAGGAATAAAGGACACGGTATATCTTTTCACTCGTAAGTATTGAAACTAACCTACTATATTTAACAATATTTAACGTAATATTGCGTGTCCAACTGGCCATGGCTAAATTATAATTGTATAGTTATTTTTTTGAATGATTCGTTCTTAATGATTTAATATTAAGAACGATATAATTATTTGTAATAGTTTCTTAAAATTTTACTTTTTTTTATTTCATTGGTTTTGTAAATTGTGGATAAGACCGTAATCCGCCATTATATTGTAATATGTTTCGGGCACAATTTGAGAAAAAACATAATTTGTATTCACTGTTAATGCTTTTTCAATCATTTTGTCACATATTTGTAATGTTTTTATATTGTCACCAAATATTTTATTAATGATTTAAGATAATTGAGCATGTCAATCACATCACATATATCCGCTGCGATATTGGCCAATGGCCGCCATATTTCATCGACCGTAGAGTTGGGCATTGGACATGAATTTATTTTCAATATTTATTTTCTAATAATTTTTCTGCAAATTCAAAATTTTATTTGTTTATTTATTTAAATCCACATTAACATACAAAAATAACAACAATACAATAGTGCAACATAGTACAATTAATTTATGAAAAATAGACAATTTAGAATATATTATGTTGGCTCTGACAAAATGAATACCTATAAGTTACTGGCGTTATTATTTTATATTTCTTGTGAAACGTGATTTCATGTGATTAAAATAATCTTATACGTACTTTATTTATTAGTTTTATTTTATCTGACATCTTTAAGTAATACACAATATTGTGAATGTTTTTATTTTATATTTATAATGTGTTTAATTTATTTATGTAAATGGACGTGAACAACAAGTGTATTTTTTACAGATTTCCAAAAAATCCAGCTCTTAGAGCTTTGTGGATTGCTGCTGTCAATCGTCCTCCAAATTGGCAACCATCTTCAAGTACAGTCATTTGTTCAAAGCATTTCAGAGATGATGAAATTGACCGAAGTGGTTATAAAAGTAAAATTAAGAATAATGCTGTCCCTTCAATTTTCTCTCAATTAGATACTGTTTGTCCTGAAGTAAGTTGATAGTTTTTTTCTGACTTAGTACTTATCATATTATGTGTTGATTAAATATTACTTATTTGTTCTGTTTCGGACTTTTTTGTAAATTTTATATACCTACAAGTTTTTAAATATCCTTACCTATATACTTATTGAATCATTATTTTGATATACGTTAATAAATTTTATAACTAACACACTAGCGGACATTCTTTATTTACATTGAATCTTTTTTTTTCAGATAACTTCACCCATCCTTCTTGAACCTTCGGTGCCTAGTTGTTCATCATCAAATCCAACATTGCCTGAAAATGATATTTCTATGCAGGACACTCCAAGAAAAATACGTTTAAAGAGAGAGCTGTTTCGTTCATACATACTTGATAAAAATCGAAAAAAGAAAATCAAGGCATTACAAAATAAAGTATGGAGAAAATGTAAACAAGTCACTAATTTGAAAAATATAGAACCGATGGATTTTTTTTAATAAAGCTTGGTATCTAATAAAATATGCATTTTTTAATATATATCCCCTTTTCTGTAAATCATTTAAAGTTGCTAAGACCACCATAACATCTGATTTCCGCCAGGAGAAATTAATCAAAAATAATTAATCATATAAATCATGAAGATATGATACTAATAATTTTTGTATTTAAAAAAACATTTAAATTAGTAAACTATCAAGTTGTAAACACGACAAAATGACATCTAATTAATTTCAGAAAAAAATATCAATTATAATTTAGTATGTAATAATCATTGTGTTATCATACATTAATGTGTCAAACAATAAATGATGAATTTTTTTGCTCTACTGTAAAATTGCCGATTTTGACATAGTAAGGTTTCAAACGAATTCATGGACAGGCAGACTGACATGAATTTAGCCGTGCACAAACATGTGCAAAACCAATCTTACGAGGTCTACTTTATTTATATGCAGATGAATGATCCTAATTATTTAATAATCAAAGTTAAATATATGAGACATTTTTTGTAGAAAATGACATTTATTATAATATGCTTTATCATAATTGTTAATTGTTGTTCATTTATCATAATTGTAAATTGAAAAAGATTTATGCTTGTTCATTTATCATATTTGTAAATTGAAAAATATTCAATTTTAAAATAATATTTGTCTGAATTGAGCCCATCTCTAACTTCAGGGTCATTTGCTTACTTCAATATTGCCACTAAAAAAAAATTGCCATTAGATAAAAAAAGTACTTATTTTATACTTATTGTTGTCAGTACTGTAACTTGTGACTAAACTCCAAAATGAGGGAATTTGATTGCATTTTTACTCTAAAGATAATAAGGTATGGGCGGCCCCTTGCACTTTTGTCAACATTTGGTGTGTTACCATAATAATCCTTAGAAATCCGATTCCGTTCTTAGAAATATATACATCCATGCTTAGAAATCGGTGGGTTGCCATATAAAAAAAAAAATCTGTATTGAGAAATAATAAATAACAACTACGAACAATATAAACAACTAATGGCAACATTCAACTGACAATTTCAAACAAATGTGACGGAAAGGTGCGGAAAGGCATCGGAACACGCCGGTGGCACTCTATTGGTAGCACTGGTTTTACTTTACGCTTACATCTCCAAAGGTGGCGCTATTTATTTTTTTTTTATGTTGGTATTTTTGAAAATGCAATGTAAAATTTTCAGACCTTCAGCATACTTCAGTTGTGTTTTGTTGTTTGTTGTGACGCGAAACATTTTGATCCTTTAAAATCTTGAAGTAAACCAGATAATAAATATAACACGTGTGATTTTGTAAAATTCTTGTTGTTTTCGGTGTTCATCTACATACACACTATCACGCCATGTGATGGTGATGGTGTTAATCTATTGCCAGCTTTTTGTGTTTTTCGATTATCTTCGCAAGATGGCTGACAAGTTTTGTTGTGTTTTGAATAAATTGTCAAGTGAAATACGGCGAAGTGAAGTTATATAGTTTTCCGAAAATCAGTATTAAATCTTTCTATGTGGAAAATAAATCAAAAAAACCTGATAATCTACAATGCACATTTTATTTAGAACAATGTATTTTATGAATTATTTGGCATGATTTTTGAAATATTGCAAATAAAATCCATCATATGTGTTTTTTTTTTTAATAAATAATGATTGAAAAATGGTTATTTTTTATTTAACTTATCCTTGAATCCATTCCTCAAAGCTGGAAACATTTTAAAATGGATATTTAAATTTGCCGTGGACCGGTCGCGTATTCATTGCCCCTATAGCGGAGATGCGAGAAACCTTATGATTATCCGGTTACAGCTTATATGTATTGAGTGACACATCTGAAGTATACTGAAAGTTTACTTCCATATTATCTGTGCATCGGAAAGGTCGGAAAGTGACGGAAAGCGAATCATTTGTTTGAGTAGGATTCTAATAACAAAACAGTAATAATCAAAGTAAAATGTTTAAAAAAGGTATGCCAAAAGGGCCACAAAGGTCCATGCCTGTTATAACTTCAACGGGAGATATAGTAATTGAAGATGGATCAGAAGTTACAGTCGAAGAAAATGAAAATTGGGATAGTGAAATGACAACTGTCGAAGAAGTCACCGAAAGCCAAGTGATTGAAGAGAAAAATGATATTGAAATTAGTGCTGATCAAACAATGGAAGAAGAATGTGTTGAATTTACAGAAAGAGAAGAAGACAACGATTTTGGTGAAGAAACCGAAGAAAATATAATTTTTAACGACGATGAAAATATTGTAGACGATAATACTGGGTTTCCCGATAATTTGAATTTTTTCGATGAATCAGACGACAGTGAAGATGAAATCGAAGGCACATATCGCAAAGATATGAACGTTTTAGTTAACCTTGCAGGTAAAAAGATGAGTGAAGAAGATGCTAAGTATGCTGCGGAAATGAAAACAAAAATGAAAGAGTTTTTTAAGAAATGTTCTCCAGACTTGACATTCACCTCTTTATTACACTTGTTTGTTCAAAGAATACCTCAACCAAAGCCTATATATGTGTTATCCCACGACCAAAAGCCCAAAGATCCAATTCCTTTACATAAATATGCCATTTTGTGTTCCGCACAAGATTGTCAAAATGCATACTTTAGAGAAGGTGCAGATTGGGAGTCCATCGAACAGAAGAAAAACTTTTTTGGTTTTCCCCCGGACACAGAAAAGTGCAAAGAATGGATTGAAAGTTTAGGACGACTTAAATATTTAAATAAAACTATAAATGAAATGCAAATGTATCGTGTGTGTGAGGATCATTTCAAAGAGGATGATTTCACAAATGAATACAGAGAAGAACTATGTGAGACAGCTGTTCCATCTTTACTACTGGGAGGAAATGAGGAAGTCATTTCATTTGAGTTTGAATAATTTACTTTTATAATATCTTTAAGTATAATTAATATTTGCTAATAAAATTTGAAAGTCTTAAATAACTGTATTTTTTTATATGAACACTGACATGTTTTACCTTATGATCAATATTGTAAATAATAAAGAAGAATAAAATATGAATATCAGACATTTCAATAGGTAGAGAAACAAGACTTCATTGTTATGAACTAGTGAATAATTATACAAGCTTTAATAGCACCTTTTATGAAATTGAGATCATTCCCAGGATGCTCTTTCTTGATTGTTGCCTCTGCAAGTCTATATGCTTTATCCAATTTTCTTATAGTAATAGTACTCAGCGATCCAGACTATCTCAATTAAATTTTTGTTAAACTAATGTCACAGGTAAACAGAGAAGTTAGGAGCAATCTGGCGAAAATCTCTGTAAAATTAAATGTAACTGGTAACAAAATTATTGGAAATTTCATGATATAATAATTTATTTATAAATTTAAACGATCACACATTACCATTATAAATAACTAAAAGCATATTCTTCTCTTTAGGTATAAAATTGGCATTTTATTTAACACATCATATCATGATCTTGTATCATACCTACATCTGATATGTTGTGTTTTAAACCTGAAATTTGAATAAAAAAATATTTTAATCATTTCAATAAGTCAATTAACTAGGTAATACATGAGATCCAACTGTCAATAGCGATAGTATGTATAGTTGAAGAATACGTACCAAACTGTAAACCCTTAAATCCAAATTTTTGGATATTTTAAGAAGTTTTGTTTTCCAACTGTCGAAATGTTCAGGAGAACTTTGTTCTCTTAACATATCGACAATGTTTCAAGCCAGGATACGCGAGAATTGTATGCAGAGGTCTACTTTTTTCACGGCTTTTCCAACTTTGAAGTAAAAAAACACCAACTTAGAGGCTTCGCAGCATATATGTTCCATACACGGATTTACTCAGAATTCGGAGTAGAACATTTCATGTGTCTGTGTGTGTGTGTGTGTGTCCGTCCCCCCTTATAACTTTTGATCCGCTCAATTTACAGAGCCCAAAATTTCAGAATATATAAAAAGTTATAGGCCTACAAAACTTTTATACTCAGAATTTTGAATTTTTGTTTCAGTCAGGGGTTATCAACTTTTGAATTTTTACTTTATTTTTCCATATATCAGAAACCATAAAAGCTAGAACGCTGAAAATTGGTATGAATATAGACAAATACAAAATCTCTAATGACTTTTTTCAAAAAAATTCCAGGGTTCCTCAAACATTTTTTATTAAGAAAAATATTTTTTTTATGATAAATTTATGAGTTTAACTGCCTATATTTCCAAATTTTTTAAAAACATCGAAAAAAGCCGAAACACTTTCAACTAGATAATTTAATTTTCTATAAAAAATATGAACATTGTATTAGCACATTCCAAATTTTTTTAACGATTTTTATAAAACTTGAATTTAGTGACGACATTGCTTCATACAATTTGTATGGCAGTCGCTTATACACAATATGTAAGAAGACATACATATAGAACCATCATGCTGTTTTCATATTCCGGGTGGGAAAAGAGGACTGACCTCCATACTGTCCTATCTTGACATACATACCAACATGTGTTAAAATTTTCAATAATTTGGATTTATGGGTTTATAGTTTGATTCTTATTCTTCAACTATACATACTATCGCTATCGACAGTTGGATCTCATGTTACATGCAACTAGTCTATACAAAACATGTATGTCAAGCAGAGATGTGCAAAATGGGTACCCAAAACCATTTGAAATGCAAAATGGAAATGGGTTGAAACTTTTCCATTTGAAAATGCAAAATGGTTTTTAAAAAAGCATTTCAAATGCAAAATACCTATTTTCAAAATACTTTTTAAAATGCTAAATGGTTTCTCAGGTGAAATGAAAAAGTTGAAACGAACAGTTTTGTATTAAAATGATTATTGAACTAAACAGTTTTGTAATTTAATAATGAAAATTAAAGTAGAACATCTTGTGGAATAATTTTCTTAAGTTCAGACTAATTTTAATTCTCCAAACAAATAATAGTTACTTACATAATTAGAGTGCTTCTTATTTGGTCAAAAAATTATATAATTCTTTTTTTGAAATTTCTATGCGTCCACCCCTTTTTTCGATTCTAAGACACTAAAAATTATTTATATATATTTATTTTATTTTTTCATGTCATGTTTAGAGGTAATTCAGCAATACCAGTAATCAAAATTCAGCAATTTATGAAAAAATACAAATTGCTTATATTGCCTGAAAACTTACTAATTAATTAAGAAAATGAAAAATATTGCTAATATTATTTTTTTGAGTAGTTATAATGATTATTATTATTCTTTTAAAAAATTGTATAGCGCCGATTAATGAATCAGAGGCACTCCAAGAGCTTATGCTAATATTTCAGTGTTATGTTGCTCTATGAAACAATTCTTTTTTAGTCCTTGAGAAAAAGTTCTCATGCTTTGACCACTGTGGACATTTGGTGACAATGTGGCAATCCATTCAACTCTGTAGGACCATTTACACCAAAGCATCGAACACAGTAAGCCGCTTTGTTGGCTCTGTCCAGCCACTTAAGGTAGCAAGGTAGAATTTTTGGTATCAGGGTACTTCTTATGTTGTTTAAAGATAAGAAGAAGATATTGTTCTTTAGTGATGATTAACTTATTGTATTCTTCAAATTATGCCACTCCTTGTTCTACAATATCATTCACGGCTCGCAATGTATGTATTTTTACCAGCACTGTAGTCTTCATCTTATTTCAAAAGTCAGATACAATTCCATTTCTGGAAAATTTCTTCATCAAAAAATGCAAGTGCGATAAGCTCTTTGGATTGATAGGTACCACAAATGATCAAGGATATTTTTCAATTCCTCTGTTTCCATAATTCTTGAGTTTTTTAAGAGCCACAAATTGTTTCTTTCTAAAATGGGTAATCGGTACCTACACAGATTCATGTTTTGTGATTTTTTTCTATTAGATCTCTATCTCAATGAACAGTGAGAGGTATATTTTAATAGAATTCGTTTTTCAATGACTTTACTACTTACATTTTTTCTTTGCTTCACGAGTTGACGACGAATGGTTGAAAAATTATTTTAAATTCATAAGGATCAGATCCTACACTTCATCAAAACAATAGGTCCTTACAATAATTTAAATACATTTTGGGGTCAAAATTAAATATTTTAACTTGTTGCATACACGATAACTATAGGTACAAAATTTCATAAATTTTTCAAAATTTTGAAGCTCGTTAGCGACCCACAAAAATTATTATAAATGATAATAAAAAAATACGGGTATACTTTTTTTGGTAATAGAAGCGAATAGGGGGGGTGACGCAGTTATTTTTAAAAAGTCGAAAAATAAGAAGCACCCTATTACTGACACTGTATAAAAAATCTTGAAATCTCTCTGGCTCATGGAGATTGCAATAAGGAAAAAAAAATTAATTTAAAAAGAATTGTGTAATATCGGCTAAGTGTTGGTAAGAGTGAATAATAAGAATGACCAGTTATTTATTTTACATTTTCCTCCACACCCGCGTCATGAATAGGATCAATTTTACAATTTCTTCTTTCACCAGTTAACCATATAAGTAAAATAAAACATGTGAATTTAATTAGTTCAAAAGGAGATTACAAGATTAATGTGGTCACAAGATAAAATGAATCTATGAAAAAATTAGGTTTGGTACCAAAGAAGATTAATGTTGCAAAAATGCATTTGAAATGCAAATGCAATAAGAAAAGCATTTAAAATGGAAATGGAAATGTGTAAAATAAAAAAGCATTTAAAATGGAAAATACCTATTTTGCATTTCCATTTGAAATGGATTTATTTGAAATAAATCACATCTCTGATGTCAAGTTAGTATAGTGCGTAGGTTAGTCCTTTTTTCCTACGCCGAATATCTAAACAGCTTGACGGTATGAATGTATGTTTGGAGATTAATTATCAAACTATTGAGAGTCCCCGTAGACAGTGTGTATTGTGTATACTGCCATACAAATTGTATGAAACAATATCGTTGCTGAATTTAATTTTTACAAATATTATTAAAAAAAGTTTGAGATGTAAGTATTACTACAATGTATGAACTTTATATAGATAACTAGTAAAACCCGGCAGACGTTGTCCTGCCTGTTTAATTTTATAAATCCAAATATACAATAATGGTTGATCGGTATGTTTCCTTTTTATTATTAAACAATCATATCTAGATTCGCTAATTATAATTCCGTATTCTTTTCCCTTCCACCCCTACAGTCCTTTCGTCCCTATTCATTCATTCATTTATAATTTTATTTACATAATTATTCTAACATATATACGTGAACCTTTGGCATTATACCAGTTTTATATAATATACCATTTTATATTTGGTTACGTATATAGGATTTTTTTCTTATTATTTTTTGATTTTTGAATTTATTTATTTACTAACTTATTTATTTCTTTATTCGTTTATTTACTTATTCAATCAATGATTTATTTATTTATTTATATGCTAATTTTAATTTTTAAACCTTCTCGTGTACGCGATAAACAAACCCACTAAGAATCAATTCAATAGGTTTTTTTTTGTTAGATATCGAATAAATAAATAAATAAATTATAATGCATACACCTTCTCCTGAATGAGCTGAACAAATTCCCAAAGTTTCATCGCAATCGGATGGTTGGTTTAGGAGTTCATCGCGAACAAACAAATATACGTAAATCCATTTTTATATATATAGATAGATTAAATTATAAGAATAGCAAATTTTATATTTTTACTCTATTTGTGATATATGCGGCCAAACCACCTCAACTACATAAATAAATTATGTAGTTGAGGTTGTTCCGCCTTTTTCGATATTTTAAAAAATTTGGAAATATAGGCAGTTAAATACATTAATTTATCATAAAAAAATGTTTTTTTCAGTAAAAAAGTTTGAGAAATCCTGGAACTTTTTCATTACAATAAGTTTGAGATTTTGTATTTTTCTATATTCATACAATTTTTTCAAATCTTTTATGGTTTTTGAGAAAAATGCAATTAAAATTGAAATGTTGATAACCTCTGGCTGGAACGAAAATTCATAATTCTGAATATAAAATTTTTGTAAGCCTATAAGTTTTTGTAAGTGTATTTACTGAAATTTTCAGCTCTGTGCATTAAGCAGATCAAAAGTTATATGGAATACATACAGACACACTATGTTCTGTGAATTCTGAGTTCATCCATATAATATATAACATATGCTGCGATGCCTCTTAGTTGGTGTTTTTTTACTTCAAAGTTGAAAAACCATGAAAAATGTAGACCTGGCCAAACAAAATCATGCAGATCTTGGCTAGAAACTTTGTCAATCTGTAAAGAGAAATAAATTCTCTTGAACAAATCAACAGTTGGATTAAGTATACAAAAATAAATGAATTGTTGTTGTTGTATGAAAAGAAATACCTATATGATAGTGATGCATATTATTAATACAATGGCTGTTAACAAAATAAATAATAAATGGATTTAACAAGTTGATGAATATTTAGGTACCTAGTATGTAGATTTGATAGTAAGTAGTATGGTTTAAGAGAATCAAAGACCTATTAAAAATATTGACTAGTTGCATGCAACACATGAGATTCAACTGTCGATAGCGATAGTATATATAGTTGAAGAATAAGTACCAAACTATAAACCCATAAATCCAAATTATTGAATATTTTAAGACATTTTGTTTTCTATACAACACATGTAGGTATGTATGTCAAGATAGGATAGTATGGAGGTCAGTCCTTTTTTCCTACCCTGAATATGAAAACCGCATGATGTAGGTTTGGAGATGAAGTATCAAACTATAGAGTCACCTTAGATATTGTGTATAGGCCACAGCCATACAAATTGTATGAAACAATGTCGTCACAAGATTAAATTTTTATAAAAAATGTTTAAAAAAATTGAGATGTACTACTACAATGAACATATTTTTTATAGAAAATTAAATTATCTAGTTGGGTTGTTTCAGCTTTTTTCGATATTTTCAAAAACTTTGGAAATATAGGCAGTTAAACACATAAATTTGCCATAAAAAAATATTTTTCTTAAAAAAAAATGTTTGAGAAACTCTGAATTTTTTTTGAAAAATCATATTTGAGATTTTGTATTTGTCTATATTCATACCAATTTTCAGCGTTCTATCTTTTATGGTTTCTGAGATATATGGAAAAATAAAGTAAAAATTCAAAAGTTGATAACCCCTGACTGAAACAAAAATTCTCAGTATAAAAGTTTTGTAGGCCTATTACTGTTTATATATTCTGAAATTTTTGGCTCTGTAAATTGAGCAGATCAAAAGTTAATAGGGGGGACACACACAGACACACGAAATGTTCTACTCAGAATTTTGAGTAAATCCGTATATGGAACATTATATGCTGCGAAGCTTCCTAGTTGATGTTTTTTTACTTCAAAGTTGGAAAAGGCGTGAAAAATATTTATTTATTTATTTATAATAAACATGACATTGTACATTAAGAGGTTTGACATCAATATTAAAGGTATATATAAAAAAAAAAATATTATGTATATATTTGAGACAGAGACAATGGAAGGGTACACAGACACATCCAGACCATTGACACTCTCTTGCGCTTTGTTGTCAATTAGAGGTTTTGCTCTCCAATATGCTAGGGATAATCCCTGTGTTATATTGGATGCAAATATAGACCCTACATACAAATTTCGATATTGTGTATAGGCCCTGTGTTATATTGGATGCAAATATAGACCCTACATACAAATTTCGCATATCCTGGCTTGAAACATTGTCGATATGTTAAGAGAACAAAGTTCTCTTGAACAAATCGACAGTTGTGTAACTGAGTTAAGTTATGGCAGGAAAAAAAAATCCAATGGAGTGTATTATTTAGTCATGTTTAATTATAAAATTTTAATGGAAACAAAAATTGATATTCATAATGTAATTAAAGTGCCAACTTATAATATGCTTATGGATATTTCACACGCATGAATGTAAAATGAATCATATATATTATGTAAATAAGTTCTACAGCATTTATTTTAATTTGTTGAAATAATTTAGAATGAATATTTAGCGACTGACCTAAAAAAATAAAGAGGAAATATTATGAAAGGTCTCGATTGCTTATTAGTATTTACACCAGCGATTCTTAACCTCGGGTCGCGACCCAAATTCGGGTGGCGAGAGAATTTGAGATGGGTCGCGGGAAATCCCCAAACGACTTTAATGAAGAGGTTAATTTTCTTTTTTCGATACATTTTTAATATCGAATATTTTTAATTTTGATCAATAGGTCGATCGATGTCACTTCACTAGTAGATGGTTTTTAGTTCGTTGTAGGTACTCACGCAATGGCCGGAATCGCCATCGCTCGGCTCGGATTTAGATGGATTACAAGAAGAATTACTCGAAATGCAAGGTTATGGAGTATTAAAAGGGAGAATTTCCAGAATGAGTCTCACAAAATTTTGGGCAGAACTATCTGGGAAGCCTATTCTGAGCAATGAAGCTGAAAAAGCCCTGCTACCATTCCCAACTACTTATTTATGTGAAGCAGAATTTTCGTGCCTTGCTGTCATGAAAAATAAGTACAGAAATAGATTGGATCCTCAGTATGACATGCGGTGTGCACTTTCTGTAAACTTAACTCCACGTAGGTATACATCTTCATTGCTCAAAAATACAACACCAGGGTAGTCACTAATTATTTATTACAATGCTGCATTGTTTCATTTCAATAAAGAAAAATTCAATAATGTTGTGTATTTCTATATTTTTAATAACATCCTATAATCCGTTTTAATATCACTGGAAAATAATATAAAAAATTAGGGTCACGGGCTTCAAATATATTTGTATTTTGGGTCGCCAGCCAAAAAGTTTAAGAACCGCTGACTTGCACTATGAAGGTATGGTTTAGGAAGGTATTTACTATACATGTATAGTTTTTTGCATTCTTAGATTTTTTGCAATGTTACACCATTCCATTGAGATTCGAATTCTAAAGCCCTTTCATTTTATGTTATTAATGTGAAGATAGTAACACATTACATAACTAATAATTTTACCTGTATATAATTTTAACGACCACATGATTTCATTTTCTGTCATTGTTTTCATAGATAAAAATAATATGTCAGTTTGGTGTCAATTGATGGTGATGTGTAACTTAGTTTAAATTTAATAAATTTACTGTTTTTTATTGGTTGAAATCATACACATTACTGTAATTTAATCAAATCACAAAAAAATGAGTTTCAATCAAGGTGCTCCTAACAGGAACGGTGTGTATATTTACGTTTTACGATTATTACAAAATGAAACCTTTTCAGTTGTGGTTTTTGCGATATCCGATATTTTTTTTATGTAATTTATAGCAGCTGGAATTGGGCGAAAGGTTAAACGAGTTAGTGATGTAGCTTCAATGGGTATGGCTCCGACGAATCCAAATTATCAACAGAATACTGCATATGATCCAACATATGCGGCCCCCATGCCTCAGAATGTACCCCAAGGATTTAATGGAAACGGTTTTGACGCACCTAGTTATGGTTTCAACGTGCCGGCATCTAGTGCACCTAACATCGGTATGTTACATTTTTTAATCTCAAATAAAATCTAGTGTTGATTTCCTTCTAAACATTAATCACATTATTGTACATTAACCTCTATGTTAACCTCACCCGTACCTCATGAAATTGTAGTCAGTACTTGTTTCTTTCTTTCCATTACAAACATTAAATTATTCCCTAGTATACACTTAATTTTTTTTGTAAACTAAGGTTAATTTTAAATTTTACACTTTAATTTATTAATCAATTAAATTTGATTTTTAATTTAATCAATTCAATTTAATAGGTATTATCAATTCTGTGACTGAATGCTAAGAGTATGTATAACAAATCATGAGAACTCATAAGAGTGGCAACTTGTTATTTGGTATACATAATATGTTAAATAAATATGATGAACGACTGACCAAAAAAATATACATGGGTGTAAGAGATGAAGTGAATAGCAGGGGCCGCCCCAGAAAGGGATGGCATGACCATGTGAATGATATTTAGAAAGAAGGAAATATAAGAAGCTTGAATAATTGACGAGCATGTATGAGACGATGCATGGATGTAAAGGAAGCCAGGGATGTGTGCAAAAATAGAGGAGTATGGCGCTCGGTTCTCTCTGCTTACCCCGTAAGGGATATGGCGTGATGGTATGTATGTATGTATGTAAATAAATATTTAACATTATTTTCCCAAAAAAATCTGTTTATTTTCTTTAAACAGTAGAATGAACTATTAAATATTTCATCAAGAACAATTAATTTTATTTCTAGATATCTTATTAAATAATATGATTGAATTCAAATAGACTGTTACACTTCTACATATAATAATTAAAAAATACAGCATAAATTATGGGAGGACAGAACTAACACAAATACTAAGTATTCAACAATAACTACTTAAAGAATTCAAAATTAAAATTATTAACAACATTTGTAACTATGCCGTATTGTGTTTGCGATGCTCTTTGAGTAACACATAACACATATTTGATTTGATTTGGGAACCATGTGATTCATATTAATTACACCAACATAGTTAACTAGTCTCTTTCTATGGCTCTGAAATAAAAATCGCGTCAGAGATTGGATTTATGACAGGTATTATGGCGGACATTGGGATTTGGTTGATCTGTTTTGTGTGAGCCCATATGTTTGTTGTGGTATGATTGTGAGTGCAGAAAGTTGAGATTGTATACGTATTTAGTGTGGAACGGGAAAAATCACCTGGTTCATAATTGCATATAATTGTCAATATAAATTGTAAACTGCTAGCCCTAAAACAGGATTTCCTAGTTGGGCAGCAGTAATCTACTTATTGTTGTCATTATAAATATGGTGTGATAAATAAAAAAAAAATAATAAAAATGTTTATTTGAAACCAATAATGTTTGAATAATAATGTACAGCAAAAAGGCTATTGCTCAGCTGCACTGAACCAAGTTTCCCTCCCTAGAGTGTGGCTGGTTTTCAACAATACCTTGGGACAACACAAAGCATTGAAAGAACTGACAACATAACCTATAAAGTTATAAATAGAATAGGAAGAAAATTTAAAAATAATATGTTATTTTTTTTCAAGTCCCAACCACCTTTCACCTGTACTCAAATACTTATGCTAAAATTCCCATACAAAATTGTACTGAAAATTTTACCTATATTTAAATACCGTCCCTACGCATTGATCTGCTAATTCTTTTGAGGAAGTGTATAATGGTAATAATAATAATTGAGTGTTATTGTTTGTAGTGCTTAATTGTTATTAATATCATTAGTAAATCGGCCAGCGCCGTGTAAAAAAATTGAAGATTTAAGTTTTGTTATTTATCAAAACAGATCAAGGCCTATTCAACTGCTGGACAACCTTTTAACAAATGTAATCCACCCTACTCATCTATAATAAATTATATTCAGGACAAATGAAGTGTCCAAATGTCAATATTTTGCCTCGAGTATAGTCCTTGATTTTCACAAATGATCAATATTGAGTTGTGTTTTTCTAGGTTTTCAGACATATATACCACCCAGAGAAGGAGTTTCCCCCCTGCCTCCCGGTATGGTCGCCCCCTTCCCCCAAGTGGCACAGCTGGGTAACATGTTACAGCAACCGATAGTGCAGGACATGGCCATGCAGTACGGACAGCAGCTCGCCAGTCACGGAAAGGATATGGTTCACAAAGAATTTGAAAAATATGTTCCAGTTTCTAGACTCAAATATTACTTTGCGGTCGATACCAAATATGTACTGAATAAATTGTTTCTTATTTTCTTTCCCTTCACAAACAAGGTGAGGAATTCAAAACTATTATATTTTTCTAAAGACCGAGTACCAATATATTTTGTTTTAAATACCTACAAATAAAAGGAATGGAAGATGAACAGATTAGTAATACTATCAAATGGTGCACTAATAGATGGACAGTACCTTTTTACTACTTAAACACAAACACGGCCTATCGCTTCGATCTGGTGAACGTACTACATTAACTATCCCCATTCACAACATTGAATTTTTCAGCTCCCCTCCTTTGAAGTACGTTCAGCAAGACTCTGGAATAATTTGAGTCCTGATATAACTTCGTCAAACTCGCTTTCCATTTTCAAGAAGACTAAAGCTCTCCGAAAATACCTGATCACTCTCCTTTTCCTTCCTTCCCTTTGCTACGTAATATTTATTCCTAAACACCTAATCTCAATTTCCTCTTGTTCCTTCCCAATCCTTTTTTTGCTATGATGTTTTCTTATTTTTATTTCTTTTTTATTTATCTTGGTGTTATGTATAATTTCTTTGTTCTTTTGTAGCTTTCATTTTTTGTTGATGCACATCTATAATTCTGTCACTCTGTATTCTGGTTGGTTGGAAGAAATTGCCTAATGGCAATAAGCCCGCCAGTGTGCATTATATTTTCTTATATTATGTACAAAAAGTTAAATAAATAAACACTTACATTTGATATCTTTATGAAATAGGTAAGGTAGAATTCATCAAGGTAGTTTACTATCAATCTTCCACTAACCAGATACATATAAGTATTTAGATGGGTCGATGGCAGAGCGGTTAGCGTGCTGGGCTAGTAATCCAGTGGTCGCGAGTTCGAATCCTGTTTCGACCGATTTCGTTCACCTATAGCAGGGGTGGCGAACCTTTTTGGGTCCGCGTGCCAAAAATCCTCAAATATTATTTCTCGATTGTCTGGCGTGCCTAAGCAGTAAAAAAATAAACAAAATAGAAAAAATAAAAAATGGGTTTTTTTTCTGAATTTTATTAACAAGCTTTAAAATTACAATAGATTTTCTTAAAAATAAAATCGTAATCACTTAAAAGTACACATTTATCAATGAGATTCTGTTGTACATTCGATGACAATTTCTTAATATCTGGTTCATATTTCGTCACTTTTAGTAATACACACGACCAACTGGATTCATCAGTCATTCTATTCCTTGTATATTACATTTTGTGAAATTCATTTCTGAAAATAATTACTCACAAGCATATGTAGATGAGAAAATTGATAATATTGCTCTCGCTAGTTTTTTTCTCTTTATTTCTTCTTTTGCATTTTTATTAATTATGTTCGTTAATCGATCACTTTCAATTATTTCCAAATCATTTCTCAAATCAACAAATTTTTGTTTGCATATCGAACTCGATTGGAATTCGATAAATTGCATTTCAATATCTTCTAGATTTAACCATTCGAAAATCTCTAAATTGAAGTCATCTGCTGATAGTGTGTCTTGATATAAAATAAATTTTGAAGTCTTTTCAAACGTCCTGGGTTGATTAAATCTTAAAGAAAACTCTTAATTATTGATTGAATAACTACAGAAAATTCTTTTGTTAATTTGATTTGATCTGGCTTTTCTTCGGCAAATTTTTTTTTTCTGTATTTGGGAAATATTTGAAGGTGCTAGATACAACGTCACGATCGAAAATTTGTAATTTTGCTTGTAATGCTTTGATTAAATCAAACATAACAATAATTGTTTTGTTAACACCTTGCAGTTTAATATTTAATTTATTTAAATGTAAGCACAAATCAGTAAAAAACATTAATTTTGAAAGCCATTCGACGTCTAGTAACTCGTTATATTTTTCAATGAGATTCTCATTAATTAAAAAAAGCTTAACTCGACAAATCTTTGAAGAACTTTTCCACGACTTAACTATCGCACATTGCTGTACATAAGTAAACCTTTATATGCTGAGTTTACCTCATTTAATAATTCTAAAATTTTTCTTTTGTTTAATCCGCGTACAGATATTAAATTGACCAATTTTGTTACAAGAATCATAACATCTTCCAGTGACTGAAATCCGTGCTTTGAGCATAAAACTTGCTGGTGTATAATGCAATGAAAGCCCAGAACGCAATGTCCAATAGGTACGTTCAGTAAATAAACTGATAAAACCATTTTCCTCTCCAGTCATACGGCGAGTACCTTCTGTCGTTACTGATACAACTTTGGAAAGATCTATTTCTCTTTCAGTGAGTGCTTTTACAACTGCATTGCAAATATCGATTTTTTTGTTGTTGTTGCTGATGATACTAAATTGATCAATTCTTTAATTAATTATTATTCATGGATTATTTTATAAAAATTTAATATTTTATACTTAAAAATTAAAAAAAAAATTTACTTAGAAATCCTTCGCGTGCCATCCAAATTATCAAACGTGCCACCTCGGGCACGCGTGCCCTAGGTTCGCCACCCCTGACCTATAGCACAAGCATTTATTTGCTTATTTTAGGGAACGTAGAAAGATGTATATGTAGGTACTTGTTTAACAAGGACACATTCATTTATTTAAAAAAAAAAAAAATAAAATATAAGTACCTACCTATAAGGAATCTTCTCAGTCATCTCTCCACTGCTGGATGTGGAGGCCTCCTTCAACCTTTTCCACTTTTCCCTATCCTGGGCGTCCCATTTTCCTATAAGGAATATATTTTTAAAATGATGTGTGCAAGAGAATATGTAGTGTCATTATCAAAAAGTATTTCTCCACAGATTTGTTTTTTTACAACTGAATGTTTTCACCGAGGTGCCTCAGCGTCAAGGCCTAAAAGAAACTTAATTCTATTTGATAATTTTAAAATGGATTTCCACTTTTTCAACACAAAAACTTATGATTTCGATTTAGTGTATAGTATTTCATCATATAATTGACAGTAAAATTCCATAGAAACTCAAGATTGTTTTTAAATAATTGTATTTATTTTTTATGCCAAACAATTACATAACAAATAGAATAGTAATTTTTATCAAAAAGTCAGAATTCAATGATCTTCTTTTTCTTGACCTTGTCCTACTTTAGGTAGGGTTGGCTCTCCTATTCCTTTGGCGCCACTATGATCTGTCCTGTATTGTCGAGGTTGGGATGTGGGCTTTATCCATGAGCTTCCTCATATTGCCCCACCACGTGGATATTGGACGTCCCTTTCCTTTTCTGTTTTCTGGGAGTGCTAAAGCAGTTTGCACCACATGATCATTTTGCCTTCTCAGAACTCAATTATCTATTGTTATAGATTATATTAAGACACTATATTATAATTGGAGTATGTATTTACTTTACAGAGATTGAATTAAAAGATTTAAGCAAAGAATATTTACATTTTTAAATAGTTCAAATGTTTTACGAGGCATTTTCAAATCAAACAAAAGTTTAAATATATTTTCAGTGAAATTCTTGTTTATGTGTTTTTATTATATTTCTAGGATTGGAGTATAAAATATGAACATGACAGTCCCCTACAACCTCGTTTAGAGCCTAATGCACCAGATTTATATATTCCAACAATGGCATATGTTACTTATGTTGTATTAGCTGGTTTCGTATTGGGTTTGTATTCTTCTTTTTATCTTCTCCTTATCTCTCTGATACATATTAATAGTGCTGCTAATATTTGCCAAAGGCATAATCTAACTGCTAATGAAAATATATATTGTTGACCACAGCATAGTTGTAAGCCATTAACCATCTGTGCCACGGCAGTCGGTAGTTTTGGCTTGTTGGAAGAAATTGTCATTTGGCATGTAGGGATATGAAGCGTGAAGGATGGTGGTAGTTCGCGAATTGGTTGATGCTGATGATGAAGGTGCGTGTCCTCGATGTGCGCGGCGGGTGCGTGCGACTGCCTATGACTGAGGGCCGGACAGGAATTTTGGGTCCCGTGTTTTTAATGTGTTTGGGACTGGTTGCTTGAGATGCGGGGATTCCAGCGGGAATCTCGGCGAAAGATGTGATGACGCGATATGAGTAGGTACCTAATAATGTGTGTCACCACATCACTCCCCTCCCAGTGACGAAGTCACGATGCCTGACCAATGTTTGTGTGTGACATGTAATAACAAAAAGTTCACAAAACGTTGATGATAAACAAATAAATAAAATTGTCTGTAAAGTCAAAAATAAAAATGTTTGTAATGTTCTAAATGTGGCTCTGTATTGTTTAAAATGTCGAGCAGGATGATTTAATGACATTTTTTTGTCCATATTTTGCCTAGGGTCACTGGGGCGAACTTTGAAAATGAGATCGAAAGTTCTAACAACGTCATATGCACTTATAAAAAAAACAATCGTAAAAGTTTCCTATGATGATGTCTTGAGAAGTCGTAAAACTTCACTATTCGGGTATGAAGTTACACAGTGGGTTATTGTCCTGATGACTATACATACATACTGCCATGTGTAATTTTTTTTATGAAATCACTCGGCACATGAAAATTGCTGCCGGTATACCGAATTGTTTTTTCATGAAAAAGCACTGTATTGAATGAATTGCAAACGGTTGCAATGTAAAAATTCACAGATTTAACTGAATTGTCGTGTTATGAAAGAACACTGAATTATTGTAATGAAAATTCACAGTTTTTGCTGATGAAAAATGTCTTGTTATAAATGAACACTGAATAATTATTATAGTGAATTTGATGTTCTGATGCGGTGACCACTGCGGTGACATGGTGATGGAGAGAGATGGGAAGTGGTATGGGGTATGTATGTTGACCAGTGAGTCGGTCAATGAATACCATTGCAAGCTTCCTATGGATGTCGTGTTCTCATCCGTTGTACCATTCTGAAAGATCCCTCGTTGGGTGGTTTCAAAATGGCTGACCATGTTGTTGCGAAAGAAAACATTTGTTATTTTCTGTTCGCATTGGTGTTTGGGGTCTACTGGTACGTTGACTTCATGATGGTATGCTGTAGTGCTTGTGACAATCTTGATGAAAGTGATGTTCCCATTAGAGCTGCGACCAGAGTCAGTATAGTGACAGTGACTTGGTCATGTCTCTGATGATGGACTTCGACAAGTAGGTTGTCGCGACCTAACGAATCGATATTGATGATGGAACGTATCACATGTGTATGATGTTGCGAAGAAAGCCAAGGTTCAAGAGTAAGTGTGACGATGGTACTGTAATTGACTATCGTTTGATTGCTGCGATGAGTATGTGGGTATAATGCGTTTGCTATACCGTGGATTTGCACTGCGAATTTTGATTCCTGTGAATATTATGTGCTGTGAATTTTGATTCTTGTGAATGTGATGTAGGTACTGTGAATTCTGATTCCTGTCCCGTCCTCAGTTGCTGGTATTTCAAAGCCGCGGATGTTGAAAACCGTAGATGTGGAGTCGGCATTGGTACATGTGTTTACGATCTCGGTTGAAACAACGAACCCTTTTGTATCTTTCTGTAGAGACGCGATGCACAGAGAGAGAAATATTGAAACATAAAGAAAACTATATTTTAAGAACTGTTTTAACTTTTTTTCGCAAACTTTTCACTGTGAATCTCACTTTTTTTTCGCGGGGTCACCAGTGTAGGGATATGAGGTGTGAAGGATGATGGTTGTTCGCGAATTGGTTGATGCTGATGATGAAGGTGCTTGTCCTCGATGTGCGCGGCGGGTGCGTGCGACTGCCTATGACTGAGGGCCGGACAGGAATGTTGGGTCCCGTGTTTTTAATGTGTTTGGGACTGGTTGCTTGAGATGCGGGGATTCCAGCGGGAATCTCGGCGAAAGATGTGATGACGCGATATGAGTAGGTACCTAATAATGTGTGTCACCACAGGCAAAATTGATTTTTTTGATTATATATTCATTTTGCTGTTGGTTGCTGTTTCTACTTTTATTATTACTTGTTAAATTTTAAATTTACTAGTGTTAACGCTTTGATAAATGTTCCGTGGCAAAATTTCCCTGCCTCAGTTGGAAGGGTTTTGCTGATGGAAATAGTGGACTGTATAAATAGAATGTTCCAAAAGGTGGAACAGGGATGGGAGTTGCCAAGCGACCTACCTTGTGAGATCGAGATTCACTGGTGGTGGTCAACCAGTTGACTTCACCTCGATGATCTCTCTGATTCACAATGATACACTAAAGAAAGTTTTATCACACAGAAAACATAAAGTATCTCACAAAGGTTGAAACACTTTCATTCACTTTCGAAACAATTCATTTCATATTTAAATATTTTGATATTTTTTTATGTTTAGACTTTAAATACTGTTGTTAAGAGAGAAAAAATACTTGTGGAAAAAGAAACATTAAATGTCGTTTCTCGACTTTCTGAGCAACCATCATTTTATTTTCAAATATAATAAATAAGCATTATATATTTACCAATAGTAAATTTCAAAATACTTAAAAATATAAGGAAAATTAATTTAATTGATTATATATTATTTTAAAAACTTGAATTGTTTTTACGATTCAACGTTAGATTAATTATATTTCGATGTTGCGGGACATCACTACTCTGGTGCTCGCACAATAAAGTATAGCATTTGTCCTCCAATGTTTACCTGTCATTAATTACGAAACTTCATGTGAGTCCAAAAGTCAAATACAAACGTCAAACGCCATCATACAATGGCCGTACTATAATTATAATAACATATGATTTATTTGATTTAACATTATAACAAAGCAACATAAAATCGTTATCTTAGACTATGGAATAGTCTAAGTACGGATATTGCGTCGTCTAACTCACTTTATTTAATGATACGACTATTATTTAATTTTTGTTTTTTTGTGACTAAATCTAATGTTTCTGATTAGTAACAGCTGCGACATCTTTTTTGGGTGAAAAGCCTTGAAAAAAAAACTCGCTTAATATTTTCAAGAAAAAACTAAAGTTGGTATATTTATCCCTAAAAACCTGATTCCGATTTCCTCTACTTGTTCTTTCCCAATCCCCTTTTTGCTATGATGTTTTTTTTTAATATCTATCTTAGTGTAATGCATATATAATTTTATCATACTTATAATCTGGTTGGTTGTAATAAATTGCCTTATGGCAATAAGCCCTACAGTGTGCATTTTATTTGTTTATATTATGTACAAAAAGATAAATAACTAAATAAATTATCCCAAAGCACAATTACAAAACAAAAAAAACATTACAATCTTTTCTTAAGATAAACATGCTTCCAAGTATTTTAGAGTACCTAATATTGTCAATAAGACTCCTAACTTGGAATGTAGGTGAAACGGAAAATTTATAAAAGCTATGAATTTTTACATTATGTGTTACATTTAATTTTTTTCTGCAGGTATGCAACACCGTTTCTCACCAGAACAAATTGGAATACAGGCTTCAAGTGCTTTGGCGTATTCTATATTTGAAATATGTTTATACCTGGCTACACTATACATAACAAACATTCAAACCCATCTCAGTACATTGGATCTGTTGGCGTTCTCTGGATATAAATATACAATTATTATAGCAGCCATATTAACCAGTTTAGTGTTTAAGAAATTAGGATATTATTTGTGCCTTGTATATTGCAGTTTAACACTTGCATTTTTCTTGGTGAGTATATAATTTATTATAATAATGGTCACAGTACAATGCTACTTAATATAATATGAATTACCTACACTAAATAATTGTATTACATTTCCATACTATACATAAAAATAATGTTAATGTTGGAACATGTGGATTAGACCAATTGCAATTTATATAATAGTTATTTAGTCAGGTTTTAAAAAGAGCTATCACCACATTTGTGATATATACTCATCTTTCACTTATTTCTTAAATGATAAATTTAATGTGAACATTTTTATTTACAAAATTTGTATAGAAAAGATTCTTTTAATATTCCTTTTAGAGGAGTCTTTGAATTAATTTATTAAACCTACACAGTTGGCTGAGTAGCCCTGGCTTGGAAGGGCATCCTCTCTTTTCTATTATAATTGTTTTCTTTCGGGCGCGTAATTAAAAACACAACTGGCAAAATAACATTTTAGGTACGCGGTTAAGCAATGAGGTTCACCACCAATTGTTAATGCATTAACTTTTTAGGTGATACAAGACTGGTGTGTGAGAATATATGTCATGTTTCCTTTTATAAGGTAATGCACACCTGCATACCTGTCGCTGGTTACTCCACATTTTGAGATATGCCGTGATGGATGAAACATCACAGTTTTAACCTGAATTTAACCAGACTTCAGATTTTAATGAAATTTGTCACAGATGATGCCTTCACATAGATTATGAAAAATAACAAATTTGTTTAAATTGTAACAATTTTGTATATTTCTAATAACAACCCCAGGGTTGTGTCACAACGAACGATGAGCACACTTAGTGAACACTCCAAGCCGTTCATAATAACCGGAAACAGACGCTCGAAAGACACTCTGTGGCGTTCAGATTGAACGTCGGGTGTTCGCACCAAACGCTTGATAAAGTTGTTGGGTGAAGAACGCTCTGACAGTTATACTATATTTTGACTTCTATTTTATCTGTGGTATATAATATGTCAGTTGTCATCAGTTGACATTATTTATGATGATAATATGCATTCACAAAGAGGTTAATTTATAAAAATATCATTCAGCAATTTCCAATAAAAGGTCGGAGATCATTATTTACACCACCGCCCAATTATTGCTTTTTGATGAAAATATAACCTAAAAAGAGACATGTATGATAAATGACATTTGACTCGAAAGCGTTCAGGTAAAATTGGTGTGAAAAACGACATAATCTGCAACTTCAGGAATAGCGTTGAATCTGAACACAGCTCAGAACAGGTTATACCAAGTGGGGAGTTGTTGTTGTGCAGAGGTCAATATATGATCGACATTCATTGCATTTTTATGTTTGAAAAGTCATTGAACCTGATCTTTGATAAAAAACATCATGTAATCTTCAAGGAGTACAAATTTTTCTTTTCACATATTACATAGTGTAATTATTTAATTACTGTTTACTAATTCATTAAATATAATTACCATTTCAATGTAGATGGTGTATTCTATATAGTCTATAACGCGTTCTGTATTTTAATTTAAAACAACTCTGTTGACATTGGCAGAAAGTAAATAGTGTATGGTTTGATGTGATATATATTTTTATTTAATTTAATGTGTTTGTAACTCATATTATGTAGGTATATATTTGATTATTCTGCGCTCCAAGCGCGCAGTTTGCTAAAAAGGTGTCGAAAGTTTTCGCTTCACATATTAATGTTTATATATATATTTAATTTCCAGGTGAGAACTCTGAAAGTTCAAGTATTGGTTGAGCCGACACCACAAGGATATTCACAAGATACATACAGTAACACCAGCCATAGAAGTGGAGGATCAAAGAGAAGAGTGTACTTCTTACTGTTTGTTGCTACCATGCAACCGTTACTTTCCTGGTGGCTCACATACCATCTTCTTCCTCTCAATATCCCACCGACCATGTTATAATACAAACCCATTTAATTATTTATTTGTGATTATTTGTTTGCCGGCATTGTTCCTCTTTTCATTATATTTTTTTATTAAAAAAAAATTCTCAAGAGTTTTGATGTGTATACATATTTTTGTTTTAAACTTGCAAAATGTCATTACATATTCTCAAAAGAAAAAAAGTGTAGCCTTATAAATAAAAAATTATATAAATTTGACTCGTAAGGCCGTTTTTAAAATTCAGCTACCAAGTTACTTTCTTAACTAATATTTTTGGTTGATATTTTTAATGAATTTAGAAAGTGCCTTTTAATGATTCACAATTATTTTAAAATAATGTTAGCTTTTTGTGTAAACACATTGTTTTTATCTTATTTCATCAGATTCAGTCTCGGTTATTACTAAATTTGTAAATATTTTAACAATGGCCTTTTAGAGTCAGTTTTATACTAAGCGCAAGCTGCTAATACATATTCGAAATATGTATTATTTTTTTTTAAACATTACCCATGTAATATTATGATCATTGTGACCTAGAAATATAAACTATAAAACTTGATTTTATAATCTTTATAATGTATGTATTTAGTTCTGTGCAGTAGTTAATTCACAAAACAACATGTTGTAAAAATAGGTTATCAGAAAAGAAAGATTAATGTTTTTATAATGTCAGCTGTGTACGATACTAATATTGTAGGAGCAGTCAATAAGGATCTAATCAACTACCTGTGAAATAAAATACATGGTCAATTATAACATAGTTATGTACAATTATATGAGACATATTTTTACAAATATGTTTGCTTACTATATAAATTGAATAACCCATTCTCATCTGGACAATTTTTTGTTATTATGAATACGACTCTGGTAGAGCTTAAACCTCCTGAACAATGTATTTTTTTTCTGACACGTATTTTCCACTATTGTTAGAAGAAAAGTTAATTATAATGTACTAGTACCTAAATATTCCTGTCATATTTTCTTCATGTTGAATTGTTTTTGTACTTCTGCATGAAACCATATAAATACTTAAAGAAATATGTCAAGCTTTTTAGTTTCTCGAAAACTGTTTTATTCATCTTTTTTTTATATGTAAATAAATTATGTACTTGTAATATTTTATATAAATATAAATTTTGGTTTGTAAATCTTTTTAATTTTAAATTGAATTAAACCAAATATTGTACAGTCCATGTAATCATTATATTATATAGCGCATTTATTACTTCTTTATTTCTTTCTTTTGTCCCTTAATAAAAGATGGAAAGTTTTTCATATTTAACTTAATATGATATGAATACATTTATTATTCAAATTATTATTAGGATTATGTTATATTAACATTAAATATAATTTTTTTATTTATTTGCTATACCTCAGACAAACATTTTAATAATAATGGAAGTGTATATTGTGCCACTACCAACATAAATAGTAGTTACTATGTCCTATTCTGATTCATTTCTGTATAAAAAAACGTATAAATCAACGAGCAACCGTGGATAAAAGGATTTTATCCACGCGGTGTGACATAATAAGTCCCGTATAAATTCAGTAAACTATTTGACAGTTCTCATGTACTAAAATTCAGACGTATAAATTTAGAAGAACCAAAATAGGGCATAATAATAATGATGAACACTTGCACCCTGCGCAAGTGGCGAGTTTATTGCCATATGGCAATTTCTTCCAGCCCAGAGAATCAATATAATATGTATAGTTTTCATTTCACAGTCACTGCCGAATCCATAGAAAATTTTTTTCTTTTTTCAATGAACTGCATCAATTTTGTTATACAAGCTTGTCACAAATAGTACTTACATTAATTTATTATTTATGACAACATATTTGATGGCCTTTTTGATCATATTTACTTAGTTCTTTGGAAGAAATTCCATTAGTGGTTCTTCATACACTTCCAATTATAATTTCTACATCGTAATGCATAATGCATGCGTATTTCTGAAATAATTAACATAGTAGGTAGAGTATGTTAAATTTAAAAGTTCACTTTATGGTAATGTTGGTTGGTGTTCTTATGCATTAAAAACAGGATATTCCCAATAATTATGGATTTTTCTTTTTTTTTTTTTTGTAAAAGTTCTTTCTGATAAATCTGCATAATTATGTGACATGACATGTTTCATGCTGTCTTATGATTTCAGATTCATTTAATTTACAATTTCGTATCGTGAAGTTTTAAATATGAAATTAGAGGAAATTAATTTGGCGATATGGCAACATAATTAAATTTACTCAACTGGTAGTCAGTCATACCAACATTAATACAAAATGCACTTTTGAGTGAAACATATTCTATTTGTCAATTTTACTTTCATCTAAAACTCTCTACATTTTAATCTTTCTATGGGTGACTTTCTTACTATCCATGTTTATTATATTTCTGCTTTTATATTTTTATGTATGATCATAGTAAATTGGAAAAGTTCTTTTTTGCTTTAATATTATATACCTAAGTTTCTCTTGGAATACTCAATATAGTTATCAAAAGTACATATTAACGAAATCAAGTATGTACATGAAATATTTAGAATTTCCTTTATAGTTTCATACTATCTAATCAACAAGCATACAACACAGTCTTCCACTTCATATTGTAATCTGCAATTGGCTTTAATTTTGATATGAATTGGAATACAGTATATAAAATACATTTTCAAAATACAATAGCATTGATACACTTAACATCCGGAATAATATATTAAAATTATAGAGCATGGGTTCAATAATATTTTATTGAAATATATGAATATGTAAATTTCAACTCAAATTATTGAGATTGCACAAGTGAAAAAAATATAACTTTTTATTATATATAGTTACATAAACATTATTTTCTGTTGTCATAAATGTATTAAATTATGGAATCTTTTTTTAATATGTATTTTTATTATTTTGTTTTGTTATAAAACAAAATCTACTCAAGAACATAATTCTATTATTTGGTAGTCGCTAATTTGGAAACCATAAAATGCTTTACTTATGAGTGAATTATATATTTATTATTTATATCAGTAAAATAAGTTAAAATGCAACTGATTTTGTGACAAAAACTAAAGGATCTGGATGTATATATCAACTTTTTAAATGTCCACAATTAGGAGATCATTTTCGTATGGTAAAATTTATGAATAACCTTTTGAATAAATTTTGAAATAAATATTGCCTATTATGTTTATTGTTTTCATTATTGGATAAAAGTGCATTATAGTAAGCTTAATGTAACAAATTTATTTCATCACTTGAAAAATATATGATTTGTCGGAAAATTTTGTTTATAATATGAAAATCGAAAGAATGATAAACTAAAGGTTATTCTCGTTTAGATGACTTGATGCAATCAAAACCAAAAAGAAAATGAGTTGATTATAAAACAATTAGTTTTTAACTCTTAATTTTAGCAATTGAGACAGTGTTTATACTGTAGAACTCCATAATTATATAGGTAAAGTATAAAAATGTAGAATTATTTATATTTTTTACTTTTAACCTTTATTCTGAAATAAGTTTTTAGTTCAGTGGAACTGAAAACTAATTGTTTTATTTATTTCCAAAACATTTTTTTTATCAATTGCTATGGAGTTACACCAAAAATTATTTGTTGAGAAGTTCATTAACAACATGTATAATTTTCAAAAGTTTTACTATTCATATTAGTGAATTTGGTCACAAAAAGTAAAAGTGAATTAGTGATGAAAGTATTAAAAATAAAACAACAAACTATAAGTTTTGGTCACACAAGCCAAAATAATAAATTATCAACAAACTTGTCCTGATTCAAAATATATACTTAGTTATTTAATAAACATTCACTAGACAAGATGTTGTGACAATTTTTTTTTCTATGGTATGGCTGCATAAAAAGATGCTCTAATTCACTTTTATTCACATATTATTTATAATATCCATATTCATCTCATAAAACAAAAAAAAGATTTTTTTTTTACTTATTTTATATTAAATTGGTGAGATATTGATAACTATAAGCAGCCCATACACAGTCAATCTGGATCATGATCAAAATCAATGATTGCAATCTAGATTGATGTTCCATATTAATCCGGATCGTAATCATTGATTTAGATCACTGATCGCGATCCAGACTGACTATGTATGGGCTGTAGACAGACAGTTTTGCTGTGTTTTTCTATTGAATTTTGAAGTGATTTTAATATTAATTTATTATTTAAACAAATAATGCTATCAGTGTTGTACTTATATTATGTAAATTGAAAATGATTTTTAATAAACATTTTTACTGTATATTTTGTATTAAAATCATCATACCCTTGTTAATGTTTAATCATTTAAACAGGTTCATAATATATACCTACTCCTATGATATTTAACTGACATAGCTAATAAAATATCAAAATTACTTAATACCAAAACAATATCCCTGAAATGAAAATAAATTTCTTAATACAGTTAATATAAATAGCGTTAATATTAATAAAAACCCCTAAAATGAATTTTAGTATTTGTCTGTTGTTTAGTTATTGGCAAACCTCTTTTAACTCACACAGGCTGCTGGCTGCGTAGAACAGAAATTTTGGGTTTTCAGCTTGGTTTAGTAAATGCATAAAACGTCCCCATTCTGCTGGAAATTGTCAAGATATTTGCCTATTCTTATGCATAATATTAGAGTTACATAAGTAGTTTATTTTTTGATAATTTACTAATCAAAATATGTTTATAAGATACAACCAAATCTCATGGATTAAGGGGCACTCAATCATCAAGATTTCGGTAGAAATGTACTAGATAGGTAAGACTGATACAAATGTTGCCATTAACAACAATTGATAACACATAAATCCAAAGCGGATACCTTCTATAATTGCAGTACATAAAAATCAACATTGAGATTTAAATATTTTAAGGTAGTAACTTTAAGACTTTTGCAAAGAAAATTCTTTCAGACAAAAAATGGTATGTATAATATAGTTTCACAATGAAATAAATAAATCAATATTCATTGATGAATAAAAAAAAACTTCAAGGATTGTTATAAGCATTAAAAACACAAAGTTTATTTTTTTATTACTGATAACCTTGACCTGTAAAATATACAAGAACCCTCTAAGGATTTGATGTCTACTTTGTGGTATTTAATTTTCAAATATTAAACTAAAAATGATTAATAAATAATGATAAATTATATATAATTAGATATGGCAATGCCTAACGTATCCAATGGTTGCAAGTTTGAGTCCTGCCTCTACCAATTTCATTTGCTTAAAGTATTAAGCATTTTTGCTAAGATTAGACAATGTATGAAGTTGTATATGTATTTGTTTCAAGGTCATGTTCATTTTTAAAAAAACTGAATATGTATTGATAATATTTATTAGGATCACTCGCAGAAGAGTGGAGATAGCCTTAAAGCATAATAGATAATCTGCATATAAATAAAGTCACTAATAATAAGCACTGGTACATTTTGAGATAATTATTATATAACTTTATAATATACTAAACTAAATAATTATAATTTAAAATACTAAATAATTTTCTTGTCCTTTATATTCTAAAAATACATATATATTTAAGACACAAAACATTGTTTAAACAAGACAGGTAAATTGATAAGTATTATGTAAAAAGAGGATATCTTTTGAATCGTTTTCCCGCCTTATTCAACATAAAGTTACTGACATACTGACCTATTTACAGATTCAAACCGAAATAACAGGACTGACTAGGTTGAAGTATATTATAATAAAACCTTTGTGATGGAACTTGATTTAAAAAAAAATACATGAAAAATTTACTCTGAATGTATTATTTACTCAATTTTTCAATTGATATTTCCTACAAATCACATTGAAAATTGGATAGAGGAACGGGAAATTGTTACGTGTGTCAATAGAAGGAAAAAAAAACTCTTGAAAACACTGAAACGGAACAGCAAATAATATCGTTGCATTTATGAACATGCGCAATTTGACATTCAGCTAACTTCATGTTGCTTCGTTTTTGCTACCAGATTTTGTACCCTGATCCAACATGGCGGCTGACTCAGGAATGGATACGTGCCCGAGTCCGGAGATTCCCGATTCCCGAAAGCGTCCCTTAGATGGTGACACTGAGAATGGAGAGATTAAACGATCGCACTTCAGTCCAGGTATTTATTTTAATAAGTCATTCAAAAAGTTTCGTTTAATATGTTGTTTTGTTATTACAAAATTTGTCTTTGATGTCATTACGTCTTCGACCACCAAGAGATTTGACCGTGCATATTTTGAATTTATATGTTTCAAAGTGTTACAAGAAATAGAGATAAGGACCATCGGATGTAATTAAATACTAAATTTCCGCCATATTTTAACACCATTTTTATATATAATTAATTTACATCACTTTCCCCCGCTCGGTAGTAAATTGCAAATTTCTGTTTACAAATTTCCATACGTCACTACACCCAGCTGGTGACGAATACATTTCGAATTAAGCCTTCTGAACGTTAGCAGATTTTTCCCATTAAAGTGTTTTTAATCTAATTTAAACGGCATTTCTTATATTTTTATTTATTTGTTAATAATTATACTCTGCATCAAACAGTTGCTGTTTATAAAAATCGTCTATACGTTGTTGCGTCAAATTCTACGTTGAAACCAATTGGATTTCTTGCGTGTTTTCGTACCCTATTGATTATTTAAAAATATTTTAAAATATTTTGTGTGCTGTGACTGTTGTCACTTATTTTTGTGTTGCGTCTGACAAAGGAACATCCGACATCAACGTCGTCAAGTGTTTGAAAATATTACGTGAAGTGTTATTTAAAGTTTTATGAGTGGTTGAAGGATTGATTCCCTCAAATGTTAAACAACAGAGGTGATTTTTTTGTGGTGGATGATTTGGTGACAGCTTTACCTATTGGAAATGGATATGGAAACAATAATCATTCGTCACATATCGGTGAGTTTTGCTAGATCTTCAAATATAACATTTTTATAAATAATTAATTAAATTATTACTCGGTATATCGATATTGTATACGTTTGTTGGACGGCCTTCAACAAACCAGCGGCGCTTCATTCAAACAACTATATTCTAGGTATGTATTACAACATACATACATATTTCTATCGACACCATACTACTGTGCTGACTAATAAATACCTGTCCTATAAATTTTATAACATATTTGCATTTCTATTATTACAATTTTATCGTTCAATTCAGTCATGTATGTTGAGTATATAATACACTTTCCTGACCGCTTACAAAATCAGCTGTTCGCTGTTCAGTAATAATCTATTAATAATCTAAGCAGGTAATTCTACTTGTACGTACACAATCGATAATTAATTTAAAACAATCAGAACAGTAATAAAAAATGGTTAGACTTGTGTAGTTTGGAGGGTACACTCAGTTTATGGCGCGACAATTATCGTTACATTAATTATTATTATAGTTACGTAATAATATGCTATTTTATAACAATATTATCTATGTATGTCCATATGGTTGGCTACCGAATATATACATTTAAAGCAAAGACCTTATTATTATAAGGTCTTTGATTTAAAGAAATACGATTTTCAGTAACTTGACGTTATCTTCAAATAATCGGAATGATTTTTTAATCTGGATATTCCTAGATAGGTAGGTATTTGGATAGTTGTTTCAATCGATATCTCTATGACTTAGTTTTTAAAATATTAGAACAACTACCACGTGTGTAGGCTATTCAATATATTTCTTCTCTTCCGTTTATCTGTTAAATATATTATTAAGTTCCATCAAGATTTGGTGAATTATTTGCATTATTTTGATAACGAACTTCAATAACTCGGTGTTATAAAATACCCATCATTAGATTCTGTAAAAATATAATATCATAAAATTGGATAGCAGTTGTTTCTATCGATATTTCATTTCTCTATGACTATTAGTTTTTAAAATTGGAACCAAACGAAGACTATTTTCATATATTGTATAATAGCCTTAATATTTTTCGTACAATTGAATTGGTTTTCAAAAAAATATATTTGCTAAGCTATTTTTATGGGTTTTGATCTATAGTTTTGAATATTTTGTAATATGAACATTGTACATAATATTTTGTAGGGTTTGAATATTTTCAATTCAATTTGGAATATTTCGGTATTTATTGGGAAAGTTCTTGTAAGAATCTTGTTAGATTATATTCACCTCTTTTGCTCATTTTTATTTACTGATATCGTTCTTCCAGGATCATCAAATGATAAAAAAGTCCATTGTATATTGCAATGTCGTATCCTTGTTTTGAATATGTAGTCTTCCGTCCATTTCACTGTTTAGTTAATAAATTGTTGATGTCATTAGATATTTTTTAAGACATTTTGATAAGCAGAGTAACGTGCGTCGATTAATCTTTTGCAGCTATTTTATATGTTATAGCAAATTTTTCCGTAGATAGCCATACACAATAATATCTATACAACGTCATTTTTAATTATTTTATATAAAAAAATCACACATAATACATTTTTCTCTAAGATTTGATCGTGCAGAATTAACTAGTTTTTTTCTATAAATTGAACCTCGTACAAAACTAGTTACTTTAAGAATTGAACTTTGTATAGAACTTTTCTCTCTAGGAATTGAAACTCGTTCTAATTTCATATAGGAATTGAACTTCGTACAGAAATCAAACCGAGTTTATGATAAAAATGAAAGTTTACATGTTGGTAGTAGTAGTAGAAGAAAATAATAAATAATAAATAAAATTTGTAAAGCGTCGTTTAGTGATACAAGATCACTCCAAGGGCTCTGTAGCTTATTTGTTGGCTATACGAAACAAGGCAGTCTTTAGTAGTCTACCGAAGGTGTAAATGCTCTGAACTCCACGTATGTCAAGAGGCAATTTATTCCATTTTAAAGGCCCGTTCACACTAAATCCGCGATCATAGTAAGCCACCTTATTGACTCTGTCCAATTCTTTTAAAGAGTTGGTACTCTGTGATCCAGATGATCTCAATGTAAGCTGTCTTTCTAATGGAACATTCTTTTGGCACAGTTCTTGAATGAGCCTTAAACACCATCAGGCATACCTTATAGTCCACTCGTTCTGGACATCTCAACCAGTGCAGTTCGTTTATAATCATATAAGGGTATTGCGGTACGTTTCTTTAGTTGCATCATGCATGTCGGATTTTTAGTTTTTTTAAATCATCTAAAAATGGTCTTTTATCATTCGTGTAGGTATGTCGAAACCTCAATTTGAATAATCCATCTTGTTCGACCTTTAGTCTTCAGTGTTATTTCATATATGTATATTATGTACCTGCGGTCTTCCTATATAACACTACATAATTATATAATATTATGTATAACAGTCTACGATCAGTGACCCTCAATCCGACACTTATGCCACTTGACACATAGTTAAAGTTTAAATTTAATTTTTCGACTGAAAGTACTTAATTTTCATTTTAATTTTTAAAAACATATTAACAAGTAAAAAAACAAAACAAATGCTGGTTTAAAATCAATTGCATAATTCCAGTGAAGAAAACTTTGAAAAGTATTTCTTCAATTTTGGTCGTTTTGTCGGCCTTAGTGGCTCAGTTGGTTGGGTATCTGACTGCTGATACAAAGGTCCCGGGTTCGATTTCCGGTGGAGACATAGTTTTTAATTGTGTTTTCAGTCTGGATCTGTGAGACGATTAATATCGTGTCTCCAGAATGTGACATCTTGTTATTGGGTGCGTGTTAACTTAATATTTGACATAGTACCTGCTTGTTGCCCGAGAAGTAATATAAAATAAAAAAAATCTTGATTTACTTGTATACTAAATTTACTATAGAATACAAACAGTAGGTACTTCTTACTTTAAGAAGTAATACAAACAGTGAAAATATAAAAATATATACCTATATGATTGGGCATCACCGGTTTGACTGTTAGTTCGTATTAATTATTCATACAGGAGAGGATGAGTTTCAAAATCGCATAACCTACAGTAAAATTTGTATATTTATTGACCATTAGATTGTCAATTATTATAATTGATAAACTTTCCAATTTCATTAATACACGAAATATTCTATTATCAGATTTTTTTTGCATTCTACGTTTGACATATTTTTCTCGTTTGTATTAATTGGGCAAAAATACACCGTCCATTTGATTTTTTTATAAATATTAATTTCTTAATGTCTACCTACTTATAGTTATTTTTTATTTGTTTAGATTAAAATATTACAAGTATAAAAATAACTGCTTCACTAGACAGAGTCTGTTCCGAAGCAATCACCTGTAAAGTTTATTTCGTTATTACATTTCACAATTTTAAAATGCAATAAAATTACACATACATGCATGTAAAAAATGGTAACAACAAATAAAATAGGTAACTATAACAATAAAAAAATCACAATAAAACTAACCACCAAAACTACATACAATATGCAGAAGGACATTAGGTAGTTAAACTTTTATTATTGTTGAAAAATTTATTTCATTTTGAAGTATACCTACCTACTTTAACTTTATGAAGTAGCCACTTTGTTCCTGACATTTTGAATTTTTATAAATCTTAAATGCCGATGGCAGTTTATTATGCGTGGTGCAATACATATATGAGAAAAAATTTTGGAACCCGATAGATACCCGATGTTAATCTTTGTGTTTATTTTCAATTTTCATGAATTTTGATTCGTTTTTAAAAAAAAACTAAATATATGATTGATCTAATCTAATGTACAGTTGTCGCATATCTAAAACTTTGAGTCTTCAGAGTTATACATGAATGGCTTCTTATTGATTGATCTCTGATTATGCACTTTTGGGTTTTTTTCAGAGATTTTAGTAAGGTGACTACTGCGCCATCCCATGCGAATATTGCATAATTAATGTTGCTCTGGCATACATAACACATAATAGACCATTTTTAAAGTTGGGACATTAATATAAATTCTTGAATTTCCAAACATATTCTTATTTACTATCTAAGTACGTATTCAATGTGAGGTTCCCATCTTAGGTTATCATCAATAATTATTGCTAGATATTTCATTTAATTTGCTTTCTCAATTGCATGTCTGTTTTTCCTCCAAATTTCATTTATGAATTTTCTTGTTATTAATTTGGTATATTCAAGTTCTCCATTGTAAAAGCCAATAATTTACTTTTGTTAAGAGTTCAGAGTTAGTAAATGATCACCCACCCACATTGTAATACCAACAATACATTTTTCTACCCTATTGAAAGTATCGCCAATAACGATAATAGATGCATAACTTCATCAGCATAACTTCAAATGTGATGGTACTAATCCCAATTTTTTATTCCAATACGAGATTATATTCTGTAGTAGGTAGTGGTTTCAGGATAAAGCCGTTTATCTGTATCACTGTGTAACTTGAAATCATATAATGACAATTTGCACATTTTGTAATATAGGTACCTATAATATCTCTTTCCTGGATACACTTTTGTTAGTTCATTCTTTGATAGTTTGCCAGATTTTTAGAATCTTTGATTCTTTTTTCGTAGGACATTTTTTATTTATTTTTGTTTAGATGAGATTTTTCAGTATATTTGATTGATCCTTTTTTCACAGTATTTTTTTTATTTATTCTTAGTTATTTTTTTAGTATATTTGATTAGATTTATTTCTATACAATTTATTTGCAATTAACAAACGGGGTTTTTGTTGACTTTCGAGTACATTTTATCTCTTTTTGTGAATGATTCTTACTAGTCCTGGTGTTATCCATTGTTTTAGGTGTATTGATCGATGCTGTATGTAAGTTTTTCTGTATATTTGTTGTTTTGTGTTTTTCTTTATATAGTCGCAGTATTTTCTTGCTGTGTCTGTCTGTCGCTGGTTTAACCAAGTTACAGGAAGATGGAGAAGAGTAGTCTGGTTCAGAAATTAATATCCATCTTCACCTCACATAATATCACAACACTAAACTTGAACTTGAATGGCGATGACAACAGATTCGAATGATTTGTTTAATAAGATTCCGAACATAAAGGTCACACTTTTTTGATAGCTTTTAATATTTAGGTTCAGTATTTTTAGTCCAGACGATAGACAATTGTAGTTTAAACTAGTATAAGTTACTTTTGTACACATTTTATCATAGTAGTCATCATTTTTTAAATTCAATACTAACCGTCCACCCTCAACTATGTCAGTTTTTGAATGTGTACGTAAATTTATATGTTTATTGGTCAAGATAATATATGAAAATGAGAAAATCATCTGCAAAAACACGAAAATTATTAACTGATTTATTTATTAACCGATATCGATTGATATTTTTGTGTTGGAAAGTTTTTTTTTTTACGTTTAAACCATTATTCATTGTATTTGTAAAAAAAACATCCCTCATAACATTAAATGCTGTCCTTTCAATATAATATTTGTATATTTAATTCCTTTATTTCATAAAAAAATATTTTACTTACTTATTTCTCTTGGTACCTATTACCCCGCTCTTCTCTATTATTTGTATCCTCGTTTTGAATTTGTATATCTATAGATTTACATTTGTATATCTCGTTTTGAATTTGTATGGCAATGGCAGGTCATGTGGCAAGACAGAGGGATAAAAGATGGACCCCCAGAATTCTGAATTGGAGATCCTATCATAATGGAAGAAGTGTAGGGAGACCACAGAGGAGATAGACTGACGATATTGTCCAACTGGTGGGACATTGGTGGGAGCAGATTGCCCAGGATAGAGAGAAATGGAAAACCCAGGAAGCGGCCCATATCTAGCAGTGGAGTGAAAGGGGCTAAAAAGAAGAAGAAGAAATCTATAGATTGTCTTTACCACTATTGTCAACCATTCTGATGATGCTCGGCATAGAGCAATACCGGTAAATGGGAGACGCGTATGCGGAAAAAACAAATAGAACGAAAAACCAAATACTTTTTCTTCACATTTTTAATGGGAGTTACTTTAGGGGTAATTTAATTTCAATTTCCTCATGATCTTTTGACGGGATCCATGACAGATATCGGAAATCTTCAATTCTTATGAACACATAGATGAGATAATACTCGGTGAAATATCTTAGGACATGTAGGGAGGAGGCATTTTCCGATTGGTTCCATTTTGATTTGATCAAAATCTGATGATGGATTCCATGACAAAATTATCAAACTTTTCAATTTTCACTTCAGCGATAGTGATTCTCTACCACATTATCCGATTTTAATGATTCCTTTTTTTAGTAGGAAGAGAGTGGTTCAGAGATGATCACACATATAAATTTCGTCGAGTTCTAATGATGGAACCCACGAGAAAACAAATATTAAACTCTTCAATTTGCAATTAATAATAACTCTTTTCCACGTCGTACGAATTCGATTATTCCTTTATCGTTAGAAAGGTATTACTTCTGGGGTTTGATGATCGGAATCATGAGAAATTGTGAAACTCAATTTGCGAAGGATTTGCCTATTATTGTATAAGCGAATTGTAATTGTCAGTTGGTTAGATATCTGACTGCTGAGCCAAAGGTCTCGGGTTCGATTCCCGATGGAGACACAGTTTTTAATTGTGTTTTCAGTCTGGATCTGTGAGACGATTAATATCGCAAGTCTCCAGAATGTGGCAACTTGTTATTGGGTGCGTGTTTTTTTTTTTTTTTTTTTTTTTTTTTTTTTTTTTTTTTTTTTTTTTTTTTTTTTTTTTTTTTTTTTTTTTTTTTTTTTTAACATGTCTACGTAGGGGACGCCAGCTATTAGGATTTGGGTCCATTTTACTCTTCCGAAGAAGCTCACTACGTAGCGTTGGGAGGGGTTTGCAATCTAGAAAAGAGTTTATTAATTCGGATTTTAAAAAGACCCGGGTTGTACGAAGATGGAAACACAGAATTCGGAAGATCGTTCCACAGTCGGGCTGCTGAGTTAATAAAGGAGTTCGAGAAGCGACTTGTTCGTATATGTTGAAGGTCCACTGTGAATGGATGCTGCGATTGAGTGAAGCGAGTGACTCTGTTGCGAGTGGGTGGAGGAGGGACCAAAGATGCAAGTTCTTCTGAGCAATTCCCGTGGTAGTATCTATAGAATAAACTTAAAATACCGACTCTGCGTCTGTGTTCTAGTGATTGCAATCCATCAGTCAGTGATGGATCATCAATCAGACGTATAGCACGCCTTTGGACAGCGTCGAGGGTATTCAGTAGGTATTGGGGGGCGCCACTCCAGAGGTGACTGCCATATTCAATAATTGGGCGTATTTGCGCTTTGTAGAGTATACAGATCTGGGTCTTAGTAAAATATCTGCGCGCTCTATATAGTACGCTCAATTTTTTGGAGGCGAGTTTCACCTTAGCTTCGATGGAGCCCTTGTAGTGTAATTGGTTCGTTATAGATACTCCAAGCAGGTCGATAGAGCTGCTGTTAGGTAGGGTGCTTCCGTTGAAAGACACTTGCAATTCATTGGGGTTTCTCTTCGCAGAAATTAGACAGGCTTGGGTTTTTGAGACGTTAAATGAAACAAGATTACTTTCACCCCAGGTATTGATTGAGTGGAGGTAGCTATTTATTTTTTGATGAAGGTCTTTCCGGGCTTCTGATATTTCACTCTGTTTAGGAGGTTTGTCAAAAGAGAAATTGTCATGGACTGTGCTGTCATCAGCGTAACAGTGGATGGGGGCGCGTAAGAGCAAGTCATTGATATGTAGGAGGAATAGGGTTGGAGATAGAATGGACCCTTGAGGGACTCCCGCATTAATGGAATGGGGAGAAGAAGAGCAACCGTCCACTACAGTTATGACTTCGCGATCTTTTAAAAAATTCGCAATCCAAGTACACAGAGACTGGGGTAGTCCATAAGAAGGGAGTTTCATTAAGAGACCTCGGTGCCAAACCCGGTCGAAAGCTTTAGAGATGTCAAGGGCGACAGTTTGAGCTTCTCCAAAGCGTTCCATAACTCGACCCCAAACGGATGTCACATACGCGAGTAGATCGCCACAAGATCGATTTCCACGAAATCCATATTGGCGGTCGCTTAAAATTTTGTTTGCTTCGAGGTATGTGATCAACTTGGTGTTTAGTACCCTTTCCATTATTTTGGAGAGTACAGAAGTAATAGCGATGGGTCGGTAGTTAGATGGGTTGGAGCGATCACCTTTTTTGGGAATTGGGTGGATGACCGCTTTTTTCCAGTCACATGGGACAATACCAGTTTTAAACGAGAGTTTGAAGAGTTTAGTGAGAACTGGGGCTAGTTCGGCGGAGCATTTTTTTAACACAAGAACGGGAATTCCATCTGGTCCATTAGCTTTGTTAACATCCAACCCTCGGATGGCGAGTAAAACCTCAGAGAAGTTAATCCTTACTTCGTTCATTTTAAAACCACAATGTGGAACTGGTTGAGGAGTTTTTCCTCCGTCGTCAAGGGTTGAGTTATCTGCAAATAATTTACCGAGAAGATTAGCTTTGTCGGTGGCAGAGTTAGCAATGGATCCGTCATGGTTCGTTAAAGGTGGAAATGAAGATGTGCAAAAGTTCTGACCTATGGAGGTTGACAATGACCAGAATCTTCGGCTACCGTTAGGGCATGAGGAGAGTTTTTGACTTATATGTTGGTCATGGAGTTTTTTAGCCTGATTAATGGTTTTTTTACAATCCTTTGTCATCTTGTTGTATGCTTTCTTGTTTGACGGGGATTGAAGTTTTTGAAATGTTTTGAAAGCCAGATTTTTACGCGTGACTGCTTCTCGGCATTTGGAATCAAACCAAGGTTTTTTGCCTGGTCCGCAGGTTTTGAGGGAGGAGGGAATATAGCCATCCATAGCAGAAGTGATGACATCCCCTACCTCACGCGCACAGATAGAAGGGTCTTTGGTTCTAAAACAGACTTCATTCCAAGGAAAGTCGCGAAAGTGTATTCGCAGTGCATTCCAATCTGCTGACTTGTATTGCCAAATTTTCCTTTTAGGTTTTTCGGGTGGAAGGTCCGGGATGAAGTGGATGGCCGTTTGCACAAGGCAATGGTCTGAAGAGCCCAGTGGGGCTGTGACTTTCAGTGTGTATCCCGTTGGCGAGGTAGTCATAAAAAGATCAAGCAGATTGGAACGATGCCCAGAGACATCAGGGATGCGAGTTGGCTCTTGAACAAGTTGCTCCAGGTTATGACACAAAGCAAAGGATTCCGTCATGCGGCCAGCCGAATCGGTAGTTCCCGATTTCAGCCAATCGGAGTGATGGACATTGAAATCGCCGAGAACCGCAAATTCTGCCGACGGGTAGCGAGACAGAAGACTGTCAATGGTTTCTCCTAAGTATTTGAAAAGCTCGGAAGAATCATAATCACTCATATTTGGAGATCGGTAGATACAAGCATAAATTTTTATGAATTTGTTAGATTTTAAACGGACCCACATAACATTGAAGGCGGGGTTCTCGAACTCCTTCAATCTGACACAGTTGATGTCTTCGCGGCTGTAGAGGCACAAGCCTCCTTTGGGCACAAACATGCTTTCGAGTATGTACCCTGGGCAGTTGAGGTAACTTGTGTCGGGTGGATCTTGAATTTGTGTTTCCGTGAGAAAGAGCAGGTGTGGTTTTTGAGATTGCAAGTGATGGTGAACAGAATTTAAATTACTGTGGATACCTCTGATGTTAGCGAAGTCTACCAACAGTTTACAAATGGTGCGAGGGTATGCAGTCTTGGTTGTCGCTGTATAAACATTATTATTGGGTTTATCTGTCATGAAGGTTTTGTGGGGGGGGGGGTGGCATTGTGAAACGAGGAGATCAGAAGCCCTTTTCAAGGACATTTGTTCCGGCAGCTGCGCTGCTAGGTTGAAGGAGGGAGGATATGGCCGTGGAGGACGCCTGGTGCCCCCCGCATACAACTGCTGGGACCTCGTCCGGTCACGATCCGGCACAACAATTGCAGCGAGATTATGCGCCGACTGATAGGGCAGCCAACCCGTAGTCGTTAGCTTAGGTCGGGCCCCTGTACTATTCGGCGGCCGGCCAGCGACGAACCGTTTCACACAGATCTCCCTCGGCTCACACCTCCAACCAGACCCGCCGCGCAGCGGCCGGGATGACATCATCAAGATAGGTCGCCGATCAACTCCAACACAAGTGCCCGCCTGGGCACCAAAGCAAAGAACCCCGAACATGGCGAGCCATTTTAGGGGACCATAAATGCAGTGGCGTGTTAAATTAATATTTGATATAGTACCTGTTAGTTGCCCGAGAAGCAATATTAAATAAATAATACATACATACTAATACGCCATGTCGCTCTTGGGGTAGGCAGAGTAAACCGAAGGCCAAATTTATTTCTATTTTTACACACATTCATTAAGTCAGTTTTTTATATAAATGATTATATTATACGTGATTTGAGAATTTCGTTGTGTGGCAAAATAAAATAATGTAAGAAAAACTCTGTATAGGTTAGTTTGTTTGGTAATATTAGTTTGGTTGGTACAAATTACCTACACATAAACATCGCACTGCCCATAAACTTATTTTATGCCTGCCTTACAAAATTGTTTGGTCACACATCAATGTGACTTATCGAATTCTTATCCAATTTTCTTGCAAATATTATCGTAACGTTTCTATAATAAAAACATTACTTTTTACTTCCAACTACGTACCATGGACAGTTATAATATGAAAATATTTTCAGCTAATTCTCTTACATCCACAGACTAATAATATATAGACATGACATAAGTGAATTTCTTGGTACACACCGCGTGACTGCCATAAAACTTTGGTATCAATCAATATAATGTATTTGAATATTTTTTGGAATGGTTCGGAATGAAAATTGAAACGGTACTCAACACTAATATGAAAATCAACAAAGGGATTAAAATTTCGAAAAGGATATACTTTTATTCTTATATAAATGAATGAATTTATTTTTTTATTTATTTATTTATAATAAAAATGATATTTTACATAGAGAGGTTTTTGTTTTGTTTGAATAAATAATATATTTCCACCAGTATAAATAATATTACAAAGGAACAAAATACAATTTAATTTATATCTAATCACAATTTTACAATATTTCTTTTTCCACACATTTGGAAATGTTACTGCCTCGCTAGACACAGTCTGTTCTGAGACAGTACTATTTTGAATTTGCTATGGCTACTCTGCGATCATATGATTTATTTTCTTTTTTTCTTCACAGTCATATTCCATTTGTATCCGATTTGTATTTAAGAGGGTGACTGCTGCCAACCTACCTATTTTTTCAATTTGATATACCATCATTATTACTAAAAGAATCATTTTGAAAAAAATAACCTAGTTAGTTTGGATATTAATAAAGAGAAATATACCTTAACTTTTTGATTAGGATATTAATAAAGAGAAATATACCTTAACTTTTTGATTATGTTCTGTATATATTCTTGTAGGAAAATAATAAGCATACTCCGATTTTAGACATTTATCTTAAATTTCTAAAAAAATATAAGGTATAGAGCAATATTTTTTTTTATAAATTAAAGAAGAACAAAATACCTGGAAAAATATGATATGACGTTGCATTAACGCATCAGGTTAAGTAAATAAACCAAAAAAACTTTTATTACGCAATGGCGCTGAATGGAAAATAAATGTTTTTTAGGTTTATTTTCTAAACCTGAAGCATTAATGCAACGTCACATCATATTTTTCTAGATATTTTTGTCTTCTTTAATTTAAAAAAAAAATATATTACTCTACGCCTTATAGTTTATTAAAAATATATGATAAACGTTGAAAATCGGGGTATGCCATTATTTTTCTACAAGAATTTATACACAACATTATCAAAAAGTTAAGGTATATTTTTGTTTATTAATATCCAAACTATCTAAATTATTTTTTTCAAAACGATTTGATAAGAAATAATGATGGTATATCAAATTGAAAAATAGGTACGTTGGCAGCAGTCCTCCCCTTAAATATTGAATGTTTTTGGGATATCTCTGTTCCACCACACTTATGTACCAACCCCCTGGCCTAAAATCGTAGTTTATGTCAGCTCCATCATGTGCAAGTGGCGAGTTGATTTTTTTCTACTTTGTCAGCCATCTCTTCACTCCTCCAAAGATGACTTCATTGGAGGAGGCCATTGGCTAGTTGATTCTTCTTCTACTTTGTCAGCCATCTCTCCACTGCTGGATGTAGGCCTCCTCCATTGGAGGAGGCCATTGGCTAGATGATTCTTCTTCTACTTTGTCAGCCATCTCTCCACTGCTGGATGTAGGCCTCCTCCATTGGAGGAGGCCATTGGCTAGTTGATTCTTCTTCTACTTTGTCAGCCATCTCTCCACTGCTGGATGTAGGCCTCCTCCATTGGAGGAGGCCATTGGCTAGTTGATTCTTCTTCTACTTTGTCAGCCATCTCTCCACTGCTGGATGTAGGCCTCCTCCATTGGAGGAGGCCATTGGCTAGTTGATTCTTCTTCTACTTTGTCAGCCATCTCTCCACTGCTGGATGTAGGCCTCCTCCATTGGAGGAGGCCATTGGCGAGTTGATTGCTAAATGCAATTTTTTTAACAAGTGTTTTATTAAGATTTGCACGAAAAACAAATTTAAATCAATTTCTCCTCTGCTGGGAATCGAACCGAGGACGCCGGCAATCAAACCGATTTTTTTACCACTGTGCTACAGCGGTCTACATAAACTAGCACCTATTTTTAAAATATCACATACACTGAAAAAAATAGGACAATTAAACTGGCTACCAATATTTTGACTAAAATTATGTTAATAATAATAATAAATATTCCTTGCATCCTGCAAAAGTACGGAGTTTATTGCCCAGCCCACAGAAGCAATATTTCTCCTCTGCTGGGTATCGAACCCAGGACACCCGCACAGAAGCCAAACGGCTTACCAACTGTGACACGGTTTTAGTGGTATGCTACAAGTAGATAAAGTTTAACTATTAGGAATAGGTTTGGCTGTTCTTCTTCTACCACCACCCGTTCTATTTATGGGGAACGATAACGGTCCCTTGAATGATAACACGTGCGCGCACGTGCCACATTATAGTTCTGTCAAACTCTCGGTTTTGTTTGAAAACAACGTAAAGCAATCATTCTAATACATCAAATCTTTTATATGTTTTTCTCATATCTTATGTTCAAAAAAGCTTATCGAAATTATTTAAACTGAACATAACTACTTCAAAACGTGACATGTCAACACTTTTAATTTTGTTTACACTGACAGCGTTTACTATGTAGAATTCCATTTTTAAAATAAATTAAACACTTGTTTTTCTTTCTACATTTATTTTTACTCTCCAGAACGACCGTTTCCGACCGTTTCCGTAGACCAGTTGAAAAGGCCTTCACCAGGCGAAACGGTCGTTCTGGAGAGTAAAAATAAATGTAGAAAGAAAAACAAGTGTTTAATTTATTTTAAAAGTGACATGTCAAGTTGAACCAGTGTTAAAATACCCCGTCGCCGGTTCAATTTGACATTTGAGTTGAATCATGGTTCATCTCTTGATCCATGTTTATAAATAAGAAAAGTTATCAAATTGGGGTTCAATCGTAGTTCAATATTTGAACCGCGTTTATAAATATCACTGTACAAGAACATGAAGAACATAATACAAGCCTGGAACTGTGTGTAAAGTCACTATAATTTGGTTACTATTATTTATTTATTTATTTATTTATTTAATATACAGAGACACCAACAGAACACTGAACAACACAAACAAAAAAAAACATGAAACAAAAAATAGAATCTCCAGTGCTCCAATAACAGGTATCTCCCGCATGGCTATTGTGCATAGTTAGGTATGTACAATCAACGTCTCCTGACCATTAATATTATAAAAAAGACATTACTTTGCACAGTTAAAAGAAAAGTTTAAAATACACATATACATATATGTAGGAAAACAGAAAGAAAACAAATGTTGAACTAATAAAATAAAACATAAAAAAAGAAGGAACAATTGAACCGAGACAAAAAAAAAACAAATAGATTTTACCCAGCATATTTTAAATTGTCACAACGTCGTTACATTAAATTGTCACAACGATTCAGACGCAACGTCTGAATCTACCAATACAATGACACTCCGACACGGCAGAATGTCACTGTATTGGCAGGTGCATACGCGAGTGCAATGTAACGACAGTCAATAAATAACGTCGCGGACAAAATCGCGAACTCGGCAACATGCCCGTCTAACTAGAATATTTTTAGTAAGACTTATAAGTTAATATGTTGTCGAATTTGCTGGTTTATATGTCGTACTATACACGTGTTAGTATTTTTTTATTTTTAAAACTATAAAAACTAAATAAGAACAAAACATACAATCAAGATACCAAATTATCCTAATACAAAATACAATATACAAAAGTGGGGAGAAATGCGCAATACAAATCAACACCCACAGAGCCACACAACATCAAGGTGTCCCTATCACTAGATTTCCTCGAATCAAACGTTTTAAAGTGGACACCGGATTATGAAACACATCAAGATCCGATACAACCCTTGACAAACTATTATATGAGCTCATCATTCGGCTTATAGGACAAAACTGTCCCACATTGGTTCTATACCTTTTCAGACGAAACACTTCGCTGCATCTTAATCTATTATTTGCATGAAAGTTTAACAATTCTATGTCAGATGTGTCCAAGTGACCTCGAATCAGCTTACGAAGATACATTAATTCGGCCACACTCCGCCTAACTGACAAACTAACCATATTAAAAAGCGAAAGGCGCTCCTGGTATTCCAACCGGCCACTATGACCCGCTCTAAAAGAAAGAACCCTAGTAAAATATTTCTGAACACGTCATCATCATCATCTGTGGCTCAACATCATCATCATCATTATCATCATCATCTGTGGCTCAACAACCCAGGTCGGGGTCTTAGCCTCCTGCAGAGCCCGCCTCCATGACTGTCGATCAAGGCCATACTATATCAAGCTGTCGATGCTGTGACGTATTACGCCAGTTATGGACGCCGATGCTGTTCGCATCCTTCGCTACTCCGTCCAGCCATCGAAGCTTCGGCCTTCCAACTTTTCTTCGTCCCCCCGGTGCACCATTCATGATTCATCTTGGGACGTCCTCCTCGCTCATTCTTTGGACGTGTCCAGCCCATCTGAGTCTTCCTATTATTATTTCTGTCAGTATGGTAGGCTCCTTGTACAGATCATACAATTCGTGGTTGTTATTAACACGGAATTTTGTTTACCATTCACATTTTTTTTCAGAGTGTGTGTTTATATCGTTTTATTAAACCGCATTCATGGCATGGTATGTGTTGGAATGATAGTTTTTTGAAAACTGTTACGTAATTGCATTGTATGCATGTACCCAGTGAATAATTATTATACTGACTAGAGGTTATCGTTAACCATGGAAAAGTAACCAGTAAGACGTAAATCTCAGATTAATATCTCAACCATAACTTAACATATTATCTATATCGCAAGGTTTTATCGTAAATGTCTTCTTATCAACACAAATTATTTATGTATAGTTTTCGTTGTGGATGCATGGGGCCGGATTGCGCATGCATATTAAAAAAGTGTTAGGTCATGCACGAATCTCTGGTGTGTGTGGGGATACACCTGCGTGACTTGGATCCTTTTGTACGATTTCCCAAGTAGCGTCTAGCCCCTGAGTTTCTTTTCTGCATTCTTAGGTTAGGTTTAAGTTTGTGTATAATAATAATAGCGACTCGCGTGAGCGAGTTGCTTTATAAATTGAATTATAAATTATTATAAATTAAATATATAATATTCTTTTAATTTTTCGCATTTAATATAAAATTTCACAGCTCATTTGACTTAATACTACGAGATCTCAACCAATCAGAGAGCCAACCGGAAACAGAATGCAAACGGGTAGATTCAGATTGTAGACTCTAGTGATTTCCCACACCGCACACCTGTCGCTGGTTAGTCCACATTGTGAGAGATGCCGTGTGTGTGTGTATTCTTTGTTGAATGTTGACGCGCTAATGGCATATTATCTTCCAAATTTAATACATCTCATATCGAGCTTCGGTCTCCTTTAACTTCCATCCTTCCATCCATCGCCCTTTTTACTCCTCACTACCCCAAGGGTACCTATATAGTGGGTAGTTTTGAATTCGCAATTTTTAAGGTTATTTTTATTGCACATTTCACGTAGTATTATGCTGAGATTGCATTCTGAAAGTTTCATCACGATTTATCTGTGTGTGCGTATTTTGTACTATGTACGGTGTGTTTATTATACTTTATCGATTATAGACGCGAATCTAATAATTTCTAAGTTCACATTTTGAAGGACATCTGATCAGTGCTTCTCATTTTTTTAACTGTCAAATATTACAAAGTGACGCCAAGCTCAGGAACCTTGAAATTTGTTATTACTATTTTCAAATTGCTAAAAAGGCACATCACTTACATAAAATCGCATTGACGAATTATCAAGTTTTCATAAAACAACATTTAAATCAAAAATAAAATTTAACAAACTCATTTCATGAAAATGCTGATAATTATCAATACATATTTGAATGCTTGATGGAGTGACTTGGTAGTGGCCACAACACACTCGTTTAACATGTTGACGTAGGGAACACCAACTTGCTAACTCTTGAAGTTTCAATCCAATCACAATATCGAATTTTCGTTTAGAACTTATACCTACCTACCTGTCGTTTGCGTACATTCAAATCATCTACGATTACGATTAAAGCTCTGCGTCCACAGAGACGTAGCGGACGATCAGATTTTTGTCTCTTAGCAATGACGTCGTTACACCTACTAAATACCGGCTGATGCGCTGCGTCCGCTGCACTTATGTGGACGCTAACTCTGATACATACCTAGATTTGAAGTCAAGAGTTAGGCCGCTGCTATTATATTATGATTTAGGAAGCCTACTAATCGTTGGGGAGGGTCGCCAAGAATATATTTATTCTGATCTTAGATTATATATGATACATATACCTAGTCAGCGCAATGAAAGTATGACAATTAAACTAAGAACAATGTTCTGAGTTTCACTCGCTCGGCCGTCAATACAGTCATAGAAAACATAGTAGTACAAGTAAAATCTCTTTTCTATGCAGTATACGTACACCTTACCGATCTACCGCCTCACACACACACATAAATAAAACTTGTCATACATTTGAATTCGAAATTTATATTGCACGCGGCTTCTGTACCTTATAATTATATGATTCTGATCTTAAAACGATCCATGTTATAAGAAGGTGTAAACACAATTTGGAATCCTCGTTTGACGTATTACCACCACCGAAAAAGTGTGTAATGTTTTTCGTTTTTTTGTTGTTCGTTAACAAAATGTGAAGGTCGAGTTGATGGTTACCGTTAGGTATAACTTATAACATATATTTATATACATAATAGTAACAACAGGTTTGTAGTTTCAAGGCTGTTTGTTAGTATACCTACACCTACTATAAATTTATAGTACTTTATAACCGTACATCTCTATAAATACATATATTTTTTTTAAATACTAATAGTCAATTGCCTTGGCATAGTGACTTTTGTGCCGACGTCTTTGAGTGAGTTCGATTCCACGGAGAGGAGAAATTTATAGCGATTTTTTTTCTCGCATTAATCTTGTTTCCCAGGACTGATAAATTAATATAAATTGCACAAAGTGTTAGGAGATGTTTATAATATTATTTTATCTCACCATATCCTAGAACAATAACAAGTGGATTACCGTTGCCCAACTAGGAAACCCTGTTCTAGGGCTTACAGTTTACAATTTTTACAGTGACAATATATGAACTGGGTGACAGTTCCCGTTCTACATTAGGTAGGTACACAATTCTCTATATTCATAACTACTATGTACTTCAACAAATATCATAGCACCCACATAGCTCACACAAAACAGATCAAACAGGGTGGCAAGTCCGGTCAATCGATGGAATCAAAACCCTCATGGTAACCCATATCATTGATATAATTATCTTATGGAGTTCTGTAATATCTGAAGATACATATAAAAAACTCCATGATATAAATTATTTATTTATTTGGCGACGATGCATTATACATCGTTAAGTACCTATAAAAACAAAAAAAAATCTTGATTACAGTGATAATATATCCTAAATTTAATGCTAGGTAACTATTAAAAGTGATCAAAGGATACTTAACATATCCAGATACTTAACATATCACAGTATGCGCCTGACACACACCATACGAATAAAAAAAGGATTAGGCTCTGAGGAGGTCTCTATACTACCTAACAACCCTACTGATTCCCGAATATTAACGTTTAAAAAATCTTTAACGATTCTAAATGTATTCATAATTACCGTTTTTTGAATTTGTATTATTAAGTTTTTCGATAAATCTATAATTTCTATATTACGTATTAACGATTTTGTAATAATGCCAGTGGCTGAAATAATGGTCGGTAATATTATTATTTTACGAGAATGCCAAAAGTCTTTTAATCTCGATACCTAAAGCGGAGAATTTTCAATTTTTTTCATCAAAAGTTTTTATAATATTACTAGAATTTGGAATAGCTACATCGCAAATATATGTTATTTTTTTCATTTTATCATGAATTGTTTATCGGGTCTGTTATGTTGAATTGGCCGGTCAGTTAATATTGTTTTATTGTAATAAAACGAAATATTTGTATTTTCTAAAAATGAAATCTGATCATATTCATAATATGGTTTTATGTTTATCGCGTCAATAAATTTATATTTAATAGCTAAATTTTGATGTATTATTTTTGCTACTTTGTTATGTTATTATTATTTTTGTTATGTTTTTTTTACCATTATAAATTTCTGTATTATTATTATTGTCTCATTGGACGACCAACTACTAGGTGAACCTGTTTTAGAACATCCGATAAGTAAATACGATTAGTATCAATAACTTAACCATATTATTTGATGCTTGAAAACTTGATACATGAAAATTCTAATTAGGTCAATAAAGCGAACAAATTGGAATACCTAAACTTAATTTGTTGTTTGATTCATCTATGCCGATGGATGTAAGCCAATTTCTTATTGTTTTTTTAGAATATGTATTTTCATATTTTTCCAAGCGTCAGGTAGTATATTGTACATTTTAGGGCCAAGAAATTTAAAATTACGCTGTGCGAATGTGGTGTGTTTGTTTTTTTTTATAATAGTTCTTTGAGCATTGCGAGTAAAGTATGAATATCTACATAGCTATCGGTTATTCCTGTCTTATGTTTCTGAGTGTGTAAAATTATTTTATTAATGTATAGTTGTCTGAAGGACTCTTATTTCTGTGAATAGTTCATTACTGGAGTATCTGAGAGGTTCATTGAGTATGATACGAAGTATTGATTATTGCACTTTCCCCATCCAATACATCCATACTGCATCACTGAATTGCAACGTGCATAGTAAATTTGCCTTATATCTTTTATCTAGAGATTTTTTTTTTTGTACTGAGGAATATAAATATGATTTTTTCATCATTTTATAAATATACCATACCATACCATCACGCCATTTCCCTATTTGGGGTAGGCAGAGAGAACCGAACGCCAGACTCCTCTCTCTTGACATACATTCCTCGCTTCATTCACGTCCATACATCGTCTCATACACGCTCTTCTATTATTCTTACTTCTAACATCTCCATCTTTCAAAATCCCACTTATGTGATCGTGCCAACTCTTTCTTGGCCGACCTCTACTTTTCATTCCTCTTTTATCAGCCTTGTATACTTTTTTTGTCAGACGGTCATCACTCATTCTTTCTATGTGGCCGAACCACCTTAGGGCATTTATTTTCATCTTACTTACGATATTTCTTCCAATCATACATTCTCGTCTAATATCCTCATTTCTTATTCTATCTATCATACATCGTTTTACCACACATTCGTCTTAGTGACCTCATTTCAACTGCGTTAATTCTACTTTCATGCGTCTTCTGCCATGTCCATGTCTCACTAGCATACTGTAGAGTCGGTGCGACGATACCATTGTGCACCGCGAGCTCGCGGTACATTTTATAAATATAATCTACATGTATATATTTATACCATTTGAGAAATTTATCTATGTATATAGAATCAATAGATTTGCAATTTACACATATTTGGTGTATTTTTATTAAATGTGTGTTTTTTGGTTGACCAGTGTCAGTTGGACTGAAACATATCGTTTTTGGTTGACCAGTGTCAGTTGGACTGAAACATATCGTTTTTGGTTGACCAGTGTCAGTTGGACTGAAACATATCGTTTTTGGTTGACCAGTGTCAGTTGGACTGAAACATATCGTTTTTGGTTGACCAGTGTCAGTTGGACTGAAACATATCGTTTTCGTTTTTTCCACATTAAGTGTTGGTAATAACTATCTTTCATTCTTTAATATCTTTGATATCTTTTTCCTCTTTCACGTGTACATTAGAACAGTTAATATCTTCATATAACATTACTGTGTCATCCGCAAATGTAATTATAATATTTGTCCCATGATATGGGTTATAATGAGGGTTTTGATTCCATCGCTTGACCGGAATTGTCCCCCTGGACCAAAATGCCCGTCATCAAATCAAACCAGACGCGATTTGACATTTCAAAACCATAAGAGTAGGTATCCGCCAATTTGGTCAGGTACTTGGTGTATTTGATATGTTATGTCTTATAATATAATGTATTTATTTATGAAAGGTTATAAACAGCCACGATTACAATATAGGTTAGATAAGATTATAACCCATACATGATCAGAACACGACACCAATTTTATCAAATTAATAAACGTACACGAATGATGGTGTATCTGAATCAATGGGATTTAGGAAAGGATTAAAAGAGAATATTATACAACTATACTATACCTATATTTTGAAAGGACGCCGATGATGTCCTATCAAAATGTAGGTATGTATAGTATAGTTGTCGCCAAATATCTTGAAACATTTCGCCGAGAAGGGGGGCGATTTACCAGAAGCGGAATTGCTTATACAAGCCGAAATTCTTGGCTTGCCTATGAATGTATGAATTCACTTATATTTTTTATTTGTTTTATTGCAACCATACAACAAGATAAAAAAATGAACCGTATGTAGATACGGTGCTTTAATGGTCCTCAAAAGTAAATATTATTTTGGCATGTGATTTGAAAAATATTTTTTATGCCCACTGGAATGAATAATGATGCCAAAAAAACATTTAATTTTCGACATTTCTCAATTTTCTTTCAAGCTTTGCCTAGTCCGAAGGTTCTAGGCACGCCCCTGCGATTTGTACGTTTACCAACGAAACAAAAAGACACAAATTTGCGCTCTGCGCACACGGAACTCTGGGGCAAGATATTTGGTGATATTTATACAATTATTAGCGAAATACGACTACTTACATTATATTTCCATGCCACCCTTATATTTAGATGTCCTTCGAAACTCAGTGCTTTACCACGCGTTCAATGCTACTGAACCACTATACATTATACATGTATGTATTATAATATCAAATATGTACATACCATAACGTCTTGTTGCTAATGGGGTAAGCAGAGAGAACCGAACGCCACACATACCTATTTTTTCAAACACGTAACGTACCATTACCAAATTTACAACTACGGTCGACACAATGCCGTTTTGTAAATACTTGGTTCAGAAGATCTATGAAAGCCTACTTATTGATTATTACTACTCGCTTTATTACATGTGAATCAACAACAACAAGTATTTTGCCAATGATCCGTTCTTAATCAAATCCGAAACAAGTATTTTGTTAATGATCCGTTCTTAATTAAATCCGAAACAAGTATTTTGTTAATGATCCGTTCTTAATTAAATCCGAAACAATTGTTTAGCTAATGATCCGTTCTTATTCAAATTCCAAACAAGTAGGTATATTGCTATTGGTCCGTTCTTTATCAGATTTGAAACTATTATTTTGCTAGTAGTCCGTTTTTAATCAAATCCAAAAACAAGTATTATGCTATTAGTTCGTTCTTTCTCAGATTTGAAACAATTATTTTGCTAGTAGTCCGTTTTTAATCAAATCCAAAACAAGTATTATGCTATTAGTTCGTTCTTTCTCAGATTTAAAACAATTATTTTGCTAGTAGTCCGTTTTTAATCAAATCCAAAGCAAGTATTATGCTATTAGTTCGTTCTTTCTCAATTTTGAAACAATTATTTTGCTAGTAGTCCGTTTTTAATCAAATCCAAAACGAGTATTTTGCTGGTCAGTAACGCCAGTTCTCAATCGAATCCGAAACTTGTACATATGTACCTAATTATTTTGATTATTGTCCGTTATTAAAATGTTATTATTTTGTAGTGTTGTTATTAAAATGTTTTACAATTATATTATGTTGTTGTTATCTATATTAATTTATATTATGTTTTTGATTTGTATGTTTATGTATGTGTATGTATGTGCCAGTGTTCTGTTGGTGTCTTCATCAATAAATAAATATGTAGGTACCTACCCACACAAGTTCTCAAAATTATTTTTTGAATAAGATTAAATATATATTACATTGTTTATGCAATATAATATTTTTTACATTCTTGTTTACAATCATTATTGCCTCCAGCGATTTTATTTAAATAAATATTTTTTCCTCTGTATTCTATTCCACATACTTTCTCTAATAATGACATATTTATTGAATTTATTTCCCCGTGGGAGATCGAATTCCTCCCCCACCCTCCACGCCTCCAAGCTCCCAAACTCCAAGGTGTTGACTATTTTTAACAGAATCTTATTACATACAAACAAAGAAGCTTCTTTTCTCACCCGCCACATTTACCGCGGATTGGCGTTATTTGAAATATACTATTTCAAAAGCAACATTTCAAATCTTCCTCTCTCATATGGTCTCATGACTTGTGGGTGTCTTTGTGCACATCATTGTGTATACTCTTCTTTTTGTGCCATATCGATAGCAGGTCCTCCCGACATCGGCTACTACTCGGGCATAGGCAATAGGCATCCCTGTCTACAGCTAACTGGAACAGCTCCTCAACTCTGTGGACTCATTGTACATACATACATACATACATACATACCATCACGCCATGTCCCTCGCGGGGTAGGCAGGGAGAACCGAACGCAACTTATTTCTATCTTGACACACATTCATCGCCTCGTCGACATTCATACAACGTCTTATACATGTTCGTCTGTTATTCATGCTTCTGACATTTCCGTTTTTAAAAATACCGTTCACATGGACGTGCCATCCCTTCCTTGGGCGGCCCCGACCTTTCAATCCATTCCTGGCCCCCAAGTCAAATTGAAAACGCTGTTCGTTATCGCCAAGCGCTAATTTTTTTTTGTATGGGATTTGACGTTTGTTGTTTGTTATTGTAGAAAAAATTTCTACAACAAACGTCAAATCACATACAAAAAAAAAATAGCGCTTGGCGATAACGAACCGCGTTTTCAATTTGACTCAGGGCCCTGAACGCAATGTATATTTTCTTCGTCAGGCGTTCCTCATTCATTCTTCCCATGTGCCCAAACCATCTCAATGTGTTCAATTTCATTATATTAATTACATATTATATATACCTATTGTACTGTATCCTATTCGAATATAATTCCCACATACAGGCTTAGCCTTAGTGGGATCCTTATGTATATTTTAAAATACTAGCTTTTATGTCCCGCCGTTGGCCAAGAATGTAAATTAGTGAAGGAATAAGCAATCGTTTATATACCTACATAATATTGTCACACATAATTTTTTTTAACCGTAGTATGAAAAGTAGTTTGAAATTTAATTGAGTTTAAGCGGTGTAAAATCTTAAAGTGATGGCCACAATCCATTTGCTTTTATATATAAGCACATACAATTTCTGCACGCATGGACTATGGGAAATGATCTTAAATATGACTTATTATAAAAAGACAACGTCGTAAAGAGTTTGGATTTGGCCACAACCCCTATTTTTATATATATTCATCGAACGCAAATAATGTGTTTTAAATATTTAGTAATTTTGGATGATGGGAAATGGTTTAAAAATTGATTAAACAAAAGTACTGAAAATATTCTAGTGTTGGTCCCATCCCATTCGTTTTTTATATTTTTCGTCAAGTGTGCATATAGTTTATTATAGTTTTGCACAATAAAACTGATAGACTTAAAACTGACACATAAGTCTACATTACAGAAGAAGAAGAAGACTTAAGCTATGTTAAATAGTTTTTAATATGAATATAAACGTTGTGAAGATCCAGCAATGGCCACAACCCCGATTTTTTATATATTGTCATCAAAATGAAATGTGTAGTTATTGAAAATTAAGCAATATATGATGATATAATAAATGGTGTAAATTTGATTGAACAAAAGTAATGAGAAGATTCTAGTGTTGGTCACATCCCATTCGTTTTTATGTATTTTCATCAAGTATGCATGTTGTTTATAATATTTCGTTACAATAGACTATTAGACATAAAACTAATCCAAAAGACTAAATACAAATAGTTTGTAATAAAAACTGACCCCATGGTCTACATAGAAGATGAAATAGAAGAATTACACATTAGGAAATGTATTATATAAAAAACTGACCAAAATGTCTTCATAAAAGAAGAAGAAGATGAATTGAACTATAGGAAATATTTTATATAAAATTCACCCAACATCTACATAAAATAAGAAAACGAAGAATTAGACTAAAGGATAGTTTGTTTAAAAACTAACCAAAAGGTCTACATAAAGGAAGAAGAAGACGAATTAGACTATAGGAAATAGTTTGTATAAAAACTCACCCAAGGTCTACATAAATTAAGAAAAAGAAAAATTAGACTATAGGAAATAGTTTATTTATGAACTGTCCCAAATGACTTCACAAAAGAAGAGGAAGAAGATTTAAACCCCAAGAAATAGTTTGTAGAAAAAATCACCCATAGGTCTACATAGAAAAAAGAAGAATTTCACTATAGGAAATAGTTTGTAGGTATATTGAATGTGTATTGTAGTTAACCTAAAATAGTTTAATAATTTTCCTATACAAAATCAATATATTCTTGGTTTTTAAGTAGTATTAGGTATGTAGGTACCTACCTACAATGATGTTCTAAATTAATTCGAATTCGATTTATAACAAATTTTATTTGAATATCAGAATGTATCCGTTACCATAGTAACCATGTTCCAACATGTGAAAAATATCAAATGTTATGGAGACATTTTTTGAATATGTAGGTACCTACACTGGTTTGTTCGATGCCATAAAACTGAAAATTGTCAGAAAAATCAAATATTTTTAACAAATTATGCAATTTTATTACGCCTATATCTTTACTAATAATTAACAGACTTTTACAATATATGTCTTAAAACTTGCTGTAATATCTTGTATTTCATTTTATTATTTCATAATCACATTTATTTCAAAGGTATATTATTTTAAAGAACATATTCATTCGGTAGGAAAATTAAATATCGTATGAAAAGATATTAAAATGGCGGGGTTATATGTACATTTGTACAAAACGCTTACTTTAAAAATAAGTTAAACATTATAATTAGACAAAATATTCACCATGTTTTTCACTTAAAACCTAAGTTATACTTGAAAATATTTTTTTTTCGTGTAAATACGTACTTCTAACTTTTAAACTAACAGATATTTGCGTGCAAAATGTACACTTTTTTGACAGATATGACTTGGAAAATTTTGTATGAAAAAAATAATTATTGAAATATCTTTAAAATTCAGCATTTAAATCGCATTATTTTTAGCGTGACACTGCATCAGGTATACTGGTACACGTTCGCACATAAATTAGATTTTTAGATGCTCTTGGTTTTTCAAAAGGCGTGAGACAAACACACACACACACACTAACATATTGATTGCTTTATTACTTTAGATTTAGGTACGTTATATACATATGCTTTGTACCTAACTATGTAAGGATTTGAAATAAAAAATAAATAAAATAAAATAAATGACATCTTTCTTTATCTTACATTCTTTCCTTATGTCCTCATTTTTGACCCTGTCATACATCGTTCTATTACAGATTCTTCTTAGCGATCTCATTTCAACTGCATTTATTCTGCTTTCGTGCGACTTCTGTCATGTTCAAGTTTCACTTGCATACGTCAAGGTTGGCACTAAGATAGCATTATGAATGGCAACTTTAGCTTCCTTTGATATTTTGCGATCATTCATAACTGGCCTTAGTGCTCCATTCACTCTGTTTCCTGCCATAACTCTAATTTCGATCTCCTTATCAATCCGTCCATTGCCTTAAAACATGCTTCCCAGATGGACATATTCGTCGACTTGCTCGAGCCATTCGTTCTCTACTTTTATTTGGTATTGTACATACATACATAAATTAAATATAAAGCTGTTTTGTCAATTTTGATTTATTTATTTATTTATCGTATGGTACTAGTGAATCAATTTTGATATGCAAAAACTAAAAAAATATATACTTTCCTCGAGATTAATTATAAAAATAAATACACGATTTATCACAAATACGCAATACGGCTGCAGGTGACATTTTCTCTTTAGCTTTTTTATTTTTTTTTTCTTATCCTCGCGATTTATTACATATACGAAACGCTGTTGCATAAGGTATTTTCTCTTTAGCTGTATTTAAATTCATTCTTTTCCTCGCGATTTATTTCGGCGATATTTTCTTTCTGGCTGGCTGCTTTGAATTCATTCTTAATTTACACGGTAAGATCGCGGGTATTTGGCTATTTAGTAAACATTCGACTGAATGGTGTGGAGTAAAATATAAAGGAGTCGATGTAAATGTTGGCATATACATAACCACTTGAATACTACGTGTGTTGGAAAACTTAAACGATATTGCAACGATCAAAGTAATACTATTTTTTGAATGTGTACAGTTGTTAAAGATCTTATTATGTTAGTTAATGTATCTTTGCGTTATGTTCATGTTATACACATTGCACCTTGTAAATGTGTATTAACGTCACAGTAATGAAAAAAAAAAAAGAAAGCAAAAACACAAAGTTTTGATGGATTCTATTGTATGTGTATAATATAGTATATGTGATATTTTTACGTACCTATTGATTTGGTAATTATAGTTTTATTTGTGGCGTATGTATATAGTACCCCGTATTCAGTAACTATTGCAAATAAAATAGGAACATACTAAAATTGTAGATTTTAGATTTACTCTCTTATTTCAGCGTGATAAATTATCAACTTGAACTAAATGGAATAGGAACGTACCTATATTTGCCGGAACGTTCTTAAAATGTCTCTGAATCAGACGTATTTTGATAATTATGAAAATCAAGAGAATTTCATAATTTTCGTAATTATTCATAATACGTCTGATTCAGTAACTTTTTAAGAACTTTCCGGCCATAATAGGTACGTTCCTATTCCATTTAGTCCAAGTTTATATTTTATGACGCTGAAATAAGACAGTAAATCTAAAATCTACAGTTTTAGAACGTTCCTAATTTAGTTCCAATAGTTACTGAATACGGGGTAATATGAGATGGAACAGGACGTGCTATTAGAATATTGAACACATCGAACGTCGATATTTTTCTTTTAAGGTCTCACCCATTTTCCACTACAATTAGTTCACGATTAATCCAGAATAATGATACAATTTCACCCGACTTCACGATTGTAGTATCGAGATTGATTGGAATAACCTATTTATGTAACTACCTACGGCAAGTGCTCAAAGGCGGGTATATTGCCATAAGATATTTTCTTACAACCAACCCGAGCAACGTCAAATTTTATTGGTTCTCCTCCCGGAAGCACAAAGGTTTCTTTCTTTTCGGGGGGAATTTCAACTTTCAAAATGTGATATCTTATATACTTTTTATTCTTCTGTATCCTTTTTACTCCTCACTAACCCAAGGGGATATAGTGGGGAGTATTTTTTATTGCAGATTATCATCTAGCATCATGCCGAGATTGTATTCTGAAAGTTTCATCACAATGTATGTATCTGTGTGTGTATGTTGTGCACTATGTAGGTACTGTGTGCCGTGTACGGCGTGTTTATTTTACTTATTCGATTATAAACTGAAGTACTCATTCGATTCTTTTCAAATTTTGCAAATTTGTATATCTAATACTCGCTTGGACCCCATTAGATTTTTAAGGATATCTGAATAGTGCTTCTCATTTTTTTTACTGTCAAATATGACTCCAAGCTCAGATAACTTGACTTTTGATCATTTTATTTTCTTTTTCTAAAACGGCACATCAATGGCATTGGAGAATTATCAAATTTTAATAACAAAATATTTAAATCAAAAATATTTTTCAAAACTCATTTCATAAAAATGCTGTGAATTTTCCATACAAAATTGGAATAATTTATGGAGTGACTTGTTAGTGAGGAGGTTAGCGTTAGCCACAACCCACTCTTTTTTAATTGGTTTTATTTTTTTACGTAATACATCTGTATAATAATTGTTATTGTACCTACTTTAAATTTGCGATAACAAATTAATTATAGGTATTATTGTGTAAGTAATTAGCGAGAGTTTTTAAGTATTTTTTTTAATAAATTAAAACTTATTGAAGTCCGTACAACGAGATATTTACAGTATACTTTACTTTTTTTAATTGCAATGCGTGCGAATGAAATGGCCAAGTTTGAAGTTTGTTTTTAGAAGAAAAAAAAATAGGTTTTTCTGCATTTTGACGCATATTAGGTACTCGCGGGCCGCAGTTTGCCTGCCCGGAGCAACTCTATTTTTTCTTAGTAATTCTATTTTATGTGTCTTAGGTTTAGTGTTGGCCATAACCCTTTTGTTTTGTACTTGTTTCATATTGTAAATTTGTATTGACTCAACTCTATTGTCGGCATGCTTTTGGCAAATTATTAAATGCTAAAATTTATCATGTTGCAATCTTTTACGTACACATAACACCAAATGTATGTTTTTTTCAGATTATCGTGCGCTTTTACATTGTTTTCAAGTTATTATGAATTGTAAAACAAAAGATTTCTGATACGAGTTTTAATATTGTGTTGGTTGGTATGTGAATATAGAACATATTTATAATGTAATACTCTTTCTTAAGGTGAATATTAGTTTATTTCGGTCTTTAAACGAAAATTAATTTTATATCGAATTGTTATTTTTTATTGTAGTATTTTTTGTGAAATATAATTGTAAATGTGATGTGATGACATCGTTGTGTGGTGGGCCTTCGCGACTGTTGGTTAGATAGCTGACTACTGAACCTAATATTATAAAGTCCATGCACATTTCTTCATCGTGTTTTCAGTGTGGACATGTGAGACGATTAATGCTTGCCATATGTAACATTTAACTATTTGAATGTAACATTTAAAATCTGTGTACCTTATATATTATGTATCCTCTGTGTGTAAATAGTTTGTATACCCTATTGTATTAAAGTAACAGCCCCAGAACAGGTTTAGCTTAATGGGGCGTTACTTAAACTAAAAATATGCAAATGTTGGTGTATCAACAATAAGTAAATAAATAAATGCCTTCAGAACGTGGCAACTTGTTAATGGGAGCATGTTTAATTTATATTTGACATAATACTTATTTATTTATATACTTATCATTTGCGGCATGTATTGCCATTAATTAACACACTTTGCATAAACATGCATAAAAAACTCACATTGAAAACAAAATCACAGAAAATAAAATAATTATAAACTAAAAAAGGAATAACCTAACTATATAATATATACCTCCATAATAAAACGAAAAATGTGAATAACATATTTTAATATCTATTTTTTCCTTCTCCTTAAATTGTATTTATATCTGCGTATAAATAAAGTAGATTACGTATTAAATATGTGAAGCGAAAACTTCAGACTCATTTTTAAGCAAACTGCGCGCACAGCGAAGTTTGAGATTTGGCATACTTAATGTTTATATGGAGAAGAAGTGCAGAAAGATAAAATTATAATTATAATTGAATTAATTATTCAAACCTACTCTCCATCTTGACCTGATTATAATATGTTCCCCGGTATTTTTAGGATAGTTGTCCTAAGTAATTTTTCTATGTACATAATATACCTATCTTTGTAATTTTACACAAATTTGAATATAACATTAAATTTTCGGACGATATTTCTTGATGTTATTCCATTATAAAATTAAAATATTAAAAAAACCTTTTTATTTCAGCATTTATTTAAAACTACAACCTACAACCGGATTCGTTGTAAGCACATTTTCAAGTAGAAAAATCAATGCAACGAGTGCAAATTTAAATAAAAACAATCTACACTTCCATTTTTTTCATAATGTTATTGTTCAAATTCTTCACTACATAACTAATGTTCATTTTTCCTTCAAAGATTTACAATCCCTGAACCCATTCCATAGAAGTGCGGAGTAAATATCAAATTAATGAAAATATTGATTCAGATGTACCTGTATTTGCGTGATTGATTTTGACTGTAGGGATATTTTTCACCTTTCCCTTACAAACAAAAACGAAGCGCGTCTTAAACGGCCGCTGCCGTGTCTAATATACATACCTACATAGAATATATCTATGTATATTATATTCTACTTTTTAGTTCTACATAAAATGGAGTGGGTCCTACGGTATGTAGGTATGTATCATCGCGTTGTATAATCGGCGTAAAATTGATTCAGCCAATGAGCGGCATATTATGTCATGTAGGTATCTGGCTCTGGCTGGCTGGCTGGCCTAGTGCGGGCAACACTCGAGCAGAGGCGAACAGAGCCGAACCCGGCATTGTCGGTGGCGTCACGTGATCGCCCGGGATATGTTGCCTAACCTAACCTAACCCAACCTAACCTATACAGGGCTGCCATCACTTACAGGAAACCAATACGGAATGTTTCAATACTTTAGATGCCCAAAATGCATCTACACAGTCAACTCCGAATCGCAGCGGTTCTACTACGCCAAAGCATGCTGAATATTATGGCTATGATTATTCATATCGCTCTGTGCTACTTCTGGGGAGAAGTTTCAGAATCTCTTGTCCTGCCTGATTTCTTTGAGCCACCTCGGGTTTGCCACTGGATCTTATCCTTTCTGATTATTGAATGATTTTTTGAATAAAATTATTAATCTGGGCACATATCTTTTGTTCAAAAAAATCAGTCATACTTTTTTCATACTCAGTGTTTATAAATACGGCCACACCGGCGTACCACTCAGCTCTTGGCCATTCCCGTATTTTGTCTAAATTACAAAAAATCGGGACAAATAAAATAGGTAAGACATTTGGCAACCCTACATAATATTTTTCTATGTACGTATTGTGTAGGCATACACTGTTACACAGCCTACAGCCTACTACTGTTCATGGCAAGCCAGGGGCGTGAAGTTGGCCCGGAAAACCCCGGGAACGAAACGGGGCGGGGGTGTGGGAAACCGGGAGAGAGAGACCGACCTTCTTCCCATCACCTCCCTTCTCCCACACCCCTACATACTTCTTCTTTCGAGCCTCCTCCTAATCCGTGACGTCATTCCCTCCCTTTGTGAATGGGAGAGGAGAGAAGACACCGCCAGTTTCGGGGGAACTTCCCCCCTCCCTCCATACCCACCGCCGCACCACACACCGGTTTGTTTCAATTTATGAAATTATAATAATGTTATGTATATTGTTATATGGCCAGTTTAAATGTCCGTTTTCGAAAGGCACTCGCCACGATTTAAGTTTTTACAACTAGGTAATATAATGAAATGACACTTGTATTTCAAATTGTATCAGTGACAAGATTTTTCATGTGTGGTAGTGATTTACTTTTTTTTTAATTACAAGTTATATTTGTCAATGCGAGGAGTGCTCTCCTGAAACTAAAAGAGTGTAATAGGCCCGGTATTACATTACAGTCTCAGTTTAAGAGCTAAACTCAAGTTTTACAAAAATATAGCGTATTACAGTGTCCGTTTAGGCCTAATCTTCCCTCAAATACGTCACTAAAACGACAAATATTTAACTCAACGTTTCTGGCGGATTAAGTACTTAACGGTGAGTCAACTGTCATTTGCTAGGCAACGCGTGCAGTTTCAGTTTCTATCACTAGAGGCGTTAGGCAACGAGTGTAGTTTCAGTGTTCTATCACTAGAGGCGTTAGTTGTATCGACGGTGGCGCCACACAACAAAACAAACTGACAGCCATATTGAAACGAACATGGGCATTAAAAAGCATTATTTTGGTGATAAAAATTAAATTTACCATGTTGGATAATATAACAATAGTATTTCAAGTCGTAGCGTCCCGTTTTGTAGTAGGTACGTATTATTTGAGGTTATTTAAAATTTGATAGATAATAACCACAGAAAAAGTAAAATATGTCTATAATTGAAGATTTCGTAACTGACATGTCATATTGCACTGTAATACGGAAATGGATTAAATCTCCCCTTAACATTAATCTTGAGTTTAACAGTCTCAATGAATTGAGGGCCGACTAATACCGGGCCATAATATCTCATCGAGTGGTTTAGAGCAAAAATTTTTCACCGTGATTATTTGTAATCATGGACTATCACAAACTTACCGTCAAATCAATCTATATTTAGGGTTTTATAGATCTAAATTAAAAAGCCCGCCATTGTGCCCTTACTATGCAATGTTTAAATAAATACTTATTCTGATTCTAGACACACCTTGGTTAGTATTTGTAGCAACGTTTAATATACTCAACTAGCATTTTGGTATATATCTATTTCATTTTTCTGTCATATTACAATCTATCAAAAGACAAGCTGATCATATATTGCAGAACTTTTATCTGTTTATTTTTTAAATAAATTCTGCGATTTCAATTTTTTTAAATTATGAATATGTCCTTGTTAATAATATAGTTATCAATTTATTTTGTGAGATACCCATGTTTTTCTAATTCAATTCATTCAGTTAGCAATGCGGACGTTCATCGCAATAATTTACTAAGTTCATAGCGTTACGTCTCGGGAGACGTCGCTTTTATTATGTATATTGGATATTATTTTTTCCTTCTGCCGCCTTTTGATATCAAGTGATCGCTTTTCGCCTACCAAGATTGAAGATTTTTTTATGTTTGAAGCAAAATCTCAACTTATCTTTATTATGTTTCGTTGAAAACTGAATGTTCACATGTTGTATAATGTTTTTATCACAGATTCAGTATATAATATTGTTTTTTTTAACAGCCAATATATCGGTATAAACTGAGAAAGAAATGAAAAAATATCGATTATTTTAAAATCGGAACCCCTCTAGAAACATCGAAATGAAGGTACGTATAAAACTCCCATTTCTAAAGGCCGATTTCAGTCCTAATTTATGTTTGATGGATTTTGTTTTTATTTTAAAATTAAATAAAATTTCTCCTCAAATACCTACTTGTAAATCTATATATAAATACGTGAAGCAAAAACTTCGGAGCTCTTCTAAAGTAAACTGCGCGCCTGGAGAAGTTTAGGTTTAGGCATTGTTAGATTTTATATGAAAAAGGAGTACGGATTAATAAATAATAATTAATAAAAATTGATGAATCAACTAAAATTAACCAATTAATTAATAAAATACAAACACTAGTTGCATGGAGATGGATGATTCTAATTTGATACTGCGTCAGTCGCTGTTTATACCGCTCAATATAAAAATATTAAGAAAAACTGTTTATGATTCACAATACATATTACCTATGCATCATTGCACACTGTAAGGTTAAAAATGTAAGTCGTATAACAAAAAAATACGAATATTATCTCTTAATACAAAATGTAATTTTCAATATAACTTGAGTTATTAAATAAGAATAGGAATTCTTAGTATTTTCTTAAAAAATCATTGAACTAATGTCCTGAACAAATTATGTTGCCAAAGAAGGAATGGACAGATGGACACCCAGAGTTCTGAAATGGAGACCGTTGTATATGAAAATGCCAATAGGGCGGCACCAGGGGGGCAAGTCCCGCCAAATGGTGGAATCGAAACCCTCATGATAACCCATATCATGGATATAATTATCTCCATAAGATTATTATATCCGTGATATGGGTTATCGTGAGGGTTTTGTTTCCACCGTTTGACGGGACTTAACCTCCAGAAAAGGTGGGCCGATGATATTGTCCTCATCGCTGGATGTAGATGGGTCCAAAAAGCACAAAAAAGAGGCGACTGGAAATACTTAGAAGAGACCTAAATCCAGCAGTGGAGAAATGGCTGAAGGAAGAAGAAGAAAAATATCATAGTAAAATAAACTTTTTCCTTCTATCTTCTCGTGAATTTTTTATTTATTTCATTTATTACAAAAATATATTACATTTACAAGCTGACTAATGTCGTCGCATTAGGCAAAAGCCTGTTCTGAGATTGTTATTAATTAAAATAATATGTATTTTTATAGCGCCATTAAATGATTCAAGAACATTCCAAGCTCAGTTTTATGCTGCTCTACAGAACAAAGCTGTTTTCAGTCCTTTAATAAAAGTGCTCTTACTTTGAGCACTGCGGACATCTGGAGGCAGTGCATTCCACTTAATAGGACCATCAATGCATCGGTCATAGTAAGCCGCTTTGTTTACTCTGTCCAACTCCTTTAAGGAGTTGTTACGTTGTGACCTGAGTGTGAGATGCCTCCCAGAGAGTTCTTTTCTCTGACACAGCTCTTGAACATATTTTGGTGCTAAGTTGTTTAAAGCATTATACACTGTCAAACAAATTTTGTATTCCACTCGATATGGACACTTTAACCAGTGTAATTCGTTGTGGTAGAGTTATGTGACATCGTTTACCTGCAACAAAAATATGCCTTGCCGCAATTAGGTTACGCAATTAGGCATACTTATTCAGTTGTAATTTTCATTATACTATTTATTAGATAAAAAAATTGAAAAACCAAAACCAATAAAGAATTGGCAAAGGTTAGCCTAGCCTATTTTATATTTCCAAATATGCTGGTTTAAATCATATTTCTTAAATCTTTTTCATCTTTACTTCTAGCGGACGGAAATGATTCAGCACCATCAGCCATCCGTTTCTTCCATCCGATACAACGGAATCTCTATAGATATACCTAACGTTATTAACAATTGTGCTATCTTTTTTACTCTCAATATTACGCTACGAATTTTTTACATCGTTTACCTCTTTTACAAGTATCGAAAACGGATGCAATAATTTAATACATATTAACACAGAGTAAAGATTATACAGAACTGTCATATGCTACAACTTTCGGCCAGGGTATTGTTACATAAAGTGAGGTGGAACGAGGGTATCCCAAAAACACTTTCAATATTTACATTTAAATCGGATATTAATCACACATTTATAGATGGTTCGATTGCAGAGCGGTTAGCGCGTTGGGCTAGTAATCCAGTGGTCACGTGTTTCGAATCCTGCCTCGACCGATTTCATTCACCTATAGCACAAGCATTTATGCTTAATTCAGGGAATGTAGGAACATGTATATGTACTTGTTTAACAAGGACATATTCATTTAAAAAAATAGTAGTAAATGTATTTGCTTTTCAAAATTTAAATTCCTCTTTTAACATCATATACTTTTTCATATTGGTGTTAAGTGCATACCTACTGTTTCAATCTTCATCCCGAACCATTGGGAAAATATTCAAATACGTTATATTGATTGTCACCAAATATTGGTGGCGGTGTGTAGCAAGAAATTTTGCTATTGTCATGTCCATAGATTATTAGTCAAGGTGTATATTAGTTAATTATAAAATAATGTTGAATGTCATCTTTACACAATTAATTTTGACCGTTGTTTTTTTTATACATATAGCGACGTAGGGGACACCAGGTATTAGGATTTGGGTCCATTATACTCTTCCGAAGAAGCGCACTACGTATCGTTGGGGAGGGTTTGCAATCTGCTCAATAATGAGTTGTAATCTATTGAGAAGTTAAAAATTTGTCACAAAAAATAAACTCGTCTCATTTAAATAGTTCATCTTCTGGGTAACAAACAATTCATGATTGGTTTTCACCGAGAACAAAGCACTCCATTTCTCCACATAGGCCGTAAATATATTTGAAGTTGACTTATATGTGGCACTGGTCGTTTTTATGGTAGTGTAAAATGAGACTTGGCTATAATTTATTAGAATTAGCCGTGCGTGCGGATAGGTGTGGAGGTCAACTTTTACCTACATTAAATCCCCTAAATTTCTATTCCAATGCGATCCCTACCAGCTTGTTGTTTATAATGTCAAGGAATAATGTGTTCACTTTCTTCATAATATGTCATGTGTGTGTCTGTGTCAATCTCATCTTGTACCCACCACCACCAACTGTAACGAATGAAACGTAGCCAATGTCGCGTTATGAAGAACAAGTATCAGTCATAAAATTGCACTCTTGCGGAAATTTTTAATGATTCGTGATTTTAAAATAAATTATATATATATACACTTTTCGTCCAAGAGTACCTACCTATCTTGTAATCTGGCTCTATCTGTTTTATCAAAGTTATACCATCCAGCAGCAGTAGGTCAATCGTTTAATTTGTCACATCATGAATTATATGTTTAGGCATTTCACGAAATAGCGACTCTCGGCTAATTTAGTAAGGTCACATAGCCATGTTACTGAAAGTCCAACAGATGATACATAGGTATCTGACTGCTTATCCAAAGGTCCCGGGAACTGTGAGATGACTAATATCGTGAGTCTCCAGTATGTGGCAACTTGTTATTGGGTGCGTGTTAAATTAATATTTGACAAGTATTAATATATAAAATAAAAATAAAATAGATCGCCCGTCGAAGACAATATACAAGTCTTAGGATCGTCCAATAGGCGGCACGACAATGCAAGAAGCTTGAACAACAGACGAACATATTGTATGCTTGTCAATATTGGAAAGTGTGGAGCTTAGAACTCTTTCTCTCTTTGCCTACCTCATTAGGAACATGGCGTGATGGTTTATGTGGCATTTGTTGAACCTTGTTTATTTAGGAAAATCCATTTAGTATGTGGAAGGATATAATAATAAAAATGTGTCCGTCTTCTCGAAGGATAATTGTTAATTGACAAAATTAACAATTATTTTATCCATGTATTTTTTTTTCATTTTGTTTAGAGAATGACTGTAAGATCAAGTTTTTCCTCATATCGAATACATTTTCACAAATTACCCCGTTGTAACAGACATTATTCTGTGAATTGGTATAATTTAAATACGCTGTTTCGCCTTAAAGATTAATTATTTTGTTTTCAGTATTTTTTTTATTTAATGACACCATTAAAGCATTTTCTTCTCCTTGCCCCCTCCCCCTACTTTATTTCTTTTTCTCCTTTGGTGTCGGGATAATATCAAGAGTCGGCTTGTTTTGCGCCGAGTGGCCCAGATTTTCCCGTTAATATAGGTTACGTGAGAATACATACATATTATTATTATAACAACCACCCAGTCTCAAATGCCCTAAGCCCCGAACTCACCGGGCGAGTTGTGTCTGACTAGTGCAGTAACCTACCTAGCTGATATCGTATATATTAAGATCAGGGGGGCAAGTATGGTCCAACAGGCTAAATCAAAACCCTCGTGATTATCCATATCATGGATATAATTATCATATGGAGCTCTATGACATCTAAAGATATTATAGAATTCCATATAATAATTATATCCATGATATGGGTAATCAAAACCATCCATGTTCTCCATATCATTGACATAATTATCGTTTATCCTAGCCTATTAGGATAAACGTAAACAAACATTACATTTATAAAACTGGTATAAAACTGACCGTAATATAATTCATATATTCCTGGCGCTCCGTAGCGGCCGGGCGCATCCCGTTGCGCTCCGTGGAATTCTAGTTTTACGCTAAATATTGTAAACATTTTATTTCGAAATTTAGTCCTATAGATAAGTGTTATAATAACAATTAGTGCTCTGTGATAATAACTTTCAAAATATGTGTATATATGTCATTTAAATAAAAATTACGTAAAAATCATCTTGTGTTTTTAAAATCAGTTCAGTTTTGGTATTTCAGTGATAAAACTTTACACAGAGTGAGATGGTATAGTGTATGTTTCGGTGTCATGTGTAATTTATTGCTTCCAAATGTTGTCAGTTCAATACATCGATATAGTAGTGATTTTTTGTTAAGCCTCAGTGACCACTCTAGACAAATTCGTCCCACACTCATACTATTGCACTCTTTAGCCACACACGGCATTCTTAGAACTACGCACAAAAAAACGCACCGGGGTTGTAGAGGAGGTCGGCGTGTGAAAAAAATACTCATAAATAAATTAGACGACGCATCTGCAAAGAACAATATCACTAACGGTCGTCATAGTGTGTTTGCTTCTCAAATAACCATAGGAGTATGGAATGCTCGTTCAATCAACAACAAAGTGGATGATATCGATGAATTGTTTGCTTCAAAACGTTTAGATATCCTAGCACTATCAGAGACCTGGCATGAGGACAGCAATGCCACCAGTCTGAAACTACTAGCAGCAAATGGTTACAAAATAGTTGAAAAGGCCCGGGAAATTACTCCAAACCAGGAATCTAACATCAACTTTGTAAACCATGGCGGAGTAGCTATACTAGCCAAACAAAACTTCATGTTGAATCCCGTTGTCCCTCGTAAATTTCAGACCTTTGAAATAATAGGTACCAAAATTAAACAAAACAGCTCAGAACTCATCATATTCTCTGTCTACCGCCCGGGATCAGATCCCCTTAGTTCAAAATTCTTTGAGGAATTCAACACCTTGATACAACAAATATCATCATACTCGTGTCCTGTCTTACTTGCTGGTGACCTTAATATAAGATTGGAAAAATATCGGGACCAATCTACTGTTAAATTCAATAAAATCTGCAAAGAACATTTATTCAAACAGTTAGTTAACGAGCCGACTCATGACGCGGGAGGAACTCTGGATGTCGTCGTATTAAGGGAGAATGTCTCTCCAATTTCTCTACGAGTGGAAGATATTGGTCTATCGGACCATTCCTTAATAAGTCTTACTCTAGATTTTTCCCCTTCTCCGCTTATTTACAAGGAAATAGTTAGCAGAAACTGGAACCAGCTAGATATAATTGAATTTAAAAAGCTGCTTACAAATTCAAACCTTAACCTTAACGGGATCTTGCCTTCGATTGATGTACATGATGCAGTAGAAAATTACTGCACCATAATTACTGATATCCTCGATACTCTGGTGCCAAAAACGACGAAAGTTTGCAGGCAAAGAAAACCAGGAGCACATATCTGGTTTGATGAAGAGTGCAAACAACTTAAGAAGAGTACCAGAAAATTTGAAAGAATTTTCAGGAACTCGAAAGATTCACTGCACCGCCAGAAATGGAAAGACTCTCTTTTCAAATACAGAGATGAAATAAAAAGGAAGAAAGCCTCTTATTGGAACAAAAAACTTGAATCCAATAAGAATGATCCGAAATTGTTATGGCAGGATATGCACCGCATTTGCGGAGAAGCACAGAAATCAGCTGATTCATCACTTAATGCTGAAGAACTTGCCAATAAATTCAAAACAAAAGTGGAAAATATAAGATCTGAGGCAGAACTCCTAGATTCCAACCAAGGCTCATCCAATAATTCTCAGACTTCCCGACACACTAGAATATTAAATAATTTTCAAAAAGTAGATGCTGTGTCTCTTAAAAAAATCATAATCTCTCAACCAAATAAACAATGTATCTTAGATCCGTTACCAACTTGGTTACTAAAAAGCTGTGTTAATGAACTTTTAAACTACATTTTATATATTATTAATCAATACAGTTAAGAGTAGTTCCTAATTTGTTAAAACAATCGATTATCACACCGATTTTGAAAAAGAATAATCTGGATCCGAATTCCACGGAAAACTATCGTCCGATCTCGAATATACCGTTTTTGTCAAAAATTTTAGAAAAAGTTATATCCTCTCAACTGACCAACTTCTTGGATTCTGATAAGTTTCTGGCCAGAAATCAATCTGCCTATAGAAAATTCCACTCTACGGAAACGGCCACAGTAAGAATTTTGTCTGACTTAATCATTCAAGCTGAATCAGGTAAGATTACCCTAATTTCATTTTTAGACATGAGCGCTGCTTTCGATACTGTAGACCATAATATTCTCTTTTCTAAACTTAGACATGAATTTGGCTTGGGTAATGACTGCATTGCATGGCTGTCTTCCTACTTAGTAGACCGTAAATACAAAGTTGTATTTAAAGATAGTACCACAAATAATATTACCTCCTTATACGGGGTCCCACAAGGTTCTGTACTTGGACCAATTCTCTTTAATTTATATACCAATCAGTTGGAAAATCTTGTTCAAAATCTTGGTTTCAACACACATGCCTATGCAGATGACCGCATACTGTTCAAGTCCTGTTCACCTGAATTTAAATATCATTTAACACACGAGGTATCCACATGCATAAATCAGATATCCACCTGGATGTGTAAGAACAAGCTAAAACTGAACCCAACAAAAACTGAGTTCCTTTGGCTTGCCTCACCTCGCAGGCAACAATACATAAATAATGACCCCATTTTAATTCAAAATGTCGAAATTACTCCTTCTAACTGCGTAAAATTTCTTGGTATACATATCGACAGTGCACTCTCTATGGATAAACACATTTCTTCCATAGTCAGACAAAGTTGTTACTTTCTCAGACAACTTAGACCAATTCGAAGGTGTCTCTCGACAAATGCTGCTAAGGTCCTTATAAATTCTTTAATAGTTTCCCGTGTAGATTATTGTAACGCCATATTAGCACACTTACCGCAATACCAAATCCATAGAATACAACTCATCCTCAATGCAGCAGCCCGTTATATTTACCAGATTGATCGTTTCTCGCATATCTCACCAACACTTCACAAACTTCATTGGCTGAAGAGCCCAGAACGTATAGAATTTAAAACATGTCTCCTTGTCTTTAAAGCACTCAATAGCATGGCCCCGGAATATATATCGGAACTTTGTGTTCCATTTTCACCTAACAATAAACAAAGTACGCTAAGATCAATGACCCAATCCAATAAAAAACTAGTAGAAACCAATCTCACAAATAAGCCAAAATACCTATATCGATCTTTTGGCGTTTCTGGACCAAAGTCATGGAACAATCTTCCAATGGATATAAGATGTGCCGAAAATATCAATGAATTCAAGAAGAAATTAAAAACTCATCTTTTCCGCAAGTCGTATCCAGATTGTCCTTCATCCGTTCAATAATATTATGTGTACTAAATATTATGCCAGTTTACTTTGAATCGACTATTTTTTATAATTAATTTCATCTGGATTATGTAACAAGATTAATTTGTGATTTCTAGATATTTTTTTTTAAGTTTTATATTTCACCATTTTCAATGTGTTAGCTATAGGACTAATTTTAACTTAATTTTAACTGATTGTATTTTTTTTAAGTTTTATGTTTCACCATTTTCAATGTGTAAGCTATAGGACTAATTTTAAATTATTTTTTGCAAACTGAAAGCGCCCTTGTGGTGACCACGGTTGTCACTAAACGGCGCTTTATAAATTGTCCTTATTATTATTATTATTATTATCGACATCCTATTTAGCTTTCGAAAAATTCACGCTACAGTTAACAGTTTGCGATAGGTAATGCATTTCCGTATAGCAAGCCAATTCATGCACTAGTCAAATTGGCTTGATTTAGCTCGCAACTCGCATAGTGAGGTTTCGTTTTAAGAAAAACAACGTTACGTCCTGTACATAAGCCACCCTCAAATTTTTGTCTCTGCGATTTCGTTTTTACCACACACATACGACCCCGCAAAATGCCACTGAAACCCTCTGCCGAAGTAATTATACACCAGCATCCCACAAAAAGGCCCTTTATGCCTTATTGGGTTACGAAATGTTTTATCTTTCAAATTTTGCATTGGTCTATCTCTTTCCTCTACATCGTACGTAATACCCCCCCCCCCCACCCCCTCTTCTTGTTCTCGATTAAAATATCCCATGTTCAACATAAATTTTACGCTCGTAGTTGTAACTTTAACTTTTTTGCTTACTTTCGTTAGTTTTAGTTTTAATGGGGTAATTTACGCATTGGATTTTATTTCCACTATGAAATTATTGGATATTACGTGCCAGTGTTTTTTTTTATCTCTCGACGCAATTCGGTTAAAAGGTCTGTCTATTTTCTATCATATACTTTTGAAATATATCCCATTTTGAGAAACCTTTTTGAACATTATCATTTTTTTGTCCGTTTATTTTGTGATTCATAATAAAAACACCGAATGTTTTGAAGTGATTTTTGTTTGAATGTATCTTTTATTATCTTAACACAATGTCAAAAATTCGTTTAATTACCAGTAAATGTGGTATTGTTTTGTTAATATTTGCGAGCAGCAGCAGAATTTTCATAAATTGCCTTTAATACTTTTGTGTTTACAAACCTTTCTATTGCTTTATGTTGGACAATGAGGTATTTATTCCACATTTTTATACTGGCAAACCTTTTTGGCTTCTTGAACAACCATTCATCTTCTGTTGTTCTGCTTTCTATTGTTAACTCTTTCATTCATTCATTGATTCACGTTGTTCTGTTTTATATTTACCAGCTACAATCTTTTAAAGATTAGTCGTGTTATTCCTTCGTGTATTTAAACGTGACTGAACTACTTCGGGCACTCTTGCTTTCGTTACATTTACAAACATTATTGAATGATACTCTACGGTGTCGTTAACCTGTGTGGGTTTATGATTCCAATTACATATTTGCTAATTTCGGTTTTTTATACATTTTCGCGTTGTTCGTGAATTATTATTTTTTTAAATCAAAGAAGAGAGAGCCGCTATTATTTATATTTAATGTGACGTATATACTCACGGTGGGAAATATGCGAGCGATAGATAGATATATGTATAGCGCTCGGATAATTTTATCGATGTCGTAAAAATAGGTTAAGTGCGTTATATTTTTTCGACGAATCAAAATTGTATTCAGCCAAGTGTCAACTCGGTGAATGTTTTCCATTAAACATTTTTACATTTTTCCTGATTAAACGTCTGATAAAACGAATTCCGATGTTTTTTTATTCGCGAAGCCATTTCGACTGACGTTTTTTCGATTTCGATTTATTTATTCATTTTCAATTTGTATGTTTCAAATAAAATAGGTTCTCTTAATAACTTTCTAATAATAATACTTTTTAGGTGTCTCGGGAGGATGTTGAACCAGCACTATTTTATTATTTATGGAATCGAAGTGAAATCTTTAACGTTTTGGTAACGAGTTAAATGTCGAGAGATTTAACTGCAAATGCAACATTTTTAATTAGAAAAGTCTATGTTTGCACAGATAAACATTCAATCCACATATGTTTTAAAACTAAATGACAAATCTTCAGTTTTAACTACGTAGGAATTTTGAATATAAACTTCACACCAAGAAGTAGGCACCTAAGAGTTATTTAATGATTCGGCGGATATTTTGTGGTAGTTAATATAAACCATTTTTGAATTATAAATTTGCTATAAACCACTTGTTTTTTGAGTCACTTAATGTGTTTTTTGATTCATGTGTTCATGTGTTTCATGTGTTCAATTTGCTATAAACCACTTGTTTTTTGAGTCACTTCATGTGTTTTTTGATTCATGTGTTTTTTGAGGACAGCGCTTCCGAAATATGTCGCGAAGTGACTCAAAAAACAAGTGGTTTATAGCAAATTTATAATTCAAAAATGACCTAAGAGTTAGTTTGCTCTGGGGGGCAAGTCTGGTTCAATCGGCGAAATCAAAACCACCGTGTTTACCCATATCATGGATATAATTATTATATGGAGTTCTACAACATCTTTAGATGTCATAGAACTCCATACTATAATTATATCCATGATATGGGTAATCACTGGGGATTTGATTTCGCCGGTCGAACCAGACTTGCCCCCCAGGTGAAAGACAACATAAATTTTAGTTTAAAAAATTATAAGTTATTTACAGATTTTTTAATTGAACAATTATCTTTTAATCGGTAGGTTTATACCAGGGGAAGGTTTTACAGGAGAATTTTTTTAGGACCTTGTAATTCAACCATGCATTGATTTTTTTTAAATAAATAATATTGAATATTAAACTTTCTGGAGTTGTCAATTAAATGAGAGTGTAAAATTGTTATTTTAACATAGTGTTATTTAAAAATAAATCTGTCAATTTCATAAAATGGGACGGTGTTGCCAAAGAAGGCACGTTAATACAAAAATATTTCCTAGTTACCTTATTTATATTTTTTTATTAAAAACATAGATACTAAAATAATATAAGTTGAAAATACGTAATTATTATAACACAGTTTAAAGACGATACCTAATTGTCAACTTTCTTTGATTTTGTCGTCGAACACAACGAGCAATACCTAAAGAGTGTTAAGCTCATGATTCATGTGCTTAAGGATTACAAATACTACTCTGTATCCAGTCTTGCTTGTTCTCTGCACATTTATTAGGTATCACATAAGTACCATACAATGTTCCTGATTATTTTTATGAGTTGTAACTGGCGATTCCTCGCATTCTTGTGATCCTTTAGCCTTGATTATTTGTCACTAAAGGCATATGTAGTTTGTGTACCTTTTTTTGTTTCATTTTCAACGATGTAGTTTGCGGAACCTTGTATTTTTTCAGCTGCTTCTCTGATAATCATAGCGCATGATTTCACCTTTTCAATGACAGCGAACATATTTTCGGGATTTTACTCATTATCATTTGTTTTTTGTGTATAGGCATATTGGTAAAATGTTGATATGTTATAAAAATATAAAAATACTTGGCAATAGTTCTATTGTATTTAAATCTATCTAGTTCTATTGTATTTCATTTGCATTATATAACTTTTTTTTCAACCGTTCATAAATCAACATTTTTATACACCTGTCATGTAAATTTTGTATACAACCACTAGTTTCAGTCTTGTAGAGCATTATTCTGACGATGTGCCTTGCACGAAACGCGTAATAAATATAATAGAACTATTACCAAGTATTTTTTACAACATATCAAGATACAATGGAGTTCTATCAAGAATTGTCGATCGACAGACTAAATTTAGTAATATTTGGAAAATGTTGGAGACATATGAAACAAAAACTTGAAAACTTGTTCTTAACGTAAAAAACCTACGCTAATATTTTGGTTTGTCTCTTATTATTGTAAAATTTTAAGGTAAAGACATAAAATTTACGGTTTTTTAGACAGGTCTTAAGTAACTTGTCTTGACATTGCCCCCAAGTCAAATTGAAAACGCTGTTCGTTATCGCCAAGCGCTATTTTTTTTTTTGTATGTGATTTGACGTTTGTTGTAGAAATTTTTTCTACAATAACAAACAACAAACGTCAAATCCCATACAAAAAAAATTAGCGCTTGGCGAAAACGAACAGCGTTTTCAATTTGACTTGGGGGCACTGTCTCGTTTTAGGTGATCGTAATAAAAAATATTCCCATATCGAAAAATGATTTACACTTTACTTTGTACTCAATTATATCACGGTAAATAAATGAATTAACATCCTCACATATTTCTTAATGTGTATGAAATAAATCAAATATGGGTTAATCTCGTGTACAGTAAAATATTATCAATTGAGTTCATTAACATGTTGATATATGAATAAAAACTGTAGCTGAAATTTAGAATGTACATTGAAACGCTTCCGAAACGTAAAAAAAAAACTTCCCTTAAAGCGCAACTCGCAACATACTCTTGTTTTGTGTTGATGTATAAAACAGTTAATTAATAATAGTCAACGTTTTATCGCTACAAGTCTTGAATGTGTGGTATGGAGTTGATAGTTATTCAACTAACTGGATCATTTAACGGATGACTGACTTTTTGTATAGTAAACTGAGCACGTAATAGATAACTCCCTCCCCTCCCCACTCCCCCCGTTGTTCACTATTCGGATTTATCATACTTATTTACTCGTGAGATATTTTATAAAAATACCACCATACTTTTTAAAAATGTTCATTCATTTTTTAGTTTAATTTTTATTTGTTGAATTCAGGCCTGTCCGTTGATTAATTTATTTCTAATTTAGTTAAAATAACTTGAAATTCGTCACGTGGGTGCGCAGATCGTAAATTTGTGTCTTTGCTTGGCTGGTATATATGTGTAAACCGCCACTCACCACGGCGAAAAGTCCCAAGAAGTTTGGTGGCACCTGACTCCGTGGTAATCTGTTCTGCGCAGAACGTTGAGCACCAGTCATTGATGACGTCAATGTAGAATTAACAAGTCACAACTCCATCTAGTCGGCGAGCAACAACGAGATCTTCATCTCTTTACACTGTCCATCGAAACAAGCTTATCGAGGCAATCTGGATCTCCCCTGATAATGTGTATAAAGAAAACTATGAAATACATCAATGAAAATGTGTCAAAACTTAAGTTTTTAAAGATAAAACTATAGATTGTATTCATTTTGTCAGTGCCAACATGTTATACTAAATTGTCAATTTTTAAAATATTTTTTTTGTTCTATGTTTCACTGTCGTATTGTTGTAATTTTTTTTGTATGGTTATTGTGGATTTAAATAAATAAATAAAATAAATAAATTAATAAAAATACTTCAATTAAAAAATTAGGTACCTATATTAACAATCTAAAGCGTTTCATCATCACTATGGAAAACCTGAATGGAATAAGCATACAATACAATATTTTCCTTTGTATCAGTAAATTTCGTCTAATTTAGAATAAAATGACAGTAAAATGCATTTTATGTTATTTTAATTATGATAGTGCTCATTTTGAAGTCGTCAATTATAAAATATTCTGCTATGTAGGTACGATTTTCATAATATTACATTATAATCAGCAAACATGCGAACATTATTATTTATTAGTTCTTATTATACATAAGTTATAAGTAAATAATTATTTTATTGATTTTGTTTCTTTTCGCGTGTAATCTGTTAGTTTTTCGATGAATCTGCTTTCTGACGTAGGGCGGAATATAAAACAACAGCTTTTAAATATGTAGGTATTGGCTCCATCAGCACAGCACATAGACAGTTAGTTTAAATATGTAGGTATTGGCTCCATCAGCACAGCACATAGACAGTTAGTTTAAATATGTAGGTATTGGCTCCATCAGCACAGCACATAGACAGTTAGTTTAAATATGTAGGTATTGGCTCCATCAGCACAGCACATAGACAGTTAGTTTAAATATGTAGGTATTGGCTCCATCAGCACAGCACATAGACAGTTAGTTTAAATATGTAGGTATTGGCTCCATCAGCACAGCACATAGACAGTTAGTTTAAATATGTAGGTATTGGCTCCATCAGCACAGCACATAGACAGTTAGTTTAAATATGTAGGTATTGGCTCCATCAGCACAGCACATAGACAGTTAGTTTAAATATGTAGGTATTGGCTCCATCAGCACATAGACAGTTAGTTTAAATATGTAGGTATTGGCTCCATCAGCACAGCACATAGACAGTTAGTTTAAATATGTAGGTATTGGCTCCATCAGCACAGCACATAGACAGTTAGTTTAAATATGTAGGTATTGGCTCCATCAGCACAGCACATAGACAGTTAGTTTAAATATGTAGGTATTGGCTCCATCAGCACAGCACATAGACAGTTAGTTTAAATATGTAGGTATTGGCTCCATCAGCACATAGACAGTTAGTTTAAATATGTAGGTATTGGCTCCATCAGCACATAGACAGTTAGTTTAAATATGTAGGTATTGGCTCCATCAGCACATAGACAGTTAGTTTTATGTTGGCGTATGTTTTATTTTTACTTTGAGCTTATCAATCTGTAAGAACTTTGGAATATCAATTATTGAAAAACCAATTTTCACCCTTCGCCATTAATCGTATTAACTTTGTGCCGTTTTGCGGTCGGATCGAGGTATACCGACGAGTGAATCGTTAGGAAGAATTTGTAATAGAACGATGTATAGGTACGAAATGAGATCACAAGGAAATTATGTAAGATGTAATTAATAAAATAAAAGTTATCACATTCAGATGGTTTGGCCATTTGGGAAGAATGAATGAAGAACGCTTGACGAAGTAAATATACAAATCTGACATGAACGGAATAAGAGTTCGGGGGCGCCCATGAAAATGATGACACGTCCATGTTGTGAACAATATACTAAAAGACTGAAATGTAAGAAGCGTGAACAACTGACGAACACATGAACGTTGACGAAGCCATGAATGTGTGTCAAGATAGGAATCTGTGGCATTCGGTTCGAGAGATATATGACATGATGGTATGTATGTATTCGAATCGAAACTGACCGTAGCAAAATAATAATAAATGGTATCGATTTGCACACACAATTTTTTGCTTATTAAGTATTATCGTAAACTCTCAATTTTCTCCTCAATTGACGCGTGTTTGACTTAATATCCAATTTAGAAAATAAGTTATTTACAAAATTAATCCGTTTGTTGTTAATTAATACATTATTCATTATTACCAAGAGCTTTTACTTTGCTTATTTTATCTTAATTAAAGCAACTCTGAAATTCTATTTCAGTATTCGATATGAAGCATCATACGCAATATAACCGATTCATTAAAATGTGTCGAGTTTCTATTTTTAACCGACTTCCAGACAGAAAGGTTATCAATTCGACTTGAACACTGAAAAAAAAATTGTGACCACCGAACTGGCTACCTGCGCTTTTAGCCAAACCTTTGTTGTCAGTAATAAAAGTTAATCGGTATTATCAGTAATAAATGTTAAACGGTACTGTTTGGTTAAGCGCACAAAATATTTTGTAGCACAAAACGAAGTGTTTTGTAGTCACAATAATTAAACATAATTTTTTTTCAGTGAAGTTTATTTTATATGTTCAGAAATAATTGCTGAACATATAAAATAAATTATTGATAATTGCAATTATTGCGTTTTACTGCGTTGTCCGATTTCGATTATTCTTTTTTCATTAGAAGGAGGTATCATTCTATTGGTCCCATTTCAATGTACCTAGTAAAGATCTGATGATGGGATCCATGAGAAATTCATCAAACTCTTCAATTTTCACTTAAGCAATAGTAGGTACCTAATTATCTACCATATTACCAGATTTTAATAATTTCTTTTTTAATAGCAAGGGAGTGTTTCATAGGTGAAGTTTCATCTAGTTCTGATTATAGGACTCATGAGAAAAGATCATTAATCTGTTACATTTCCATAGGCGTCTGCAATATGTATAACACGTATTATTGTATAGGCGAATTGTATGAAAGATATTATTACTACATACATAACATCATGCCATGTCCCTCACGGTGTAGGCAGAGAGAACGGAATGCAATTGACAAATATTCATTTTGATGTCGGTTTTTTCATATGAAAGATTACAAGATTAAAATTATTTTAGGACTATTGGAATAAAAGAAATCATTCCCATTGCGCAATAATAAATATGAAACATGAATATATATTATTAGCAATAAAAAAATCGTTAAGTCGTTATTTATATCGACAATCTTATTGCAGGTACATAATTCTCATACTTCGATGTCGCTATGAAGTATGAGAATTTCAACGTTGGCGTTAATAATTTTTAAATATTCGTATAACGGGTTCAACAATTTACGATTAAACATAATCAGCTGATTAGTTCTATTATACCTAGCGAAACGAATTTTCGTAATACATTTAATCAGGTAATTCAACATGACGTATCCAATCACAAGTTACTACATTTTGGAGTTTGATCTTGATCATCTCTCAAAAGTAGGGCCAGGAATCGAACCCGTAACTTTTGGTACATGAGGTAGATATATAACTAACCGAGACGACGACACGACGTGATACAGAGGGTAAGGACCATTGCGTTGTGATTTTTCGAAATTTCCTTTTTGCTACATTTGCAGGTCAGATGTTTGTATTTATTTTCTCAAAAAGTATTTAATGCTTGTGACGCTAAAAATTAATTACCTAACGTATTCGTTAATAAGTATTGGTTAGAATCTACCAAATTGTAGAAATAGTAAAAAAAAAATACTTTGAATAGTTTTATTTTTATTTTATTTTATTTATTTTGGATATCCAACAGTACAGTAGAGTATAATGATATTAAAAACAATGAAAAAAAAAACAAGTAAATGTAGACTACGGTACATAATAATAGGACATCATATCAAGTCATTTTTAAAGCATAACATACAATTTACGACAAATGAGAAAAAACAAAATTATAGGATCACACCTGAAATATACAAGGAATAGTACCAAGAGGATTATATTCTAGAATCATAACATGGGACTCTAACGTACTTAAGGATCAACGAAGAAGGTGGTGACACAAATATATTTATGTATATACTAGAGAGTGGAATTTTAAGTTATGTTATCAGTGCAAAGTTGGCGCTTTATCGCAATTTTGAACGAGAGTAGAGATTGGGTATGAAAAAAGTCAATGTTATTGAGCAGGTTGTTAAAATTGGAGGTGGCCCGACTAGTAAAGAAATTTTTCCTAAGATTAGTTTTAGAGTGTGAAATAGAAAAAGTAGGTTTTGATCTGACATTGCGGTTTGGAATGTGAAGTGAGATATTTTCTAATAAATTTGGTCAATCAATAATGTTATGAAATAGTTTATACAGAAATAGTGAGTCTGCAGTTATTCGTCTAGACGATAGTGATAATTTGATAATTTGAAAACAATAAGAAATATAATTATAATATTAGTATGCATCCTCTATTTTCACCTTTCAAATAGTTCAAATGTCAACTTGGTTAACTCTCCATACCTTAAAACACACATGCTGTCCATCTATTGTTTATTGATTACCTAGCATATATATTTCCGCTATCGTATTTTGACCTATATATTATTATTATATAGGTCAAAATACGATATTGAAGTGAAGTGTTCCGTAGATAGAAAATACTTACTATGGATACTATCATTATGTTGTATAGAATGATATCGACTCCATTCACACTTTGACGGGGTAAAGATTTCCCTGACGAAATAGAAAGTGATACGATCTCATCCTGAATACCAGGACCTTCTACAGTTTATGTGTCGCCCGTGTCAACATTTTATTTTATTTTTATGATGGCATGTATGTATTTTTGTCCATGTATTCACAATTAATTTATTATTTTGAGTTTTGTATTAGAAATATCCTTTTTTAAAACATTATTTGCTCGTATTATGCATTTTTCTGTACATTAATTTCTTGTGTATATATCAATATACTTCGTGTAGAGTGTAGTTGTAGTTTTTAAAAGTCACTGCATTCATATAAGAAACGAGTGGGTTGTGGCCAACACTAAACTCTCCACACCACAAATATTGACAATGAAATATTTTATTCATTCTAAATTTTACTACCAGGAATATAAATTTTCTAACGATAGTATATTTTCATGTTAAGATAGACAAACTATTAATGCCGTATAGTGAAGAATGCTTATGTTGTATGAAATATTATAAAAAAAGCAGATAAATTTTGTTTTAAAGAACGCGAGAGCATTTTCAAAATTTTGACACGTGATATCATATGAAGAAATTTATTGTTATTTATGGAAAGCTAATCAGTTCTATGTTCAAGCTCTTTACATTATAACATGAAATCAAATTACTGAACTTTTCCATACATAGAAATTTATCTAATTACATTTTTATTCATACTAAATGTTACTACCAGGAATATAAATTTTCTTCCGATAGTATATTTTTATGTTAAGATAGACAAACTATTAATGCAGAATAGTGAAGAATGCTTATGTTGTATGAAATATTTTAAAAAAAGCAGATAAATTTTGTTTTAAAGAACGCGAGAGCATTTTCCAAATTTTGACAGGTGATATCATATGAAGAATTTTTTTGTTATTTATGGAAAGCTAATCAGTTCTATGTTCAAGCTCTTTACATTATAACATGAAATCAAATTACTGAACTTTTCCATACATAGAAATTTATCTAATTACATTTTTATTCATACTAAATATTACTACCAGGAATATAAATTTTCTTCCGATAGTATATTTTTATATTAAGATAAACAATCTATTAATGCAGTATAGTGAATAATGCTTATGTTGTATGAAATATTTTAAAAAAAGCAGATAAATTTTGTTTTAAAGAACGCGAGAGCATTTTCAAAATTTTGACACGTGATATCATATGAAGATTTTTTTTGTTATTTATGGAAAGCTAATCAGTTCTATGTTCAAGCTCTTTACATTATAACATGAAATCAAATTACTGAACGTTTCCATACATAGAAATTTATCTAATTACATTTTTATTCATACTAAATGTTACTATCAGGAATATAAATTTTCTTCCGATAGTATATTTTCATGTTAAGATAGACAAACTATTAATGCCGTATAGTGAAGAATGCTTATGTTGTATGAAATATTATAAAAAAAGCAGATAAATTTTGTTTTAAAGAACGCGAGAGCATTTTCAAAATTTTGACACGTGGTATCATATGAAGAAATTTTTTGTTATTTATGGAAAGCTAATCAGTTCTATGTTCAAGCTCTTTACATTATAACATGAAATCAAATTACTGAACTTTTCCATACATAGAAATTTATCTAATTACATTTTTATTCATACTAAATGTTACTACCAGGAATATAAATTTTCTTCCGATAGTATATTTTTATATTAAGATAAACAAACTATTAATGCAGTATAGTGAAGAATGCTTATGTTGTATGAAATATTTTAAAAAAAGCAGATAAATTTTGTTTTAAAGAACGCGAGAGCAATTTCAAAATTTTGACACGTGATATCATATGAAGATTTTTTTGTTATTTATGGAAAGCTAATCAGTTCTATGTTCAAGCTCTTTTATTATAACATGAAATCAAATTACTGAACGTTTCCATACATAGAAATTTATCTAATTACATTTTTATTCATACTAAATGTTACTATCAGGAATATAAATTTTCTTCCGATAGTATATTTTTATGTTAAGATAGACAAACTATTAATGCAGTATAGGGAAGAATGCTTATGTTGTATGAAATATTTTAAAAAAAGCAGATAAATTTTGTTCTAAAGAACGCGAGAGCATTTTCCAAATTTTGACAGGTGATATCATATGAAGATTTTTTTTGTTATTTATGGAAAGCTAATCAGTTCTATGTTCAAGCTCTTTACATTATAACATGAAATCAAATTACTGAACTTTTCCATACATAGAAATTTATCTAATTACATTTTTATTCATACTAAATGTTACTATCAGGAATATAAATTTTCTTCCGATAGTATATTTTTATGTTAAGATAAACAAACTATTAATGCAGTATAGGGAAGAATGCTTATGTTGTATGAAATATTTTAAAAAAAGCAGATAAATTTTGTTCTAAAGAACGCGAGAGTATTTTCCAAATTTTGACAGGTGATATCATATGAAGATTTTTTTTGTTATTTATGGAAAGCTAATCAGTTCTATGTTCAAGCTCTTTACATTATAACATGAAATCAAATTACTGAACGTTTCCATACATAGAAATTTATCTAATTACATTTTTATTCATACTAAATGTTACTATCAGGAATATAAATTTTCTTCCGATAGTATATTTTTATGTTAAGATAGACAAACTATTAATGCAGTATAGTGAAGACTGCTTATGTTGTATGAAATTTTTTAAAAAAAGCAGATAAATTTTGTTTCTAAGAGCGTTAGAGCATTTTGACAATGTTGACACGTGATATCATATGAAGAAATTTTATGATATCTATGAAAAGCTAATCAGTTCTAAGTTCAAGCTATTAATATTCTTATATCAATATGAAATCAATGAACTGAACATTGCCAAATATAAAAAAATTCTCTTGTTACATATAAGTTTCATACAAATATCCATTAAATAAAATATAATTTTTGAAACCGTTGAATATTTTTCTTTTAACATTGACCAACTTTGAATACAATTTTATGAAGATTCTTGGTGTTGTATAAATAGTTGAAACCAAATTAAAATATCTCTAATTTCCAGGTCGTGAGAGCATTTTTTCAGTTTTAATAGATGAAATCATAAAGAAACATTGGGAAAAAATGAACCGTTGTCTATGGAAAACTAATCAGCTCTAAGTTTATGGACTTAACACATGTGATATCAATATGAAGTCAATCGGACTTATAGTTTGGGCTGCAGAGAGGACACAAAAAAAAACAACGTAAATGATGAATTCATAGAGAAGAAATCAAAAGTTGTCTATGGAAAACTAATCAGCTCTAGGTCTTTGCACTTTACACATATGATGTTAATATGAAGTCGATCAGACTTATAGTTTGGGCTGTAGAGAGGACACAAAAAAGATAAATGCTACGGCGTACGGCGTACAGCGTATACGCCATACACACAAACACATCACGACGAAACTCATAGTGTGCATTCTCTACATGATACCCATTGAGAAATTGATGTAAAAAAAATACGCTTAAATTTTGCGAAATCATGACTCTCCCCTATTCCATAGTGTGGAGAGTAAAAAGACATCGATTCTAAAAAATAATATTGTCAATATGTTACTAGGTATACTATTTTCAAAGACAATTCTTGATGTTGTACAAAATACAGTGATATAGGTACCACAGTTTTAATATCAAGTATAGTGTCCGACAAAAAAGCATAATACATGAATCTGCACTCTGTTGTTTGACGAAAACTATACACGCACGTATTCGTCATGTACATATCTTAAACCAAATTACTAATTCTGACATGGAATGAAGAAATGTCGCCCGGGCAATTTCTTTACTTTACCCGTTACTGACTTCGCCTCGTGCGATGTCGTGAAGCTACTGTAGGTACCACCGCGTGTAATGTTAAGTGAGTATGGCTGGCTGAGTAAGCTGAAGGCATTTGTTGCACATTTTCCGATATTTGGCGTCAAGTGTTTAGTAATAATAATAATACATAATAGTTCCGTCTCACTTCCTCCCCCGTCATTTCCATACTTCCCCAGGTACCTACATATCCGTTAAAGTCAGTAAGAGTATCAACGACCTTGCCTAACTCGTTTCGGCAGTGGGGCGTCGTGTCGTGTCGTAGCGCGTCGGATCGATATTTTGACACCACTACACTATATATTATATTATTATAATATACGCTATGTATGTACTTATGTACCTACCTGGACTGGGACAGTTGAATGCGGGCGCCAACTATAGAACTACAGTATACGCACTACTCTACCTCATTGCTACAGTAACAGAATTTGTACGTTGTTACATTACGTTACGTTCATACATATATCAGACCCGGTGGTTCTTCAACATTTCATACGACTTTGACTTTTTTTTTTAAGAAAATTACACCTTCAGTATTGTGGTTACAATATAGGTATTATGATGATTTGAAATTATAAACTAGCTAAAAATATAATATTTCTACATAATAGTTCTTCTGCATGAAAGTTTCTACATAATATTCAAATGAGTCAGAAATGGATGATCAGTCTTTGAGAGCATTTGTAGGTAGGTACTCTTTTTGTCAAAATCCGTAGTTTTGACGATATTTCATATTTTATATAGAAAATTAAATTATCTAGTTGGGGTGTTTCAGCTTTTTTAGATATTTTTAAAAACTTTATAAATAGAGGCAGTTAAACACATTAATTTATCATATTTTTTTTTCTTAATAAAAAATGTTTAAGATACTCGTATTTGTATTTGGCTATATTTATACGAATTTCCCTGACTCCTGATAACCCCTGATTGAATCAAAAATTCAAAATTCTGAGTATAAAAGTTTTGTAGACCTATAACTCTATATTTTCTGAAATTTGAGGCTCTGTGCATTTAGCGTATCAGAAGTTATAAGGGACACACACACACACACACACACACACACAAAGAGATACTAAATGTTCTACTCCGAATTCTGAGTAAATCCATACACAGAACATATATTCTGGTAAGCCTCTAAGTTGTTGTTTTTTTGGCTTCAGTATTTTTAAACCGTCAAAAATATCGAACCTGCACACAAACCTTGCGTATCTTGGTTTGATACTTTGTCGGTATCTTAAGAGAAATAAATTCTCTTGAACAAATCGACAATTGGACTGTTAGATACTTTGTTTTTGTGTAGGTATATAACGTTGTATATATATTTTTTTATTGCTTCTCGGGGAACTAACAGGTACTATGTCAAATATTTATTTAACACGCACCCAATAACAAGTTGCCACATTCCGGTGACTTACGATATTAATCGTCTCACTGACTGTTGGCCTTTGTGGTTCAGTTGGTTGGGTATCTGACTGCTGATCCAATAATCCCGGGTTTGATTTCCGTTGGAGACACAGTTTTTAATTTTTTTTTCAGTCTGGATCTGTGAGACGATTAATATCGTCTCCAGAATGTGTCAACTTGATATTGGATGCGTGGTTAAATAATTATTTGACATAGTACTTACCTGTTAGTTGTTCGAAAAGCTACATTAAAATAATAATAAAACTACAGTTCAAAACTGTGTCTCCACCGATAATAGAACCCGGGACCTTTGGATCAGTAGTCAGATACCCAACCATCTAAGCCACGAAGGCCGATAAAATTATTATTAAAGCAAATTATTATAATTGTTATAAATAGGTAGGTAGGTACTCGTTAACCTTTTGGTGATGGTGGTATTATTAGTTGATAACCTCGCAGTCGGGTGAACTATCGTTGTATGTATATAAGTACCTATGTATATATAAGATATAGTATATAGTATGGTATTCAATTCAATTCTAATTTGGCCAAGATGTACAATGAATGATTAAGAACACGCAGTTTGATGTAAATAGCTGGTATGGTATGGACTGTGTACATATATATACCTATATTATATATATACCGAAGGAAAGGAAACCTAATTTTGTATATCGGTCAAACAATAATTTGGAAAAGCTATAAATACATAAGTGGGTGTTTTATCGGACATCGTTATGGTGCGCTTCGTTATAATTTGCCTATAATGTTATCTTAATGTCGTTTCATACTACCTACCTACCAGCCCACCTTCATTTGTTGGAATGTAAAAATATATTAATTAAGTATATTATTATTATTTCTAACTTTTACATAAGAAGTATAGCCAGAACAGATCTATAGCCCGCCATTGTGTACCATTATGCATTCGTTTGTTTTTATTTTTGCGTGCAAAACATGCCCCAAAACTACTATCAAAATACACCCTAAAAATGAAAAATAAAATAGACTTTGTGTATACTTTACAACTTGGAAAAGGTGGAGGGTTTATTTACTAAACAGAAACATATAAAAATGTTGTAGTGTGTAGAGGGTTTTTATTAGAAATGAAGGGGTAGGAAAGACAAAAAGGGAAATGAAGGGTATCTGTCGCATAATTTGTGTACAGATAGTTGGAAATTAAATAAAATAAGTAAACAACTCTGAATTAATTCGATTATAAATACGATTCCCAGCGCAAAAAAAATATTATTTCTAATCCAGTTATTGCTTCGCTGGGTTGGTTGGAATAACTCGCTCTATGTACAATGTGAAAGGAACTGTCATTCTTAGCGCTATTGCGTTACTTGGCGCGTGTTACAGTAAATTCAATACAGTGCATAAGTAGATGAAGTGTAAATGGCCACTACTGGTGTAAACCAGGCATTAGGCAGCGATCTGGATCGCGATCCGTGATCAAAATCAATGATCGCGATCCAGATTTGACTATATGGGCTGCCGTTCCTTATTAATTTGGATCATGCTCTTTAATTTTGATCACGGATCGCTATCTTGATTGGCTATGTACATTGGCTTATTTTTTGGTCAGCCCTTCCACGTTTTGTTGTTGTTTATAATTGTGTATGGTGGAGAGTTAAGCCTTGGCCACAACACGCTTTATTGTATATATTATGTATACCATTTCACTTTCGTTGACTCATTTAATACATATAATTCCACCGTTTACTATCGTCTACTAAAGCTCGAAATGTCATATAAACCAAAAATGACTGCTCCATGTCTATCCCAACACTTTTTATGTGTGTATCTCTTACATACCTACCTCGTTGTTCACTTCAATCTTTTGTCGTATAATAATTACGTATTCATCTCGTGTGCTCCCCGTGCCATTTTCCACGATTCCAGAATACATCAGGCCGCCATAAACGGTTCTGTGACTGACAGATGTTGAAATGGTCAGGGCATAGGCACACACACACACAAACACACACACACACACACACACACACACACACGAAGAATAATAAAAAAAATAACGCGGGAAATATTTTAGATATTTTTTTCACCAACGATATCCTACGTTGTTTTTGTTATTGCGAAGAGATTTTTTTGATTTTGTGTAGTCTGTATATTTTAAAGGAACTTAAGTTATAATTCATCTTAATAATTGAGAAAAGTTATTGACGCCTATGATCCCTTACTTAGTACAAATAGTAAACACCCACAAGAGTTATACAGTATTTAATTATGTGACTTAGAACGGATTATTTACATTCCTACTAGACAAGTTATCCGGTTGTTGCATTGCATATTTAAATACTTACAAAATTGTTATTTCAGAAATCCTAAATTTCATGATATTAAACAATTGTTACCTACTATTACCTACGAGGGGGACTTTTGATATTTTTGTACAGCGAAAACTTTTTAACACTTGTGTTCCCTTTGACAAACAACAAAAAAAATCTATTTAAAAATAAAATAAAAAATAAAAAATCTCGTTATAACAAGAATAAAATACTTTAATATCCTCACTAGACATCGCTTCTTTGCTTCTTGGTTGAGTTCTGTATTTGATTTGCTGTTTAATTTTTTTATCGACTATAGATATCAACGTCATATAATGTTATTCATCTGCTTTGTTGCTCAATCTCTCAACCATAAATGATAATTATAGTTGATATGAAACAAAATATAAATACGGCAATTATTTTTCAGGCAAATTCATGGAATGAGCTTGAAGAAAATGCTAACACTGATATAAATTTATTAAAAGAATGGTTTGACAATAATATATTGACCCTGAATATTGAGAAAACTTACTATATACCTTTTACCATAAACAAGAAAATACCTCCCATTGCATTAAATATTAAAATACACTCAAAAAATTGTTCTACAAAAGTATTGACATGTAAAAATAACGATTGTCTATGTATAACAAATAAAAATGAAATTAAATATTTAGGAGTAATAATTGACAGTAACCTTAAATGGAAAACTCAAATAAATAATACTATAAACAGATTAAGAAAGCTTATTTACATATTTATCAACCTTAGAAACATTCTCAATTTAAAATTACTTAAAAATGTGTATTACGCTTTCGCCCATTCAATAATGCAATATGGCATTGTTGCATGGGGGGGGGGGGCGGGCGTATAAAACATCCATTTTGCCTCTAGAAATTACGCAAAGGTTGATAATAAAAATTATAAATAAAAAACCATCTGACTACCCAACTTTGCAACTATTTCGTGATTTTCAAGTGCCATCTTTTAAAAATATCTATAAAAAAATGTGCTATTTCAAATACATAAGGACATTGGAAGGTCGCACCATGCCTTTGTACGTGTGGCGAGTGATAGACATAATATAGTGGGTCAACTGTGTACCCCATTAACACATACATACACAACACACCACTATGGGGTGGTGTGGTTCAACCAACTTGAAACAGATTTGAGACTGGCAATTGAACATAATGATTTTAAAAAAAAAATAAAGAATAAATCAAACTTATTATTTGACTGATATGTAAATTATATTAACTTCTTTTTGTATAGATAATAATTATGTATGTATAATATTTTGTGTATTCTGTATTAAATTGTCTCCTTTACACACGAGTGCTTGCACTCTAGTAAAGGGTAAATATGTTTTGTCTTACTGTGAATCTTTTCTATATAGTTTGTTTGTTTTATATTTTGTATATGTTATTGTAAACTTAATAAAATAAAAAAAATAACATATGTATGTGAAGACTATCCCTTTTTAAATAACGTTATTTTATCTCGAAACTTTAGCAGGCAGTAATAATATAGGGGAGTAATATATTGTCTTGTATATTTTTATCTCATATATTACCTACTACTTTATTTCGTCATCTCCTGTTTTATATACGAAGGAATAACATGTTTTACATTACCATAAATCATATTGGTATTGTAATGAAATTTTTTATTAAAATATAGTTACTCGCACACATATTCTTAGTTTCGTAGGTCCCACTCTAAAATTTTATTCTACATTCACGTTCTATCAACATTCATGTATCTAATATTGTTAAAGCAATAGTTTACATCAATTTCTTAACAGATGTCATGTAGGGAGTGCATACTATGAGTTTCGTGACGATGTTTTTGTGCATATGGCGTATTTTGAAAATTTATGTTCTCTGTAAACCCTAAACTAATTTCAATCGACTTCATATGTATGAGACATTGCATTAATATTTAAATAATTAATTTTCTCTATGATTTAATCTGTCAAAACTTTCAATATGCTTTCTTGTTCTGGAATTTTTAGTATTTGTAGGAATCTAATAGAAATTTACTTCATAAAAATGCATTTAGGGATCGTCAACCGTTCAAGAAGATAACATGTTTTGTACCTACACTTTACTATGCAGTGGAGAGTTTAGTGTTGGCAACAACCAATTCGTTTTTTGTTTGTATTTAAAAGTGTTGTTTTATTATTGTGTTTCTATATATATATGTATATTCTGTTTGAAGGAAGTAAATCATTATTTTATCTTCAATATTCTGAAAACCGTTTTTCTCCAGTGATTTTTTTTCTTACGAACACATGAAATAATTTTCTTTTATACCTATTTATATTTTTGACCTGTCGGAAGTTTTTTTTTTGTTTTCTCTTCTATTTTCCTCCTTTTCCTGTTCTCCGCTAGTCCGGCGTTGTCTGGATCACTGATCAGGGGATCGGGCTACGACGTGGGAAGGGATTTCGGTGCTTAATATGATAAATTACAGCGATTACCCTTGTGAATGACTCGTCTCTCTCTCCCCGGACAGAAATACCAAGGAGATTTTCGTTAATTTTATAATTTGATACTGCTGCTGCTGCTGAGAGAAATATTTTATGTGTCAACCGAAGTCCTATCTCTAGTTGAAAATCAATGAGACTGACACGGCCTGAGATCTAATGAACGCGTTATGAAATATTTGAATGACGTATTTTCAAGTTTACTCACCTCGCATATGGATTTTGATATTTTTAATCAGTTTAGATTCGCAGCTGTGAGACAGTCATTAATAATAGTCATCATCATCTTTGGCGCTACTGCCATGTGTGGAATCTGGCATCCTCCGCAATCTGTGGAATCGGGGGGAGGTATCTGTTTTATGGTGCAGGAAACTCGTCATGTATCCTCTGCTATCTATATACTATGGCTGGTGGAATTGCCACTGGCCACATTCCCGGGGCTCGCGAGTTATTAGATACCACTGGAGGATCTAGGAGTAGGACTATTGTTTGTGTTGCTGATGGAATGCAACTGTGGCGTTACACGGTATTTAGGTGACACATATTCTCCAGAAAAATATGTATCTTAGTGGTTTAGGAAAGTGCTTCCAATTTTTTCTGTCATTATCGTTTTCGGGTGTTCCACAATCGAATGTATTTATGAAAAATAGTAAATATTGATAAAGATAAAATTATTCTAGGTCAATTAATAGATATATGTAGGTACACACATTACTCAAATTCAAATATTACTTTAATACACACCCAATTATTTCATTCTTCATGGTTACTTTATTTTATTTTATTTTATTTTTTATTTTTATTTTATATAGCTTCTCGGGCAACTAACAGGTACTATGTCAAATAATTATTTAACACGCACCCAATAACAAGTTGCCACATTCTGGAGACTTACGATATTAATCGTCTCACAGATCCAGACTGAAAACACAATTTTAAAAACTGTGTCTCCACCGGGAATCGAACCCGGGACCCTTGGATCAGCAGTCAGATATCCAACCAACTGAGCCACGAGGGCCGACAACTGTGCCGAGGGTTACAATCTTAAGATTAATTGGTTTCGCCAAGCATTCGATATCTCCACATATATCTCCCTTGTTCGCCAGCCTCTTCATATCTTGGTGGCTGCTACAGCGCCCATCACTGATCCCCTGTTCCTTATAACGGTCTATCGCAATAACAAGTTGCCACATTCTGGAGACTCATGATATTTATAGTCTCACACACCTAGACTGAAAACAATTAGCTGTGTGTAGAAAACATCAGGTGATGGGTATAAAAGATGTTAGGTAGTGGACTGTATTATAAACGATCTCACCGATGCTTCTTTATTCCTGGTTCACTGATTATTTTTTCTGTGCACACATCCACACGCAGTGGTCTTCAAACTTGTACTGATTAATTTCTTTCTTGACACTTATTGTCACCCAAAATTATTGCAGCAAATGACAATTCTCATACATCGGTGAGGGGACAATGGTAAGGAAAGGAGTCAAAGGAAATATGCTTCTACACTGTGATTCCACCGGGAATCGAAACCGGGACCGGCTTCGATTCCCGGATTTTGTTCAGCTATCTTACCAACTGAACCACGTAGGTCGACGTATTTTTCTGTTCACTTAGTTAATATATAGGTGATGTTGTGTTCGTATTGCTTTTTATTCCAAACAATTTTTTTTAACGACATTACGTGAAATTTCTAAGGTCCGCCAGGTTGCGAAACAATCTAAACATATTCACAAAAAGAACCCTTAATATCTTCCACTTTCCACATAAGACTATATTGCTTAGAAAATTTTGAACCTTTTCCCATAATTTTCATACAATATTCCAGTTATTTAAGTGGTTTTTCACCTGCGGCATCCCATATCATTTCCGAAGTAAGTAAGTACCTCTTCATTACATTTTGATGTTTTTATCGTAACGTTTAAGTCTACAATAGTCCAGAATTCACTTAAGAACGAGTAAATCCCATAGTTTTTTTATCAACAAAAATTAAAACTATGAATAATCTAAATTATCTTATTAGTCGTTTGATCAATTCAATCTGTTTACCTTCAACAAAAAAAAATATTCTTGACACGTACCTATTAATATAAATTTAAATTTATTTGCTTTATATTTCATGTTTTCTATTTCATGCGGCCTCACAATAAAATTGATATTTTATAAGCAAATCCAAATTTAATTTATAATTATGAAATTCCACTGTCTTCATCCACTTCCATTATTTGATATTTTATTTTAAATTGCTTCTCTGGCAAATAACCATGTAAAATATTATTTAACACGTACCCAATATCCCCAACAGTACCCAACACGTTATCTTAGAGATCCAGACAGTCTGGTGACATTCAAATAACTTTTCTCACTTATAAATTAACTCAATAAACTTGCATTTTTTTGTTTTTTTTTTCTAGCTATTTTTCTTTGTTAGTTGCCCGAGAAGTAATGTAAAATATAAAATAATATAAATTTTCGAAGACATCAAAAATATATAAAAATGAAAATAATAAATCGCATAGAAATGAAATGAATTACGTAATATTATTTCATTATTTTGATTTCTTTCTCTTTTCCAAAAGAAGAATTTACCATCGAATGTTTTTTTATTTGTATAAACCCCATTGTTATCCATAGTTTAAGCTATAACATATCGTTTTTTGCTCCTCTGGGAATCCATATATAAATTAGTGTCAGAAACGGAGCTACTCTCCACCGTTGGTCCGTGTCGATTTCGATAATATACGAATATTATGTAAGTTTCACTGTTGGAGGAGTAGCGGAGTCATTTTCATAAAAGCAATTTCTGCGCTCATTTTCCTGCCGTCTCAGTGGGCCACTCGTATAGATTAGCTTAAAAAAATCCTAACTTCCTTCCCGTCAGCCTAATTTGTTAGTCGTGTACCCAGCGAGGTAAAAAAACACACCGTAACTCAAGAGTGCGTCAAAAGCTCCACCGAACTTCAGATTGAAAAATAATAAAAGTGTGTGTCTCGTGGGAGGGTGGGAGATTGAGGGGTGCACAAGGGTGGCGTTACGTCAATTTTTATTTTTACTGTTTTAACCCCATTTCTCTTATCCATTATAAATCAGTCTTGATTGCGCTCTAGCAGAGTTCAAAATATATATTCTTTTGACAGTATTCACTCTGTTTTAAATACGAATGAGTTATTTGATACGATCGATTTTCCAAAGACGGGTGACAACTATCTCATTTATAACTTAATTGAATTAAAATACTCATTCATGGTTACTCAAACAAAGTCAATTGTAAAAAAATTAAAATGTGAGTTAGTTAAAAATATTAATAATTATGTTTGTACAAAATTTAAGGACAAAGAAAGGAAATTAGAATCAGGTGTTTATTCTATAGATAATAGGTACGCTCCGTTATTGAGATCGAGATCTACATTTCCGCCTATCGAATAAATGTCTTTCGATGGTGACATTAGATCCTTGCAAAATTTTTATTTAAGTTTAAATGGTATAGATCACCTACATAGTGTTCACCTACAACAGGCAAAATAATGTCTCACAAAGTTGGGCAATGAATTTCACCACCCATTCTGAGGTTAGTGCTTTTTAAGGTTAGACGAGACTAGTGCGTGGGCATACATACACGCGTTTGTCGTGCTTCCTTTTATAATGTATTGCACACCCGCAAACCTGACGCTGTTTACCCTACACTGTGGGATTAGCCATGATGGTATCGTTTTTGTCATATATCTTGAGCCGTGGAGGGGGGCGATTTGCGCATATTCCAACCTAGCAAAAAGACACAAATTTGCGTTCTGCACAACCGGAAGCCTGGCTCAAGTTGTTTTATGATAACTATATGCATGTATGTTTAATAAGTATTGTAAAAGTTATTTGTGGAACTAAGTTGTACCTAATTGTTATTAAATTTTTTGTCGTTTTCAGAGTGTACCTATTTGAGATAGAGCGATTGATTCTGAAACTCGTCAATATTATACTTTTTTGTTTAAAAATAAAGTAAATTTTTGACTTAGTGGTATATTTTAAAGAAACCTTGAGATTTATTTTTCATGCAATATAATATATTTCTATTCATTTATTATCCTGCCTTAGTCCATTAAATTAAAAACCATGTTTGTTATTTGTAATTTCTTCAAATTTTTAGTTTGAGTAACACGGATATTCAAATTTTCTTGTTCATTGGCAGATTCGTAGAAGGAAGGAACTAGGTTTAAATATTAAAATGCTCGCTTGTACCTTGTCATGTCCTTATCTAACATTTAATTTTTTGTTTGTAGGTAGGGTACCTACCTAGGAACTACGTATCCAATTTGAAAGTACCCCTGTGATTGGTCCAAAATTTGTTATCGCGCCGTATTTTAGGTGATTTTTTTCCCGTGTTCTGTGATTTATGTTGGTGTTTTGATATAACAAGAGAGGGAAACAATATAAATCACCCACCGTGCTCCTCACCCCGTTACTTTGCTTCTTGTTGTTGTCGTCCCAGTACCTACATACTTGTCATCGTCCTCCACCTCCTTGTGTGTGTGTGACGTCACACCCTAGCTTTAACTTCCCTGGTCTCTCACGTCTGAGGAAATACTAGCATGCACAGAATCAATTAGTAAAATTTCCGTAATTATAATTTAGTTTATAGTTAAATAATATTTAGAAATGTATATTATTATGATTTTATATGTTTTTACATTGAAGACATGTAAAAACAGTAAAATATTATTGTTGCATACAATTCTAATACCGAATACAATTCTAAATTCATTAACGCTCAGCATTTTAATTTGTAATAAGTTGGTCTTAAAACAGGAATTATTCATAGTTCGATTGACAAATATTAATTAAAGGAACTCAAAGTATAATCCTTCCCAACAAATATAAATTATAAGTTCAACAATTCTATGTTCCTCTATGTATTTTATAATGGAGAAATAAATAAATTATTCTTATTATTATTATTGTCATCGGGAATACACAGATTCTGAAAATTTCGGAGCTCTGGATCTGTCGGGAAGTTAGTTAAACATCGATTGTAAAATTACAGTACAGACAGACAGGTGACGTTTAAGAAAAAGGTGTAATAAAAATATAAATTATTCAAGTATAAGTTAAATTCACTTGAACAAATCTCTTCGTTACGTGTATATTTGTGAAGTAACAAAAAAAATATATAATATCAAGAAAATAATTTTGTAATATTACTTTCATGTAGATAAAAACGACGGAATTTCAACGGCATGGAGAAAATTAAATATTTATTTCCTACTCATCTGAAGGAACTTTTTAAACATCCTGTAGCTCAGTGTTTGTTGAAAATAAATCCCTTCCGATTGATTTTTTTACGCACTTTTGCTTCAAGGAATCAGCTACTAAAATATCTGTATCCTACAGCAGACCACCCTGTGTATGTTCAAAACAATTTTAATAATTTCAAGGGTCTTTTTACCCCGCCTGTGATCCGTTCCCGGGTGTCTGGTCTGGCCGCGCGGTACTAACACCGGGGGTGGGCGGACATATAATTCAGTATTAGGAACATTCACAATTCATCCCTTTTATTCCAAATCTGATAGCTGGCTCCTCTCCTGTTGTCCTTGGTGAATGATAATATTGATTTTGTTCGGCCCTACGTACAAAATAATACATACTTAACACAAACAGGATTTTCCAATAAAAAAAATACAGTTCGATCGTTTCACCTGGAAAGAGCCTTTTTGACTGATAAAGTACAGCAAATATATCTGCTTATAAACGAATAATATATGTCACTTTAATGCGTGTATGGATATAAAATGATTATGAAATGTATCAAAAAAGCGGTATTTACAGTTTTTTTTAACGATAATTCTCTGTAAAATTACATAAACACCATCACGGCATATCCCACAATATGGGGTAACCAGCAACAGGTGTGCGGGTGTGCATCACCTTATAAAAAGCACGACACATATGTGTATGCCCACATACTAGTCTCGTCTTACCTAAAAAGGTGACATTCAGAATGGATGTTGAACGTCATTGCTGAATTTTGTGAGATGTTATTTTGCCTCTTGTATTTTCGATTACCCGGCTTTTACACGGGACACACGAATAAAATTACTATCTATGTATAAAACGCATTTTAATCAATTTTATGTGCAACAATACGCCTTCGCGAGATACATTAATAGTTGACTTACTTAACATAACAGTATAATAAGTGCCTATAATGTTTTTTTTTGACAAATAGATCAATTGATTTGTCAAAATATACCAATGACTCCGGCAGAGAAAATATCCAACGTATTATATAGATGCGATCTTAAAAACATTCGATTTACCTATAATGCACTGTTATATTCCTGTTATCTACTTGGTACGGATCATCCATCGCTTTTTGTCCCTATATTTGACATGTACCTACAAATTTATAACTATTTTCATTTACATACTAATTAATTTTATCGTCGGCCTTCGTGGCTCAGTTGATTGGGTATCTGACTGCTGATCCAAAGGTCCCGGGTTCGATTCCCAGTGGATACACAGTTTTTAATTGTGTTTTCATTCTGTATCTGTGAGACGATTAATATCGTAAGTCTCCAGAATGTGGAAACTTGTTATAGGGTGCGTGTTAAATTAATATTTGACATAGTGCCTGTTAATTGCCCGAGAAGCAATATTAAATAAATATTAATAATCGTATATTTTTGTTATGTATTATAAGACTGTATTCGACCCTTAAATAAATATAGCATTCCTGGTAGGACACCCTTTATACTTATTATTGTATTTATTGACCTGTTCTGAGTCATACTTACAGCTTTCCAACATCGCCACCCTTCCCGAAACTGTCACACCGAAGTGAACAGGTGACAATAATTTAAATTGATATATTTTAAGTATGACTGACGTCTGGAAGGGAAGTCAAAATGTTTATTTTTATTTTTGCAACAAATAGGTACATTGGAAATTACTTTGCTTCATCAAAAAATAATCTGTTTTATTACTTGTATTGTAATTCCTTGGCTTTTTATCACTGAAGATGGCAGCAGATAGATTATGATGGCATATTCCATGTATGACAGTTTTGGACAGATCGATGGGCCTCGGTGATTGAAGATCCTGTTGCGGAAGGTCACTCCATCGGGTCGGTGTCTTCTACCCTCCATGCTTCCCATTACGACGAGCTTCTCTACGTTATCGAGAACCTTTTTGACAATGTGTCCTAAGTACCTAGTGAAGGATGCGCTGTAGGCAGAATGTAGTTCGTCAAATAAATATAGACACATTGTTATTTTATGAACAACTTTTAACATCTCTTGCATAAAGTGATCACGCAAACCAGCCGATGAAAGGTCGTAAGCCCTGTGAGGGGCTCGATTTCCCGGTTCTCCTATAATATTCCAACTTCGTCTCTATTGAGATGTTAAAAAATGTCATAAAATAGCATTAACTCCCGATAAGGAAAAAATCCAATGTTTGCATATATGTTACTACTGGTTACTACATATAAAAATATTCGATAAAGTCACATTGGTTTTTCTAGCCCAGTGGTATTGGTAACATTTTCTGCCCAATTTGAATTTTTCTAATATTATGTTTTTCTTTTGTTTTCAGGTATGTTCTTTCTTCTTCATAATAGTGTCTGTCTGTCCTCGGGTTATTTCAACTGACGGGTGTACATTGTCCATAATATCTATGTAAGTTAGTTACTTCTTATTTTCTATTGCATCTTAAAATGATATATCCAAAATATTGAAGGAAGATCTGTTGACAGGCGTTCTTTTATCCGGCCACATTGGTTCTCATAGCATTTTATGGTATTCAGCACATTCTTCGCTCACAATATTTCATCCAACACTGTTTAAACCGACTTACAAAAAAGTAGAGGTTATATCAAGTTTACGTGATTTTTTTTATGTATGTCAAGCGATAACTTTTTACCACGTTGTCCGATTTCGATGATTAGAAAGGGGTATTTTCCGATTGATTCCATTTAATTTGGTCAAGATCCGATCATGGGATCTATGAGAAAATCATCCAAGGAGTATTCCTTACCACATTATCTGATTTTAATGATTCCTTTTTGAATAGGGAGTACTTCAGAGGTGATCACACGAGTTTCATCGAGTTCTGATAGTAGGACTCATAAGAAGAAGAGTGGGCTATGGCCAACGCTATACTCCTCACTACCAAGTCGCGAGTCACTCCACAAAGTAGTAATATTTTGTATGGAATATTTTAGGACTTTACAAAAAAAGGTTGTGTACCAATATTTAAATTATATTTATACTCTAATCACATTCATTTTCGTGCACTCTGACGATGATCTTCAACAGATCGGAACCGGTCAGTGCCAGTTTTAAATGAAATAGTGAAACTTAAACAAATTAGTGTTTTCATCACCTAGTACTTTTTTATATATTTTTTTAATGATATAGAGCGTTTCATTTTAATGTACACTTCGTGGTTAAGTTAGTATGATTGCATTTGGTGTTGTTATACGTTAAAAACAGGCTATTCCCTGCAATCGGGTAATTTTTTCTTCTTTTATAATTATTTGTAAGTTATTTATTCAATTATAGAAGATATGTATCATTCTACATATACTAGACTCAGATTGTTTTCTTATAATTTTTTTATTCAGTTTTAAATATGAGATTAGGGCCATTTAGTTTAGAGATATGGCAACATTATTCAGTTTGTTCGTCTGACAGTCATCGTCAGTTTATTTGACTGAAAGTCGTGATAGGGAGATCGCCAATTAGATGGATGGATGACATCAGCTGTCATGCTGGTCTCAATTGGATGCTTAGGGCTTGGAAAGATATGAAGTAGGCCTTCGTCCAGGATTGAACGGGATTAGATAATATTACTATGAAGTGCACTTTTAAGTGAAATGCTGAATATATTCCTTACCGTGTGTTGTCAGTTTATTTAATAGTATTTTGAAATACTGCTTCGTTTACAAAACAACCTTTTTGTTTGTAAATAAAAATATTTATTTTTGCAACAGCAACTCGGTAACCAAAGCATTGTTTTGTTTTTTCATCTAACATAATAATATTGTTTTATTACTTACAACAAACATTTATTATTATAAAAATACTATTTTATGATTGCAACGACAAGGTATGTTATTAGCATTTTTTTTGTACATATTTCGCACCTACGAAAACTTTTTCATTAGTATGTAGACATATATTTCTTTCCGCTAGTGAAAGTTCCGGAGATTAATCTTTCCTTGCCTACCTTTGCTTTTATTCAACATCCTCGACGATGTTGAATAAAAGCTAATAATGATATTTCACCCCAAGGGAAAAAAATACAACATCTCTCTATCTTTCCTATCTACATGCCATGAGAAAAAATATAACCGTTTTTGACTTGTATAGTTTGACAGATATATACCATGTTTCGGTAGAGATGTCCTTTGAACGACAGCGCTTCCGAAACATGTCGCGAAGTGACTCATATAAACAGTGGTTTATAGCTAGTTATGTAATTCAAATATGGTTAGTATTAACTAGCACAAAATATCCGCCGAATCATTAAATGATATTAAATCTATTGACATTTGTATTAGAGAATAAAACGCATTCAAATGTACGAAAAAAAAATAAGATAAAATAAGTTCTACATAAATGTGGTCTACATAGAAGGCGGTCTGTAGCAGAACAACGTTTGCCCGAGCCCACTAGTATTTTATGTAAAACATTTTACTTTTTCGCTATAGTACCAATACAACACGTAGTTACATACATATTCTTTAATCGTTTAAATTTTCACGAAAAAAAAACAATTGCGTGGTTATTTTTAGATTCTAATTTTGTTTACTCGTAACAAATTGATTACATCAAATAATGTACAAACACACCTTTCATTAACAATGTTTAGTGTATACTTTAAAGCGATAAACTTGTGCGTTGCGCTCCAAAGAAATATTTTTTTAATATGACCTAGTTTGGGTGAAATATATTTATTTTCTTGACAATCTCTGCAATTATATTTGAAACTTGAATATGTCCCAAAGAATTGACTTATTGAAAAAAACAATAAAAACAAACATTGAACATAATATAATTTATTCAGAAAAATGTCGTATACTAGTAGACCCACACGGCGTTGTCCGAGCACTCTCTTTAGCGTGCCCCCTTGCTCTATTTTATATCAGTTAATTCATTCATACAATCACGGCATATCCCGGAATGTGGGGTATCCAGCGACAGGTGTGTGGTTGTACATTGCCTTCTAAAAGGAAGCATGTCACATATGTTAATACCTAAACACCAGTCTTGTCTCACGTAAAACGGCACTACAAATGTTTTGGAACATCAAAAAACGATAATAATAGAAAAACTTGGAAGCAGTTTTCTATTATCTTTTTCAGATGTCCGAATGAAGTGCCCTTTTAGTTGAGACTAAATTAGTTTGTGAGGATACACGCATGTGTTATGCTTCCTTTTATAAGGTGGGATATGCCGTGATGGTATTGGTATGGATGAATATATTAAATTTTCACTATTTTTTTTTATTTTTGACTCTGGTCATCGTAGTATTCGTAGTTCATAGCATGTTTGTTAGTTAAGAAATGATTGTGTGGCTTTCGATTCTCTCTTTTAAATCTAAAGCGCACTTAAGACGAACGAGGTTTTCAACGCGGTACGGATTTCAACGCTTAAAACACCATCCAAATACAGGTTACTCCTTACAGGTTTTCGATACTACTACATGCGCTTGTTCTACGTTTCGTTTTTTACTTTGCATTTCTCAATATTTTAACTTCCCGGCCTTTCTCTTATTATATGTAGTTTTGAATTGAACACGATTTGATTTTCTTTGGATGCTTTTTTATTGCTGCTTTAAAACATGGCTCTCTGGTTGAGAGATGCCAAACAAACGAAAGATACCTCGAACGTCACGCGTCAAAGTCAACACAATACAAACGGCAGCCATGCTGACAATGAATAATTTTACAGATTTCTGTTATACTAAAAACGATATAAAACGCGTTGAAAAAATGTAACACGTTTTATTTCTCCCCACCGCGTTGAAATACCCGTTGAAAACCTCGTCTGTCTAAAGTGTAATAATAATGATTAGAATTTATTAAGCGCCGTTTAGTGATACAAGATCACTCCAAGGGCACTATAGCTTATTTGTTGGCTCTACAAAACAAGACAGTCTTAAGAATTCTACCGAAGGTGTCAATGCTCTGAGCCCCACGTATGTCAAGGAGCAATTTATTCCACTTTAAAGGTCCGTTCACACTGAAACCGCGATCATAGTAAGCCGCCTTATTGACTCTGTCCAATTGTTTTCAAGAGTTGGTACTCTGTGATTCAGATAATCTCAATGTAAGCTGTCTTCCTGATGGAACATTCTTTTGACACAGTTCTGGAATATAGTGTGGAGCCAAGTTGTTCAGAGCTCTAAACACCATCAGGTATTATACTTTATAGTCTACTCGTTTCGAACATTTCAACCAGTGTAGTTCGTTAAGAAGAGGTGTTATGTGACATACTCGTATTTTGTCTGCTCCATATATCAACATCGCAGCTGCGTTGAAAACTATTTGTAATCTATCAAGGCGATACATGGGCAAACCAGCATAATTTGTATTTATTTAAGGGACAAATACAGTCTTATAAAATAAACAGAAAAAATACACTATGAAATTAAAAAAGACAGACCAATTACTTTTATCCACAATTTATGAACATTAAATAATCATAGAAATATGTACCTACTTGGCAACAAAAAATATTTTTAAATATACTTAAAATTATAACATATTCATATATTTTACACATTTAAAAAAGGGAGAAGGACTAAATTTGTTACAAATGTATATTGCATTACAGTAATCCAATACTTTTAGCCTTCTCTTCCATCTGCTTCTACTCGTTTCTTCCAACCTGGACTCCTTCGCATCCTGGTTCTTCTTGCCAACCGGAAAAAGTCTTTATAGTCCTCTTTACTTTAGAGCAACACAACATTAAACTATCAGCGCCCTTGGTATGATCTCGAATCATTAAACGGCGCTATACAAATAACTTATTATTATTATTATTATTTACCTATACTAATTTAGGGACTGCTAATATGGTTTGTATGTATTTTTTAATGAATCTTTCCTTCTGAATAGTGTAATCGGTCGAGGCACCTGGGGTGGGGTTCGAACTCTCCATCACTGGTTCTAGTGTTGTGCTACCGACATATCTGAATGCAATATCCCAAAATTGTATACTCTTATGTTGTATAATCGACAATACCAATTATAATGATATTGATGTGCGGTTTGAATTTAATTATTAAGCTTAACATACAGTCAATAATAGGTACATTTTCGAATTAATATACCACTTTGACAAGTTGAAACAATCGAGATATTATGAATGTTGGTATTGGGAAATATGGTATCTACGTACATATATTATCTATGTAGCTGATATTGAACATAAATCATCAATTATCAATATAATAATATGTAGTGGCTTGTTCATTACTCACTACACTCTCTATCTATTTTAAAAGGTTGTTCGGAAAGTCATTTTTTTTATTTTCAACATAGGACACAGTTACATTTTATCATAGTCTACTTCGCACTTAAGCCGCTGTTATTATTTGATTTTTACGCCTGATATTGCGAGTCGGTTTTGTAAAAAAAGTTTGATTCTGTGCAGTACTATTTGTTTTCGACGCCTTATCAAGTATATGAAGTGGAAAGTAGCCTTTTCGGCATATTACAAGGGAAAAAAATTACTCAATGTATACAGAGAATATGTATTGAAAGTTGTTGGAGTTTCGCAAAAATTCGTTCTGGAAATTTTGATGTTGAAGCGCTCCACTTTCTGGAAGGCCTGTTGAAGCAGACGACGACAACAATAAAGGCATTTATTGACGCCAACTACCAAATAACAACTCACGACATCGCTCAGTGAATAAATTTATCGAATTTCTGTTCGTGATCACTTGAAACAACGACGTTGTTTAATTTTCATCTTTCATTTTCACAAAAAACTAGTGAAATGTCTTTCAGAACAATCCATTGTTATTATATTTATCTCAAATATCAGTTATTCATTCACTCGAATGTAATGACTCATTAGTATTGAAGTGATTACCCACTACGTAATTATATTTAGGTTATGTTAGTATATCAAAAATATTTCGCTTTATTTGTTTTCTGTATAATTTGACATTGAGATCGTCATAATCATAGAATACCAATTCTTTAAAGGAATTGTTTAAAGCGGATTACTTTGATCATGGTTTCAGTGTAAACGAACCTATCAAATGGAATACATTGCCTGCCTTATATGGCGTGGATAGCAGAATTGTGGGGCCTTCAGTATATTGCTTATGACTTCTATTTCTATGTTTCGCAGAGCCAACAAATAAGCAAGAGCGCCTTTGGAATGGTCTTTTACCATAAAACGGCGCTATATAAATTTGATTATTATTCTCTTCTCTTCCTTGCCTTTTCCCATTTCATCTGGGATCGGCCCTCTTGGTACGCAGTCTCCACGTCCTTCTGTCCCGCTTCATCTCACCGGTCAACAGGTCCTCCCTCAGTTCCTTCTCAATAGTTGTTCACCAGGTGGATTGTGGACGGCCTCTAGCCCTAGGTGCTGTGGAAATGTTTAGGTCCAGCTTGAGCACGTTTCTCCGGGATAGGCGCGACCCCAAAGTTACTACGAATGAATGTACTCATTCTTAATTCTGTCTTTAACCTACGTTTACCATGTTTACCTACATACATTTGTGACCAATAATAAATGTGAAAATTAAATTTAAGGATCGAAAGCAGCATTTACATGTCATATTCTACATAAGTTTCATATCATATAATTTATTGACAAAATTTAACATCATAGGGCTTGGGACCTGTCATCGGCTGGTATACGTGATCACTTTATGCGCTTGCGCAACGTTCACTAATTATGCCTTCTTATTGAGTTCCCTTATCAATGCAATTTTGAAAGTTCTATATATTCCCATTTATTTATTTTATTTATTACCAAAAACTAAACATATTACACAAGAAAATACATTAACAAAAAGAAATTAAAACACTTTACATTATAACTTCCTTCAAAAAGAGATGAACTCGTGCTTTGAAGGGATACCTATATTTTAATAATCAGAAAGTGATCGTTTGAAAATAAGCTGTATAATAGCATCGCCATCTATGAAGTAACGAAGAAACCTTTTTGTAACGCCATCTAGGAAAAAAATGTTTTTTTTTTTAACTTTTGTATATATTTTGTATGTAACTTTAAAAATATTCGATTTCATATATTTATACTTATACGTACATAAAATTCAATTCAAAATAAATACCTAATTACCTACATATATAACCTATGTCTAAATGTTTCTATCCCTTGACGGGTATTCTGCCTAGTGAGATTTAGTATGTATTTTTTTTTCATTATTTCACTTATTGTTATGCAAGAAAATGTAAATTGACATAATGTAACTGTGATAATATTAAGTTTCATGTTCTCAACACTATGTACTGTACATACACTATCATCTAACACTATGTCCCTTCTCAGGTTTCTTAGAGTTATTCTCAATTAGGTAACAAATAATATTATGTATCACTTAAAATATAATTAATACAAAGTAGACAATAGTTTCGTAATTAAACTTCAATGTCATCAGACAGACATAAACTTTCTACCCAAATAACGAAGACATGGTGTGGTATCGTATCCCTCTATATAATGTAGCCTTTCATTTTCGTATCTAATGGATAAAGTTGTAAACGAAGTTAGACCAACAAGAAACCTTAAATCCAATATGGTCACTTCAAAGTATCATAAGGCACACTGTTTTAAATATTCGTCTACCATATTGTTTTCGATAACAAAACACATTTTACGATTGTTTTATGAAGTTTCCTGATTTTTTTACAATTTCGTTCGCTGCTGCAAAAACCAGTACTTCGTTACTTTTTTGTTTTACATATACCTTCTTCTTTTCCTCAGCAATTGTCTGTTTAGACCTTCTTCGTTTTCCTCATGAAGTGTCTGCTTTCTGCGTCTTCCTCCGTCTACGTTTGGTTTCCTTCTGAATCTATTATCCGGCACATAAGTTTTGGACCACGTTCCCTATATAGAGGTTCTCAGATATATCGCACCCTCCTAGGCTTCAACGTATTTTATCTAGCATTTTCATTGCATTTGTCTGGACGGCACGTACGTGTTTTAGGGATGCTTTCCACATTTCTACTCCATATTATTTCAGTTCATGTCGTATCATGGATTTATGCATACATCATGAAAGAGATATTTAGAAAAAATTGAAATTAATTCTTTTTAACTACATATTCACATCCCCTCCCTACCTCTCTCCTTTCCCATCCTGTTTTCAAAATTGTTAACAAATGTGTAGATATGTTATATATTTTAGAATATAGGCTGGCCAATCTTGACTTTGGTATGACTCATCGCAAAAATATGTCGATCGAACAAAAATACTTCTGCTTTTAATGTATCTATTTCTTATTCTCTGTATATAAAAAAACAAAGACGGAAGATGAAAGTAAGTCGCAGTGAAAAAACCAAACTCCCATATAAAATGTTGAAACGTACGTCTTTTATAAATCATACACTTATTTCGAAGATACCACGTGACGTTTGTGAATGTGAATGACGTTTTAAAGAAATATTTCAAATCTTCGTCTATAGGGTGACAATTTGTCCTAGTGCGTATTTTTAAACAACAAAAACATTATTTTAACAAATAGAATGTATGAAATTTGTTTCATACACACCACAACCATTTATTTGTCATTGATATTTTATTATTTATTAAATATGATGTGTTTAACATGACCTGTTTTACTTTTGAAAAATTGTTTATATTGTGTAAAGTCCTCAGTTGCAACATCAAATCACAGTAAACCTTCAACATACTCGAACCAGTTGCTTCTCGGACTCCTCCATAAACACAGCAGCCCTACTATAGAACAATCTTGACCGAATTCTGTGTTTCACCTTCTCTTATTATAAGATCGAAAAAATATATTATTAATTTATCAGATTGCAAACCTTCCCAAAGGCTACGTAGTGCACTACTTCGGAAGCGTAGAATGGACCTAATTCCTTATAGCTGCCCTTACGCAGACATGTTAAGTAAGGTAAGAATTAATAATTACATTCTTTATTGTCTTAAATGATGTAATAAGTGAAAATGGAAAGATGATCAAAGTTAAATAAAAAAATTGGGTCCATTGTAAACAAAATGATGGTCACCGTATTGGCATCCAAATTACATGTAAAAACATACGACTTACGACGGGTCGCATAGTTTTTTGATGACGTCATACTAAAGTCAAGCGTGGCCGGCCTATACTATAATTGGCAATATATAAAAAATATCTTTGTTTAAATTTTTCTTCTTTGCTGTTGTATTCTATAAAATAAATAAAATAGATTATAAAAAAATTGTACATAATAAGAAACTTATTTTAGAATTAAACTCATCGATTTTTTTTCCTTGAAAATCAAATTATTATTCATATTTGCATTTATGTGCAAACATTTGATATTATGTACCTGACGTGATGTAGGTACTGAATTATGACCAAACGATAAATACAATATTTACAAAATTATTGAAAAGTTTGTAAATTATGTTTTTGTAAATTTATTTAAATTTAATTTTGTATGTTCTGTAATTTTATCTTTTAAAAAATGAATATATCTTTGTAACAAGTACAAATACATCATTATACATTCCCTAAATTAAGCATATGCTTGTGCTATAGGTGAACGAAATCGGTCGTGACAGGATTCAAACTCGCGACCACTGGATTACTAAACCAGCGCTCTATCCGCTCTGCCAACACCCATCTAAATTGATAATGATTTTTCTTTCCAAATTGAGAGTTAGGAAATAAGGACCCCTTGGCAAAGTGGGCCCCCATGCTATGCATGACCCCGCTGTTAGGTAGCTACGCCACTGGGAAAAACACTCATTTTATTTTTTATTTTATTTTATTTTAATGTAGCTTCTCGGGCAACTAACAGTTACTATGTCAAATAATTGTTTATCACGCACCCAATAACAAGTTGCCACATTTTGGAGACTTACTATTTTAATCGTCTCACAGATCCAGACTGAAAACACAATAACTGTGTCTCCACCGGGAATCGAACCACGAAGGCCATTTTTATTCAATCCTTGCGTTCAAAGTTAAGTTTAGATGCGTAATTGTAAAAATGGTTGTAAAAAATGTCTTTCGGATGTTAAAGGGACAAAATTGTTAGTGTATGTACATACATATGTATTTGAATGTAGGTCACATAGCTATAGTGTGGTGAAATTACGATAATTTTAATATGTAATAATAATATTGCATTGATAGTGTGTATGTGTGTGTGTGTGTGTGTGTGTTGAGCCGCAAATAGAATATTAACATCGGCAATGTTATAATAATATTGTGATTGATATAAGTATATAAGAGAGAAACAGACCACAAAGATTTAAAGTATGATCAAGCTAATAGAGTGATAAATAATGTGTACTGGTCAGCCAATGATAGTGATATAATATGGTAGGTAGGTAGGTATGTAGTGAATGAGATTATTACGTGATAAGCGGTCCTGACCGTACAAATACCGCGAATAACGCTCATCAATGATAACAACGTTGCGGTGATATGATATATATATGTACATACATGTACATAACTATATATGAATCTACCTACCTATACATACAAACACTTGTATGACGATAAAATATCATTTTTAAGTCTTATCGCATTATTGACGCGTCAAACTGAAATATTATGTTATAATCATGTAGGTACTATTTTGATGGTTAACATAAAGGGAATCGTGTGAGAAAAATGAAAAAAAAAATAATGATTTTATAAGTTACTTTACGTGTCCGGCTGGTTCAAACCCTGCCACTCCAATATGCGGCGACTGCTATCGCCTTGTCGTTTGCCATAATTATGTCACCAGAGGTGCATCCTTCCCCCATAAGTGGACATATCAGAAGGTGACTCTCATCCTGCGTTACGCCGCAGTCACATAGTGTCATCTTCAGAGAGGTACCCCCATCTAAAACTCCGTTTATCAACAATATGTATATATATATATATATATATATATATATATATATATATATATATATATATATATATATATATATATATATATATATATATATATATATATATATATATATATATATATATATATATATATATATATATATATATATATATATATATATATATATATATATATATATATATATATATATATATATATATATATATTTTATGAGGAAACTAGTATTATTTTTTAAAAAAATTATGAAAACTTCCTTCGTGTGCCATAGCGACACCAAAAATCAATAAAAAAATAAAATAACTTTGGCACAGTTGATAAGCAGTTTGGCTTCTGTGCGGGCGTCCTGGGTTCGATTCCCAGCTGAGGGGAAATTTATTTAAATTCATTTCTCACGCAAATATTGCTTCTCTGGGTCGGAAACACTGGTTAGTTGGAAGAAATCGCCATATGACAAAATCGCAACATGTGCTTGGTGCAAGGAAGTGTTTATCATTTATTTATTTACAAAATGACGTGAGTTTTTTTTTATTAAATCTGTTATTCCATTTTCTCCCAGTGTGATAAAAACTACAGAAAAAGCAGCAATTTGTTTGTCAACAATGCCTCATATATTCACACTCATACATACACATAATGTAGGTACTAAGATATTATACTATAGGTACACACGTCACACATTCATAGGATTAATAATAATAAAAACAAATATGCATTGTAGATGTGGTTGACTGGTAGAAATTATTACATTTTGTGAAAAATATTTAAATGAATGTTATTTTCAGAGATCTCATTTAAAGATACGTTGTGATTGATTTAGATAACTATTAGTATGAAAAAAGCAGAAAAACTTATAAAGCTGTATTAATTAATATTATCAGCAATATTATTTCAATTTATCGTATTGAAATTATTTCAACCACTTGTTATACAAATATGTGATTCAATAGTGGTGAGATCATGCTGAAGATCAACTGCTTGGGGCTTGTCCTCCTGCAACATACATAGCTGTGTATGGTCAGCATGAGACGGAAAATTTGTTTATATTTGTCATTGATTTTACTCGTAAATTGTTTTAGAATGTTTTGAAATTTTTATCAATAAAAAATAATATATAACAATAGTTTGACTGTCAGTATACTGTTTTTTCCCTTTCTCAAACAGCATAAAATGCTTGTACTGAGAAATAAAGTACATAAAATAACGATTCAATTATGTACATAAAAAATATACTCCATGATTCTATTAACCCTTTATATTTATCTTTATGTTTTTTTTTTTTACCTAGTTCATGATTTGACTCTTATATCCGTTGGAAGTTCATTGAAAAAAATGTTCTACCATGTATGTGTTATGGTGCTGCGCGAATAATATGTTTTATTTTGGATGTAGGTATATATTTATAATTTGTTTCTGTTATCAACAAGCGACATTCAGGTTCTTTTAATATAAAATGTAATATTGCAATTTCATTTATTTATTTTTGTAACTTATTGTCCATATAATTTGTTCACTGGCAAGTTTATTGCCAAACGACAATTACTTCCAACCAACCAGAGTTAATGTAGGTAAATATACAATACAATGTATACTATGGCAATAATATAATGACATGACGAAAATAAAAAAAGATAAAGATTATAAAGAAAAGTAAAAAAAAAGACCAAAAAAAATTGTATAAATGAAAAACTTTCTTAAAAATATCGAAAAACCTAAGGTTGAGTATCTTGGTCTTTTCAATATTATTTTGATGATAACATTTTGTGTTATTTGTATAGGAGTTATATATGTGTATCTTCATTAGCAGCCCCCCACATTATTTATTTATTTATTATTAATACACAAAACAAATATAACATATATAAACTGACTAATAACGCCCCACTAGGCAAAAACTTGTTCTGGGACTGTTATTTTACATAGTTTAGTATATTTATTCCGCTATAATTTTCATATTTTCACATGTTGTAAAAGAAGACTAAACAAGAGTAAAAAAAATATATGTAAAATGAATGATACAAATACACAAAAATAATCAAAAAGTAAATATAAATAGTATTGACAGAAACAAAAAATGGATAAAATATTATTTCTAGAGATCGTTTATGGTATTGATGGGTGTCATCCCTCCCTCAGAAATGATTTATCCGTATGAGTTATTACCGTAGACTTGACATTAAATATATTATATCAGTTGTGTATTTACCTCTATACAGAGTATACCATAAAATAATTGTTATACCGAGTACCAGTATTCGTGAGCAATTTGAGAACTCTAGGTAGGTACTATTATTATCAGCAAGACCTCTCTATCATCGTGATGTGAGAGATTATCTACTTTTAAAATACTTTTATTATTATTAAGTGTTACGGGTAGGTACGTTAAACTTAGATGTGACTCATTGCCCTAGGACAATTTCTTCAATCGACAGTACCTATTGGGAAGCCGATTCCATAGGCGGGCTGCGTGAACTTCTAACAATGAGTAGGTGTAAGTGGATGATCTGTGTGTTTGTATTGTGAGTATGCTACCTGCGAAATTCTCCCAATGTACTTTTAATGTGTATTTGTACCTACTAGTTCTTTGCACTTCTAATATGTTGCGTCTGGGTTGCGGCCATGTCCAGTATGGGTTGAGGGTTGTCGCTGTCCAGGCAACAGGTCAGTGCCCCCTTCAATTCCGACCTATGGATGAGTCGGGCCTTGGTGTCTTGCTCGATGGTCACTCGTCAAACGCGACGAAGATTTGAATCGTCAACACGAGTACTAAGGGGAGGGGGAGCCCCCCGTCAGAAACTTGTCGGTGCTTGATCCATGTGTGATTGACGGGGCAGTGGTCCTGGTGCTGTCAGATGAACAGGACAGGAGTGCAGTGGGAGACTGCACAATTCCTTTTATGTACCTACTTTTAATATGTAATAAGTAATTACATCTAAGTACCTATACATTTTTTTTATAATCATTTTTACATTTTTGGGACACACTGTATATAAAATGGACATGCCATAAAAACGACCATTATTACCACGTTGTACAACACACTAGCGTCATCAATTTAATATTATAACATTATTCATATAGATCGACCTTGTCCACAATGATAGATAGTAAATAGTTTAACTTTGTGGCGACATTTTAGTAGGTTAGGTACCTACTTGTGTATTTATAACCATAGAATCACCTATTTAATCCATAATGATTGTTTTGACTGATTGCCGACACGTTTGACAAACTTTATGTCTTAGTAGAGACGAAGTTGCAATATATTTTACAGGATAACTGGGAAATCAGGCATCTGCAGGGCATACGACCTGTCATCTACTGGTTTACGTGATCGCTTAAGCCAGCCCGTCACACTTGTATATATTAGACAAATGTTCTGTAAGTATGTGTTAGACAAATGGATCTGATAAATTGGAGAAGACTGTGGCGGTCGATAGGGAGGGATGGCGGTCAGGGTCCGTAGCGGACTGTAGCCCCAATGATGATGATGATGATGATGATCTAATATTCTATAAGTTGCGGATAAACAGATTACATATCTTTGTGTATGATGATAAATATCACCAATAACATGAATTAAATGACAGTCTATTTTTTTATATTTTCAGTATTTATTTATTTATTTAAAGGACAACATACAGCATATAATAAATTATATAAAATAAAGATAATTTGATTAATAATAAAGCCAATTACAGGTTGTCGCTGAAGTTATTGTAGTACATATATTAAGATACATTAGGAATGGTTACATATTATGGTGAGATATTGTGTGAATGATGTGTGAAATTGCATATATAAATGTGTCAGTATATTAAGTGTTAAATTTGATTATGAGGATGAAATTTTAAGTTTGATATATTTTTTAAATGTGGGGGCGCTAAGTAAGAATATGTCAATCTCTTGGAAATGCCTATTATATGTATTACAGATTCTGTAGATTGTTGCATGTTGAGCATAGTTGGTGTGTTGAGTGGTAAGACGGAAAAGAGGAGTGTGTCTAGTGTCTACGGGTGTAGGTAGGTAGGGATGTTGAAAGATATATAATTTAAGAGAGCAGGAGAATCAATTTTATTATTAATAATATTGTGGAGAAGCATCATATCAGATACAGTACGTCTGTTTTCGAGTGAATCAATGCAATGGTAAATCCTTGCCTCACGATACGACGGGAAATCAAGAAATGCTTTTCGATTAAGGTGTTTAATAAATATATTTTGTATCCTTTCGATACGGTTTATGTGTGTTGCATAATGGGGAGACCAGGTAGGAGATACGTATTCTAGGATAGGGCGAACCAGGGAAAAATAAAGAAATTTGAGCGTTTTCAAGTTTGTGAATGGTTTGCTGGTTCTGAATAAAAATCCAAGCATTCTATAATATATTAAAAATTTAAATGCTACTGCGTGAAAACCTACATACAATTTCCCTAGTGTCAATTTCTTCTTCCTGCTTATATCTCAACTCACTCTCTGTCCAGATTCTTGGGGTCAGCTTTCCTGTTCTCCTGTCCTGCACAATGTCACCTAGGCCATGTCTCTGCATTTGATTTTAATTTAAAATGTCTCACTTGCCTATAGTCATTGTTAATTTGTTCGGGTGTTAATTGTTTTTGTAGGCAAATACCGGTTTTAGTTACATCACACTACCTACCTTCCTATTGATGTTTTCATTTTCTTTAAGAATGTTGTACCTTCTTACCTACATATGTACAGTATGTACATACCAAGACCGGTCCTGTCTGTAGTGATTCACCAAATACGGATGTTGTATGTAGATGATGAACTTCCTTCTGTTTACCTCCTCTTATTGTAGCGTTTTATTTGTTTTCACATAAAACTCCATTACATATTTACATCCACGTCTATTCATTTCATTCAATTTTTTTTTCCATTTCAAATTAATAAAAAAAAACAGCCGGTTGCTATTACTAAGTGGGCGTAAAACATCAAACATCGCGTTAAGAGGGCGACTGCTGCTAACGTACCTATTTTTTTCAATTTGATATACCATCTTTATTACTAATCGAATCATTTTGAAAAAAATAACGTAGTTAGTTTGGATATTAATAAAGAGAAATATACCTTAACTTTTTGATTATGTTCTGTATATATTCTTGTAGGAAAATAATAAGCATACCCAGATTTTAGCCATTTATCTTAAATTTCTAAAAAAATATAAAGTACCTATACAGCAATATTTTTTTTGTAAATTAAAGAAGAACAAAATACCTGGAAAAATATGATATGACGTTGCATTAACGCATCAGGTTAAGTAAATAAACCAAAAAAACTTTTATTACGCAATGGCGCTGAATGGAAAATAAATATTTTTTAAGTTTATTTACTAAACCTGAAACATTAATGCAACGTCACATCATATTTTTCTAGATATTTTTGTCTTCTTTAATTAAAAAAAATATATTACTCTACGCCTTATAGTTTATCAAAAATATAAGATAAACGTTGAAAATCGGGGTATGCCATTATTTTTCTACAAGAATTTTTTTTTTTTTTTTGGATATCCAACAGTACAGTAGAGCATAATGATATTAAAGACATTTATACAGAACATTATCAAAAAGTTAAGGTATATTTTTGTTTACTAATACCCAAACTATCTAAATTATTTTTTTCAAAACGATTTGATAAGAAATAATGATGGTATATCAAATTGAATAATAGGTACGTTGGCAGCAGTCCCCCTCTTAAGGAATATTTTAAAATCAAATCACAACTCAAATATTAAAAAAAGTAGTATTTTTCCAAAAAAATAATAAGTATTTTGAACATTTATTTAGTGAATGGTCTACACACAATTTTAAAATTAAGTATGAATTGTTTTTTTTTAATTAGTCTGTAACTATACGTCTTAGAAAAAAGAATCTTTTTTGTGGTGAAAGAGTGCATAAAATCAAAGTGTATGTTCCAGATAGTTTTTTTCATAGTCAGGTTTGTTATAAAAAAGCGAAAAATTCCGATAGCAAATTTTAAAATTCCGATAATTTGAATCAGATATAAACTCTTTTCATAAGTATGCAATGCGGGATAGTTAATATTATGTATGTGTATGTGGTGCGAATTATTGGATGTTTCTTTCCTACCTACTTCGGTATATATTTTTGTAAACAAGCGAATGACCTACTACCTTAAATGCTTTAATTTATTTTAATTTTTGTACCTACTTCCTTGTATGCTTTTGGTTTATTTTAATTTTTGTACTTTATAATTTGAAATGTTATACTCAGTGATGTAATTATTTTTTAAGATTAATCGTGTAAAATAATTGTAGGTTTAATCCTGTTTAATTTACCTAAGTAAATAAAATAAAAATAAAAAATAAAAATGGGATATTTACCCTTAATATCGTGGAACTTCGATTTAGCGTTAAATGATATGCTAAATAAAGAAAATATAAAAACTCAGCTCCCTTTGCCATGAAAAACTAACAAGCTATTAGTTTTATAACCAATCGTTGCACGGATTAAAATAGTAGGTATGTTGGAATTTGGTGTTACGGTCGATGTCATGATCATTGATTTGATATTTTGGATATAGATAGAAGGAAATATTGTTCCTGCACCTAGTGGCGAACTTATCGACAAGTCTTCAGAGAAGGCACCCAGTCTAACCTCTACATCACAACACTATAATATTGGTATAAAAACACCACTTCCAAACACGGTTTGCGTATTATATGCGCGCGGCGCGTAGTTTTAGTTGATCGTTATAATAACGTGAAATTTGTGTATTTCCTCTTGTATCGAACTATTGAACTTCAACTGTCAGTGTGAGACGTACCTACATGGCACGACGAGTTGTAGACGATTATGATGACTTCTGATTACTGATGTAGGTAGCAATACTTTTGGAGAGTGGAATGGGTTGGAAGTGTTGTCACATTTACTGAACGATTTTAAAAGCCTATTCTCTGAATATTACCAATTTTGATGTTATATTTTTGAATGCTTTTTAGTAGTTATTTTTTTACATACTTAAATGAATATACTACCTATAAAAAATAATTTATTGTTTACATACCCTGACGCCATTCATATAGTAAGGAAGGAACCTACAATTATTACAAATGGATTTATACTATCGAATGTGTATGTTTGTAACTTTGTACATTAAGTACTATATTATAAAATACTTTACAACACGTCAGTGCCTACGTAAATGGTTATAGAGCATTTTGCTTTGACATTTATACATAAATGATTGCCAAAAGCTCTACTTCATAAATGGGAATGTCATTTGATGTATCACCTACATACACATTGTACTACCGAATAAAATATATAGCGATACTTTTTGTAGGTAGGTACCTATATGATTTATTGCCCGTTTTGGAGTGTGATAATATCTGTTTTTTTTTTGTAATTATAGCTTATAGTACTAATATTTTATGTATTTTGAATTATGTTGCTTAACCGATAATGTAGGTACTACATTATGTGTTCAAATGAACGTCATTTCACTTAACAAATACCTATTGAGATAACTTTTATTTAATGATTATTATATTATAAACATACCGAAGATCGCTGTATACCTAGGTATAATATATTGAAATGATTACATATTAAATGACCGTGATTTAAGTAAGGCATACATATATCCAGGTGACCGTGATTTTTCATGTTCCATAATTAGCGCTGCGGCTGCATCCTGTTAGGTATTATTGTGCCAGTCTTCCGATACATTTATGTATTTCACTTCACTATTTTAGTCGGATCGCTATCTCTCTCACTCCTCTCTCCCTTTCCCTCTCTCTAGCATCGCATTCTCTTAACAGTTGTTGTGTTGATGAAAAGTCTGTGTTGTGTAAGATGAACGTTATTTATAAACTCTCTTGTTCTATTTATACTGTACATTACTCTATTTATCTACCTATCAACTACTTACTTACTATACCTACATATTATATACCTAGTTCCACTCGTGCCGTCCGACTTCTTTGATACTATTATTATATTCTTTTGGGGTAGGCCATGTTTTAACTCTCCAATACACATTGAAATGTTTTCTATACTTTGAAGTTATAAATATTAACTAGTCACATGTAACACATGAGATCCAACTGTATGTATAATAAAAGAATTGATAGTATGTATAATAATTGAAGAATACTTGAACTATTCGACAGTTGGAATACGCTCAGTTTTTTTTATTCAGATGAGACTTTCACCTTAGCTTCAATGGAGCCCCTGTAGTGTATTTGGTTCTTTATAGATACTATAAGCATGTCGATAGATTTGCTGTTAGGTAAGGTGCTTCCGTTGAAAGACACTAGCAATTCATTAAGGTCCCTCTTCGCAGAAATTAGGTAGGCTTGAATTTTTTAGACGCTAAGAGACGAGATTTCTTTTACCCCAATTATTTATAGAGTGGAGTTAGTTATTTATTTTAAGATGTAGATCATTCTAAGCTTCTGATACATCGCTCTGTTTATGTAGAAGGTTTGTCAAAAGAAAAACTGTCATCAGCATGACAATGGATGGGGGCTCATGAAATCTAGTCATTAATATGTAGGAGGAATAGGGTTGGCAATAGAGTGGCCCCTTGAGGTACTCCTGCATTAATAGAATATGGAGATGGGGAGATTCATGGGCGTTAAACGATAAATAAATTAATGAATTAATCAAAAATTTCAAAATGCTCTCTTCTTGTGAATAATTTGTACAGTGGTTCTCAAACATTTAAGAAAATAAAATTCAATATACTTGATATTAATATAATTAATGAAGTGTATGTACAAAAGATACATAGTAGAGATTACATACGTAAAAATTAAATGAGATTAATAATTCTACAATTTTTATTCTACTTTATGAGACCATCATAATTAAACACAACACACTCCTGGAAACTGTTAGTGACGTACATAACTACGACACTAGACAAAGAAACATTAGCAATAGAACAGACAGACTAATCAAAGGACTATTATCCACCAGCATTAATTTGTATAATCACCTACCAGATGACATTCAACACTGCCAAAAACTCCATTTTTTCAAAAAAAAGTTAAAATAATACATACTGCATGATAGTCGGCCTTCGTGGCTCAGTTGGTTAGATATCTGACTGCTGAGCCAAAGGTTGCCGGTTCAATTCCCGGTGGAGACACAGTTTTTAATTGTGTTTTCAGTCTGGATCTGTGAGACGATTAATACCGTAAGTCTCCAGAATGTGGCAACTTGTTATTGGGTTTGTGTTAAATTAATATTTGACATAGTACAGCTGTTAGTTGCCCGAGAAGCAATATTAAATAAATAAATAGTGCTTTCAAATAGCTTTCCTGTACACCCGGCTACCTGTTTTGGGCCCACAATGGTTGAATTTTCAATTTTTTTTGTAAACTTTATTGTAATGTTATTGTTCACCACATTGTAATGTATAACATGTATTAATCTAACAAAATGTCAATATAAACCAAAATGTTTGTCAACACTCATACCAGCAAACGCTGTCTGGGTTGAATTTTTAAATAAATTAATAATCATTTCGCCTTGTAAGGACCTTTATGGTGGAGTTATAGTTAGAAATTTTCTTAAGTATAGAGGTAAGCGTTGGCCACTACCTACGCTTGATTAATTATTCTGAAATAAAACATGTTAAACTCAAGGCTACAAGGCAATATTATTAGAAATAATATTAAAATAAACTACTTAGATGCTCGTTAAATCTACGACGTTCATCTTGAAATGTTACATTAATCTTTTTGACACTGACATCAACGTTTGCTAATAAATAACTTTCGAAGTTTCCTATAAAAAAAATATAGGTAAGTCAGTAAACATAAACGTGACGGTATTAAGAAGCGAAATGAGAAGCGAGTGTTTGGAGAAAAATTAGAGCAGGTAAATTCAAATAGAAATATAAATATATACCTACCTCATATTGAAACAGGAATGTTAACTAATTTCAAAATATTAGTCGTGTATTGTCAATCACATTTTCAGTACCTATATTTATGTAATCATTTTCAGTATATTTATGTGATCATAATAAACGAGTGGGTTGTGGCCAACGCTAAACTCCTCACTAACAAGTCATTCTATAAAGTATTCCAATTTTGTATGGAAAATTTCCAACATTTTCATGAAATGAGTTTGTTAAATTATTTTTTATTTAAATATTTTATTATGAAAACTTGATAATACTTCAATGCCATTTTATGAAAGTGATGTGCCTTTTTACGAATTTGAAAACCAAAATTTCAAATTTTAAGTTTCCTGAGCTTGGGGTCACCTTGAAATATTTGACAGTTAAAAAAATTGAGAAGCACTATTCATATATCGTTCAAAATCTAATGGGATCTAATCGAGTACTAGATATACATATTTGCAAAATTTGAATAGAATCGAATGAGTACTTTAGTCTATAATCGATAAAGTAAAATGAACACGCCGTACATAGCACATAGCACACACACACAGATACATTGTGATGAAACTTTCAGAATACAATCTAAGCATGATACTAGTTGATAATCTGCAAAAAAAAATAGCCTTAAAAATTGCGAAATCATAACTCCCCACTATATCACCTTGGGTTAGTGAGGAGTAAAAATATGGATTGATATTCTTGAATGTCATATTCATAATCTATATGACAAAAGTAACATTTCTTAGTACACACCTAGTGACTGTACCACCAAAATTTGGTGGCAATAATGTGTTTGAATATTTTCGGAATGGTTTGGAATGAAAATTGAAACAGAGCTAAGTAAATTAGGTACATGACGTTAGCAAAGATATTTAATTTTTGAAAAGCAAATAAATACTTTTACTGCAATATAAATAAATCATTAGTAAAAAATAAATTATTTATATTTAAGCATTGAATACCCCCTGTGCCAGTCCCCGGCCCAAAGTCGTAGTTTATGAAAGCTATATATATTCTTTATTCTTTGGCAATACTAGATTATGTTTGAACATACACTATTTTGCATATTCAATTGTAGATGCTTAGTACTTCAAATAGTAATCGAATATTCCGACTGTCGATTTGTTCAAGATAATTTATTTCTCTAAACATGTCGACGAAGTATCAAGCCAAGATACGCGAGATTTGTATGCCAGGAATATATTTTTCATGTTTTTTTCAGCTTTGAAGTCATAAAACACCTACTTAGAGCCTTCTCAGAATATATGTTCTATAGATGGATTTACTCAGAATTCGAAGTAGATCATTTAGTGTCTGTGTGTGTTTGTGTCCTAAAATTTCAGAATATATAGATAATTATAGGCCTGCAAAATTTTGAATATTTATTTTAGACAGGGGTTATTAACTTTTTAATTATTGCTTCATTTTTCCATATTATATCTTAAAAACCACAGCAGTTAGATTGCTGAAAATTTGTATAAATATATGTAGACATATACAAAATCTTAAATTTGTTTTTTTCTTTAAAGTTTCCCAAAAGTCTCAACTAGCCGGTCGATGGCAGGACTGCACTGTCGAAACATGTCGCATAGTGACGCAAAATATAGTGGTTTAGGGCAAAATTCACATGCCAAAACGGTTTCCCAAACATTTTGTATTTTTATGGTAAATTTGTGTGTAACTGTCTATATTTCCAAATTTTTAAAATATATCGAAAAAATTTGAAGCACCCCAACTAGATAATTTAATTTTCTATAAAAAATATGTGCATTACAGTAGTACATCTCAAACAATTTTTATAAAAATTTAAAATGTAAGGATGTATGTATACATACCAAACATACATACATACCATCATGCTGTTTTCAAATTTTAAGTAGGAAAAAAGGACTTACCTCCATACTATACTATCCTGACATACATGCCTACATGTTTTATATAGAAAATAAATCTTAAAATGTTTATAAATTTGTGTTTATACTTGTTTATAGTATAAGTGTTTATTGTTTGGTACGTATTCTTCAATTATACATACAATCGCCATCGACAGTTGGATCTCATGTGTTACATGCAACTAGTTTAAAAAAAATCTCTACAAAGCGTCATATACCTATGCCGAATTATTGAATATAGTAGTCACCTCTGGAGTGGCACCCTCCAATAGGTACCTACTGAATACCCTCGATGCTGTACAAAAGCGTGCTGTAAGTACCTATGTATGTACGTCTGATTGACGATCCATCATTGACTGATATATTATTGCAATCACTAGACCACAGATGCAAGGTCGATACCTACATATTCAAAGTTTATTCTATAGATACTATTATACCACGGTAGATAACAGAAGAACTTGTGTCCCTGGTACCTATTCCGCCCATTCAATATAGAGTCACTCATTTTACTCAATCTCAACACTCGTTCACAGTGAACCTTCAATATACAAATATACATGAACCAAAGGCTTCTCGAACTCTTCTATTAACACAGCAGCCCGGCTGTGGAACGACCTTCCTATTTATATTTTTCCACGTTCTTCCAACCCGGATCTTTTTAAAATCCGAATATTTTCCTGAGTACCTACCTACATTACAAACCCTCCCCAACGCTACGTAGTGCGCTTCTTCAGAGTATAATGAACCCAAATCATAAATGTTTTTTACATGAAAATAGTAAAAATATGTATAGGTATAATATGTATATAGATAAAATAATCTGATCTGGGGGGCAAGTCTGGTCCAACCGGCGAAATCAAAAACCCTCACGATTACCCATATCATGGATATTATTATTATATGGAGTTCTATAATATCTTTAGATATCATAGAACTCCATATGATAATTATATCCATGATATGGGTAATCACGAGGGTTTTGATTTCGCCGATTGGACCAGACTTGCCCCCTAGGTTGATCTGTTTTGTGTGAGCCCATATGTTTGTTGAGTTAATGATTGTGATTGCAGAAAGTTGAGATTGTGTACATATTTAGTGTGGAACGGGAACAATCACCTGGTTCATAATTGCATATAATTGTTAGTAAAAATTGTACTGCTAGCCCTAGAACAGGATTTCCTAGTTGGGCAGCAGTAATCTACTTATTGTTGTCATTATAAATATGGTGTGATAAAAGGTAAATAAATAAAACAATTAAAAGAAAAAGGTAAAAACAAATAAACCAAAGAACATGAGCAAACTATCAGTTATATGGGTGGTAGGAGAACGGTTTGCGCGCTGGGTTAGTAATCGCGAGTTCATATCCTGCCACGACCAATTTCGTTCACCTATGACACAAGAATTTAGGTATGCTTAGTTTAGGGAATGTAGGAGGATGTAGGTATATGTACTAATTACGCGGAAATATTCATTCTTTAGAAGAAAAAAAAAATAAACATTTTCACAAATAGATCGATAAATAATATTATATCGATGCTATTTCACATAGCGAAGTCGCAATAAAGAATTATAATTCTAGCGCTGGCTCGTCTTAAGTGATTTTATTGCACACTTGGTGATTCCGTTTTTACGGCATTTATTCTACTCTTGTGATTCCACGGGTCTATTCTGTTTCGTTCGAAAATTTTATATTTACTACTTTCGATTTGTTCGAGAAAATTTATTTATCTTAAATAAATCGACAGTACCTATTAATTAACCTGAGGCCCGTGTGAGGCAATAATTGTATGCATTAGTGGACTTTTCGGCATTGTTTTTTTCTATTTAGAAGTCATAAAACACCAACTTTAGGCTTTGCAGCATATTTATATGGATGAATTCATAATTCGGAGTAGAAAGAATATTTAGTGTGTAAAAAATTGAATTCAATGACGTCATCGTTTCATACTATTTGTATGACAGAATACACAATATCTACCGGGACTCAATGTTTGGTATATACATTAGTACATACCATCAAACTGCTACATTTTCGGGGTAGGAAAAAAGGACTGACCTCCACACTATCCTATCCTGAGATATATGTTTTGTATAATAAAGAAAATAAAATATTCCGTCATTTAGATTTAGTTTGCCGATTATATTGTATGTTGGTAAAATTTCTTGGTACACGCCACGTGACTGTGGCATCAAAATTTGATATCAATCAACATAACGTATTTGAATGTTTTCGGAATGGTTCGGAATGAAAATTGAAATTGTACTCAACACTAATATTCAAAAGTACATAATGGAATTAAATTTGTACAAGCAGATAGTTTTACTGCTATAGGTATAATCGTGATATTAATTTCTGATTTTTAATTAAACGTTGAATGTGTTTGGGATTCCCCCGTTTTACCTCACTCTACCAATCTACCAATCAATCCCTAGTCTAAATGTATAGCTTATGTCAGTCATATTCTGTCTGTATATTTCCTTACTATGTGGTTTAAAGTAGGTATATTTATTTTTAGCTGAGAATTGAACCTATTATGCCTACACAACTTTAATATATCATATTTTAAGAAAACTATTGTTTTTTGTTTAAGTGTTTTTCAATACACACGTTTTCTAAAAATTTTATGTTGTCAACATTTTATGCAATTGCTGGATCCCGCATCCAGCACAATCCAGCGTATTTCAGGCTTGCTGGATCCAGCTCTGCGGATCCGCAAGTAATTAATTTTCCAAATAATGGTGCAATTGGTTTTTGGGTGCAATAGCCTACGTTGTTTCAATAAAGGATAAGGAACATATAGTAAAAGTGTAGATATCAAATTGTGCTATATTTTTATTGTTTCATTGCAGTCTAATTCCGTCAAGACACAAATTTGAACTATACTTATAATGTAATGTAACTATACTTTTATTTTAATCTTAGTTGAAACAATCCGTCATTAGATTCCATAATAATTGTAACAATAGCTCTTACATGGAATCTACATCATGTCTAATGACGATCAAAAAGTTTTTTATTTCTGTTACGCTTAGAATTTTACCAATATCGAAAAAAAATAATTGCCATAGAAAAATGTACCTACAAGAAAAGTGCAAAACTTTTAGAGATACCTATGACTTATTCATACTATTTTAAAATTACTTAAATATACTTAAGTATATATAATACAACTAAGTTGTCTTATTTCTATGAAAATATTTTAGGTCAGCAAATTTTTGGATCCCGTAATTAATTAGAAAATCCTGCTGGATTGCAATCCCTTAGTTGTCATATACTGCTGGTGAAAACAAATTCTTCCGTGTATTTTATTTAGAAATCCTTTTATTCATAATATTTTGGCTATTTAACAAGGCTGCGTCTCTAATATGTTTTAGGAATGACCAACCACCGGCCTTTCACGTTATGTTGTTGATTATTTCATAGGTCCAGTAGTGGTGCACACACAAACACACACATACACACATCTTTGATGATTTATTAGGAGTCGTGTGTTCACATGCCAGAATTTATTATTTGGTGTTGTGTAGGGAAAGTGTTTTTTGTCGGCGACAATGAATGACCCGAAATTATCCGCAATGCGGGGGGAGTAAGAGGTTGGTAGGTGGCGGGAGCGGCCATGTTTAGTTGAAGAAGCTACCATCATATCCTTGGGATGGTCTCCGGGGACCGCTGGGGAGTTTTATTTAAGTCTTCTTTTGACGTTTTAATACGCCGGCTGAGGCCGAAGGAGAGGGGTGATGCCCGCTACTAGCCTCCCATTTCTTTTGCGGAATCGTTAATCAAAAAGGCATAAAAACTTTATTAAAATATTATTAAGATTTTTCTTGACTCTACGACGAAACTGATTTTGTTTTTACCATCCATGGAAGCTATTTTTAAACCTACGAAGTTTCTAGAGATAAATTTGATATTTCAAAAAAAATCTGATAATTTATTACAAGGCTTAGTATAAAATGTTTCCCGTTATTTCATTGTAAGTATACCTTGTACTATGGTTGAATTCTATGTTATATGTATTTCCTCAACTTTATTTATAAACTTCGTTTCATACCATCATGGCACATCCCACGACGTGGGGCAACCAGCGGCAGGTGTGTGGTTGTGCATTACCATATAAAAGGAAGCACGACACATGCATGTATCTCACCCAGAAAGGCACTACATTCTGAATTTGTGGTGAAACTCATTGCTGATCTATGTAGATGTTATTCTGTGTTTTGTATTTTCTTGTACACGGCTCTTACGGGGCACCCGTAAATGATAACAATAGAAAATAGTGGAAGTACTATTCTATGCCTCACAGCAATAGCACGTTTTACATTAATTTTCACACTCAGGGTTAGGTTAGATTTAGTTCAGTGTTTATTATAAACGTTATATAGTCATATAACGTTTCAAATGGGGTGGAGTTTGGAGTCTGCGAAATCCTCTTATGGACAAATGAACTTCAATAAGAGAAACAGAAAGGATGGCGCTGTGTTAGTTTTATTATTCGTTAACAATCAAATTTTTGTTGTCGCTACAGAGTGATGGTGAAAAAATATATGGAATCGCAGCGGCGGCAGTTCAACTGGATGTGACCCAAATATCGGCCCTGTCTGCTTACACCACATCTACCTATGCCTCTTTCTCTTCCTCTACCCTTCCTTTATCCGCACTGTCCTACATTCTCTTACACAACATACCCTAGCCTAGCTCAGCCTAGCTATAGGGGATCGTCAACTTTTGTTTGATTCTAATTCTCGCTCTACATTAATTACTTATATCACTGCTATTTCGTTTATAAAGTAGAAGTTCATTATGTCCATTAATTGGTCCATGTTATGAGTTAACCACATAAGAAACTGACAGTCCAATGCGAATACAATTGAGAAATCTGTAGGAATCTGTAATTTGTAAGGAACTTTTATAAATTAATTTTCATTTATTAAATTCTTCTTTAGTCGAAAATGCTCAGTTTATTTTATCGGTTGAATTCTAAATAGGTGTTCCAATCAATGTTGAAAAAGTGTAGAACTTGTGTAGTTGATATAATACCAAAAGGTAGTTTCTTCAAAATGACAGCCCTAATTTTTTTAGTTAGTTTATGCTTTGAGATCTTTTGTCTAGAAAAAAGTTTTCACAAAATTAGAAAATATATACAATCCAGGCAAAACTATCATCCTGCAATCAAATCAGAATGGTGTTAATAATAGGGAAAAATATAGGACGGTACTTTTAACAATAATATTTTATCTTGACCTTCTTGGGCAGTGCAAATCGCCTCCAAATAATGTGATGGTGTTAACATCTAAAACATGACTTATTGTTAATTCACTGTGTGGATTTTAACTAAATGTTTCTGGGTAACCGTTTTTATCATTTCCAATATTGTTATTTTTCTTCGTGCTGTATCAGGTCCCCTCGACGTCACTGTGATTATATTATCATAATTATCTATAGGTATTACCCATCACGTTAAATATATAACATCGATACCTGAACTCTATGAAAGTATTTGTTTATATCAATCTATATAATATGTTATTTTATATTTTTAATTACGTTTATCACGACCGCAAAATGTTGGGCGCCACTTCCTCAAACTAACCACGTGGTTGGAGTACGTACGTATGTAGGTATCTATCGTGTTTCCAACACTTCTTGTGTAGCACAAGTAGGTAACTATGTATATAGATACGTCTGGTATACCAGCCATGGCCGGGACGGGACGGGACACCTCGTGACTGACGATGGTATGAGGGATGGAGATGTTGAAAACTTACCACCGGATCTTGTGCCTACTGAATGTATATCTATGTAATGTAGGTACAGACAATAGGCACCTACAAGTCTACACGGTATTTTTCCCCAGAGATTGTCGCCTTTTAGTTTTCGGGATCAAATTTTAAGCATTTGTGGACTGCTGGTTGTTTCCTGGACACAACAAACCTACACACATATGTACAATGTACATACACAGATGCCGTGTGGTATGGGGCGAGACCAAGAATATCTTGGTATTTCTTTATTCCCATGGACGCTCCGCTTCTTATAGAATTCACTCCCAGTTGGTTTTATTTCCAGATCAAATTTTAATATCTAATGGACAGTTTGTGGAATACGTCTTGTGAACTACAGACTTGTATATATTATAAGTTTCCAGTTTCTCTTACCGCTTTGTTATTACGTCATCTTGATTAACTTCACATGTCTGTCGTACTGTCTGTTTCCAGCTTGATTCTTTTGATATTTTGATAAAATTGAACAATTTTATATTTCATACAGAATAGACAATAAAGCTATACTTATTGCATTATTTATTTATTTATTTAATATACAGAGACACCAACAGAACACTGAACAACACAAACAAAAAAAAACATGAAACAAAAAATAGAATCTCCAGTGCTCCAATAACAGGTATCTCCCGCATGGCTATTGTGCATAGTTAGGTATGTACAATCAACGTCTCCTGACCATTCATATTATAAAAAAAGACATTACTTTGCACAGTTAAAAGAAAAGTTTAAAATACACATATACATATATGTAGGAAAACAGAAAGAAAACAAATGTTGAACTAATAAAATAAAACATAAAAAAAGAAGGAACAATTGAACCGAGACAAAAAAAAAACAAATAGATTTTACCCAGCATATTTTAAAGGATAAAAATAAGCAATTTATCATAGATCAATTTCTATGAAATATGAACGTCATTGTCATTACATTAAATTGTCACAACGATTCAGACGTAACGTCTGAATCTACCAATACAATGACACTCCGACACGGCAGAATGTCACTGTATTGGCAGGTGCATACGCGAGTGCAATGTAACGACAGTCAATAAATAACGTCGCGGACAAAATCGCGAACTCGGCAACATGCCCGTCTAACTAGAATATTTTTAGTAAGACTTATAAGTTAATATGTTGTCGAATTTGCTGGTTTATATGTCGTACTATACACGTGTTAGTATTTTTTTATTTTTAAAACTATAAAAACTAAATAAAAACAAAACATACAATCAAGATACCAAATTATCCTAATACAAAATACAAAAGTGGGGAGAAATGCGCAATACAAATCAACACCCACAGAGCCACACAACATCAGGGTGTCCCTATCACTAGATTTCCTCGAATCAAACGTTTGAAAGTGGACACCAGATTATGAAACACATCAAGATCCGATACAACCCTTGACAAACTATTATATGAGCTCATCATTCGGCTTATAGGACAAAACTGTCCCACATTGGTTCTATACCTTTTCAGACGAAACACTTCGCTGCATCTTAATCTATTATTTGCATGAAAGTTTAACAATTCTATGTCAGATGTGTCCAAGTGACCTCGAATCAGCTTACGAAGATACATTAATTCGGCCACACTCCGAATATACCAGGAGTATTTTTTGAATTTGGTTTACGCGAAGAAAACTTTGAAAAGGATGTGATAATTTTTTTATATACTTGTTTTTTATTTTTCTTAGCTCTATCTTGGGACCTAGGACATGACATTGAACATTCTTCTTTATAGCGACGTTAATTTTAAGAAATCTTCAAGAAGAACACTTTCAATAATATATCTATATGACTTTTTATTAGTATTTTGCAATAAAAAAAATTGTCCACCATGACTTGGTTTTAGAATTAAGACCATCATTTAAACCATCTGAATTATGTGTAGGTACATAATACAGTATTCAATATAAATATCCAGTCAAGTCAGTCTCGTTTTCTTAATAATAATTTGTATAATACATCAACTTTATGTCCATCCGTTTCCTAATGGACTTTACCCCCGAAACCTCGCTTATTGAAACACTCACTTGCTTACCCATTTATACACACATAACATACCTACTATATAGTTCAACTGTCGATTTGTTCAAGATAATCTATTTTTCTTAACATATCATCCCAAGATACGCGAGATTTGTATGCCAGGTTAATAATTTTCATAGTTATTTCAACTTAGAGGTCTGATGTGAAATATTTCTTTATGTATCGTTTTAATGTATTTGTAACACATGTTATGTATAATTTTTAGCTTTCTGCATTCCTCCATATTAACTTTAACTATGTCAGATTACACTCTGTGCACGTAGTTAGTAGTACGAGTTTTATCACATTGAATAACACAAAGTTATCTCAAAAGCTAAATTGTCTTTTACGTTTGTGTCTTCATGATATTTCTCGCCTTAGTCTGTGTAATATTTTTTTGTGAATTTTCATTGAATTAATTATGTTCAATTAGGGAAATATTACGTATGTAGGTACCTACCGTTTATTCGTACCTTTACTCCTCGCTAACTATTAACAATGTTATCTCAAATCTTGTGTTTTATTGTTTTGGAAACTGCCTATACGACTAGAGGTATAATATCTTTGAAGTTTCAACCAACCAATTGTTGTTGAATTAATTCAATAGTTTTGATTAAAACATTTCACAACCGCGACTGAAGTAACTTTATATCATTTATATGAGATATTTCATACAATGTATGTATGTACGTCTATCCACATAATGTTTGTTGTATATTTTCCACTATTAAAGCAAAATTAAACTATATTCTTAAGCTAAATAGGCAATAACTCTTATGTGTACCTACCTATAACTTAACAATAAAGCCCCAAATAATGATAATATATATCCCTGTTTAATATTACTTTTATATATTATATTTTAAATCATGTTGTGTTACCACTATATTTTTTATTCATGTAAAAGGCGCAGAGCCGTATAAATAAATAAATCAATATACTTCTTTGTATGGATTTTATTTTTCATTAAGTTATTTGTTTTTTTACTTCTTGTACATTATTATGTGTACAGCGGCGGTTTTATTGCCTTAAAACATTTTTTTTCCAACCAACCTAAGCAACGTGAGGCTATACATTTTTAATAGTGTAGTGGTAGGTACATTCAATTTATAAAAAAAAAAAACAAACAGAAAGGTAAACACATAAAAATTATTTAATGTAAAATCAAAATAACATAGAAAGGAGAGAGATAGAGGATAATGTATAATTGAGACGTCCTATTATCATCACTTAACGGGTTCCATAGTCTTGCTGATTGTACTTCAAAAGAGGAACTGAGAAATTCATTAGAATGGATGGGAATAGCTAGTGAGGTACGATCAGCATATCGTAATATCTATGATCCTGCATTAATGTTTGTATCTTTTGGACATTTTAATTGCGGTTTTCAGCTTAAAATGGCGACGCAAAATTCTAATATTTTTTATTATACTTTTTTACTGTTCGTTGTATCTACACTATTTGTTTGCACATCTCAAAATGTGATTTCATTTGATAGAATTATATTTACGTAACGAATTATTTTGTGACATGACAAATAAATATCATCATATCATAATCCAGATTATTAGTGTTTTGATGAGAGACGGGACTGGTGTGTGGGGATAAACACATATGTGTCGTGGTTCCTTTTATAAGTTAATTCACGCCCGCACACCTGTTGCTGCTAACCCCACCCTGTGGGATATCCCGTGATGGTATGATTATAATCCAGAAACCTTCTCGGGTTTGAACAAATCCTCAAAGTTTCATACATATCAATCAGATGAATGGTAGGTATATTATAGGAGTGCATATTATATTATCACAAATTACACTAATATCCCATTTCATATGAACACGTATAGATTGATGTCACGTTCCTACATATACCTATCTGTTTTTGCACATGTTATAATATTACGTGCATAGTTTTAGTTGTCTACTATATGTGCGAGTAGGTACCTACATAGTATTGAATGAAACCCAAGTGAAATGTTAGTCAGTATCGACTGTCAGCGTTTTGAATTCACTCCAACAATAGAGGGAAGCTCGTGAACAATAATGGAATTGAATCGTTCTTACTAACACCTCAACCAATATTTGATTTAATATCCGCATCAGTCAATATACATATGTACAATGTCTCCTCGTCTAGCACACTACGCCACATTACTGCACTGTTGTACACTGTTGTACATAACTACATAACTACATACATATGATATTATTTGTATTGCACTATTTCATTTTGTTTCGCACCAACATGTTCAGTCAGCAACACTTAGGTATATAATATTTAATAGTCAACACTACCTCAATACCTCCTCCTCGTCTAGCACACTACGCCACATTACTGCACTGTTGTACACTGTTGTCTACATACATATGATATTATTTGTATTGCACCAACATGTTCAGTCAGCAACACTTAGGTATATAATATTTAATAGTCAACACTACCTCAATACCTCCTCCTCGTCTAGCACACTACGCCACATTACTGCACTGTTGTACACTGTTGTCTACATACATATGATATTATTTGTATTGCACCAACATGTTCAGTCAGCAACACTTAGGTATATAATATTTAAAATCATAATGTAGACATTAGCGGACGTACACCAGTAGGGCTTCTCATGAAGTTGATTAAAATTTGATTCACACTTAAGTAATCTGATAAAAAATATATTTATTTCATTATACCAAATTATGACAGTTTCATACTAAACTTTGTTCCGATCATTTTAATTTTATTTATTTATATTTTATTTTATATTACTTTTCGGGCAACTAACAGGTACTAATGTCAAATATTAATTTAACACGAACCAACTGAGCCATGAAGGGCGACTTATGATTCAATGTACATTTTTTTATGATTCGTATTATAAGAATGTATTAGAGAAGACCCCACCATCATTAACGTATTAGAGGAAAAGAAGAAGAAGAAGAACGTATTAAAAGCGTGTCGTGTCATGATTAGCCCTACAGGTATGATTTTTACACCAAAACATTTTGTTTTTTTTTACTCTCCACTAATATTGTATGGTGTGGAGTGTTTTGCTACCGGAATGTGAGACATGGTGAATAGGTGAAAGAGACCGTAAAAGATTGGAGGCCTTCGAGATGTGGAATATTGAGTTAATACCTACGGAAGGGATCACATTGAAAATGATGAGGTTTTCAGCAGAATTGAGGAAATCAGACGTATGTTAAACACCATATCGAAAGGGCAACTTTGGATAGGCCACGGCACGAAGAGTTCCTACACATCGTCTTGAATGGATTGGTCGAGGGAACAAATGGTAGAGGTCGTCCTCGCCGGCAGTATTTAGAAAAGATGTGCCACGACATGAAGCGTACCTCCTACACAGAGTTTAACCAATCCCCAAAATTGAAATCGTAAAAGAAGACTTTGGAATACAGGAAAAATCATAATTTCACAATTCATTAAGCGTATTTTTAACACCAATTTCTCGACGAGTATCGTATCATGTATGTACGAGTAGAGTGTAGAGAGTGCACACTTTGAGTTTCTTCGAGATGTTTTTGGATATATGAAATATTTCTTTTCGGTGTCCTCTACAGCGCAAACTAAATGTATGATTGACTTCATATTGATGTATAATATGTGAATATTGCATGTATTTATAGCTGATTAATTTTTCATAGATATCAGTTGATTTCTTATCTATGATTTCATCTGTCAAATCTTTGAAAAATCTTTTCAAAAATTGAGATTTTTTGATGTCGTTTAAATTTTCGATACAATACGAATAATACACTCTACAAAAATGCAAAAATAAAAAAACAAAAATGCAAAAATTATTTCGTTAGTTCAACACACGAAAGAGGTAACCGCCCCTGTATGCGAGTGGATTGCCAACTATACAAAATAAATACAAATAATGACACCTGCTACAGACATACACATTCGTACTTCAATATTACTACTTACTCTACCATCCGCTCTATTTATTGATTAATTGGTGCAGTATAATATATTTCTTCTACCTACTATTGTTAAATCAATGCACGGCCATTTAAATATAATCTTGAAAAATTACAATACCCCCTATTCAGTAACTATTGTAACTAAAATAGGAACGTTCTAAAATTGTAGATTTTAGATTTAAGGTCTTATTTCAGCGTTATAAAATATCAACTTGGACTAAATGGAATAGGAACGTACCTATATTAGCCGGAACGTTCTTAAAAAGTTACCTACTGAATTAGACGTATTTTGAATAATTATGAAAATGATGAAAAATTTATAATTATTCATAATACGTTTGATTCGGTAACTCTTTAAGAACGTTCCAGCCATTCCTATTCCATTTCGTCCAAGTTTATATTTTATAACGCTGTATATAATAAATCTAAAATCTACAATTTTAGAACGTTCCTAATTTAGTTCCAATAGTTACTGAATACGTGGTAATGTACGAAGTCAAACATACAATGACGCTATATCCCTAATGTGGTAGGCATATGCCTCTATTTTTTGCGCATATTCATAGATTTCTTTACATCCATATATCGTCTAATACATGCCCGTCGGTTGCTTAAGTTTCTTATGTTTCCATCTTTCAATATATCATTCACGTGGTCACGCTATTTCTTTCTGGGGCATCTCCTACCATTAATTCCATCTTTCAATATATCATTCACGTGGTCACGCTATTTCTTTCTGGGGCATCTCCTACCATTAATTCCATCTTTCAATATATCATTCACGTGGTCACGCTATTTCTTTCTGGGGCATCTCCTACCATTAATTCCATCTTTCAATATATCATTCACGTGGTCACGCTATTTCTTTCTGGGGCATCTCCTACCATTAATTCCATCTTTCAATATATCATTCACGTGGTCACACTGGTCACGCTATTTCTTTCTGGGGCATCTCCTACCATTAATTCCATCTTTCAATATATCATTCACGTGGTCACGCTATTTCTTTCTGGGGCATCTCCTACCATTAATTCCATCTTTCAATATATCATTCACGTGGTCACGCTATTTCTTTCTGGGGCATCTCCTACCATTAATTCCATCTTTCAATATATCATTCACGTGGTCACGCTATTTCTTTCTGGGGCATCTCCTACCATTAATTCCATCTTTCAATATATCATTCACGTGGTCACGCTATTTCTTTCTGGGGCATCTCCTACCATTAATTCCATCTTTCAATATATCATTCACGTGGTCACGCTATTTCTTTCTGGGGCATCTCCTACCATTAATTCCATCTTTTACATCCCTGTATATTTTTTTGCTCAGTCGTTCATCGTACATTATTTCAGTATGCCCAAACCTATCTGATCGTTCAATTTCAATCTCTCATTATTATGTCCTCATTTTCACATTATATCGTTCTGTTACATACTTTTCTTAATGATCTCATTTCATCAGCATTTATTATACTTACATGCGTCTTTTCCACGTCCAGTTTTATTGGCATACGTCAAAGTACGAAATCAGAGTAGCAGTATTGCAGATACGAAATATAAATTAAAGTTTATGAAACATTCCAGTTTCCTTCCCTCCCATGTGATGATATATTTTAAAAATAAAAATAAATATAATTACTCAAAAAAAAAACATAGATAAGTGATCGAAATCGGTTGAGACATGACTCGTGTTCTCGACCACTGGAGTACAAATCCAATGCACTAACCGTTCTGCCATCCGCCCATTTTAAATCAATCCTTTTTTATCATCATTTTATTCACCGATGGTTATGATTTGATCTAAAACCTTTAAATCGATTTTTACTGTGAGGCACCGGCTTAAAATAGTGCTTCCACTTTAATATTTTGTTTTCGGATGTTCCGCAAGAGCCGGATAATCGAAAATACAACAGGAAAAATAACATTTACTTAGTACTGCTTTGTTTCTGTGAGCCAATAAATAAGCTATAGCGCCCTTGGACTGATCTTGTATCACTAAACTTGGAACTGCCTCCCTGACCAGCCAGGATAGCATAGGATGTACACCGATTTTTTAAACCTACAAAATTTCGGTAAAAATAGGTTGGTTAGGTTTGTTTGTAGTTATAATTGCGACTGGCGTGAGCCAGTTGCATTATATATTAAAAAAAGTAACTAAAATATTAAAATAAAATAACTAAATTGGTGTTGGTCAAATAATTTTTAACCAGCCGGCTGGTCAGGGAGGCAGTACCATTATTCTTATTAATGCGCACCCGCACACTTGTAGTTGGTTACCCCACATTATGAGATATGTCGAGTACAAATCAATTTGCAAAGTGGAATATGGTCATTTTTTTATTTTATACCCACATAGTAATATACTACGACCTTATTTTAAATAATTTTAACGTGTTTTGTTTAAGTCGTGATTTGAATGTCCTTTGCTTATAGGATCAATTATATTATTCACGTTTATACATATGTTAGATATTATATTATGTATGTACATGTTAGTAACAAATCGTCTGTTGCGAGACTAAAAATTATTCTGTCATGCATTAGAAATTTAGCCTCGTTTATTTATTTTGTACCAAAAATGTTTACCCTTTTCACATTCCATAGTCCTTGTTGATGTTTAAAAATTTCACGATATTATCTCTTTATAAAGTATAAATATTGTGTCAAACAATCACATTAGGGACTTCAACTTATGAATTATTTAAACGTTTCTATATATCTACATATTATGTATATACAGACCAAGGTTCTTTGGCCTTTTGTACCCATGTATGTACATTTTGTACCGGATTATATTTTTAAACGATGGATACATTCAACGCAAATCGTGTAAAAAGTAAACTCAAATATTTTTTTTACTCTTAACGCCCTCAATAAATAAATTAAATAAATAATTAACACTTCCTTGCACCTTGCGAAAGTGGCGAGTTTATTGCCCTATGGCAATTTCTTCCAACTAACCAGTATTTCCAGCCCTGAGAAACAATATTTGCGTGAGAAATGAATTTAAATAAATTTCTCCTCAGCTGGGAATCGAACCCAGGACGCCCGCACAGAAACCGAACGGCTTACCAACTGTGCCATTAACACTACATATTATAAAATTAATATATTTGTGTTATAAAAAAATATGAAAATGAGTAAAATACGAAGAACATACAAATTATTATACTTATCTAACGACAAGTTAAACAAAAATGACCCAATGACCAAAAGAAGTATTTCGACCTTTAATAATGAATAAATGTTTATTTATTATGAGAATTATCTTACAAATGCACAGCGAAATTCGGCGCTCGTTTGCATGTAACTTCTAAGTAACGAGTTATCCTTAAGTATAGACTTTTTTTATTTTGGTGTTAGCTTTTGTAAGAGGAAGGTGCACAGAACCATGTTAAATAATATGTAACATGTAACAAACTATGTATATTAGTACCTACTGACATGAGTTTTGCTCTTTTTTTAGATACTTTAACTTTCAATTGTGTAATTGATTTTAGCAACGCACATATTTTGTTTTTTTTTTTATTTTCTTGTTCAAGTAATTTTTATAAATGCATATATGAGCGTTATTGGAAGTATTAATAAATAAATAAATAAATGAATCTGATATTTCGATGTATAAAAATGAATTAAGGATTTAAAACAAATCAATTTCAGTGTTGTACTTATTTATTGATTAATTAAATCCAGTACAATGTGAACATTAACAAGAAAATACAAAATATAATAAAAAATCAAAATACCAAAAATTATAATCGATCAAGTATGGATGTTTCCATTACTGATTTCTGGATACAACACTGTTGTTATATTAGTTTACTGACTAAATTGTCTAAATATAAACATTTAAGTCATTTTAGTTTATTTATTTAAATTAATTAAATTTGTGAAAGTTTAGATTTTTATGTTTAATGTTCAGTTTGATGAATTTTTTGGTCAACATGTTCACCTCCCTAGTGTGAAATGAATAGTATTCTTGTTAGGTACATACGCATTGTTGAATTATTTGATGTATTGTTTTTTTGCATCGTGTCATTTTGAAACCGCGTAAAAAGTGACTTTGTCAGAGTATTTTAGTACAATGTACTAAACATACATTACAATGTACATATTCAAATTACTAGGTACTGCATAAAATAATATTATCATCACCTTTTGGAATACCCACTAATAAACTGACGGAGAACTAAACATACCAAGAAAGCATTACTGGTTTATTCTTTGTACCTATTTCTGTTTTAAATATTTAAACTTTATATTTCCATTTCGAAACACGTTTATTTATTTTTTTATTTATTTATTTATTTATTCATTTATTTATTTATTTATTTATTTATTTATTACTTCTCGGGCAACTAACAGGTACTATGTCAAATATTAATTTAACACGCACCCAATAACAAGTTGCCACATTCTGGAGACTTACGATATTAATCGTCTCACAGATCCAGACTGAAAACACAATTAAATTCTGTATCTCCACCAGGAATCGAACCCAGGACCTTTGGATCAGCAGTCAGATACCCAACCAACTGAGCCACGAAGGCCGACAACCAACTGAGCCACGTTTATGTTTTATTTTTTTTTTTTTTTTACATTGATCTCGGGCAATTAAAAGGTACTATGTCAAATATTATTTTAACACGCACCCAATAACAAGTTGCAGCATTCTGTAGACACGATATTAATCGTCTCACAGATCCAGACTGATAACACAATTAAAAACTGTGTCTCCACCGGGAATCGAACCCGGGACCTTTGGCTCAGCAGTAAGATATCTAAACAACTGTGCCATGAATGCCGGCAGTAAATTATGTTACGAATAAAACACAGTCCAAGTGAAAACTTTGTCAAAATCAAAGAAGTAGGTACCTACCTACCTACGTAGTCATTGTATCGTGTGGTTTCCAATACTGACTTTGAACTTTAGTGATAATGGTTATCTTCCTCTGATTTCCTTGATTTTGCTTTTGATTCCTCTTATGTTATAAAATGTATATTTATGTTTAATTATGCCCCATCATCACAGCTCTCTGTGAGCCCTGGCCTTCTCCAGTCTTCCCTGTCTTGTCTTCCGTCGCCCTCCTGCAGTTTGTTATTCCGTCTCGCCCTTGTGTCGTCTTCTGTACTCAGTCACTTGTTCTGCCCTCTGGATTGAAGTTGAGAATCTTTTTGGTTTACGATCATCATTCATCCGGCTGTCATGTCCCTACCACTGCAGTCGTTGGATATATCGCATCCCCCAAAGTCCAACATCGATTACTGGGCCAAATAATTTTCTCGGTATTTTCTTTTCAAATATCAAGAGACTAATGTCGTTTATTTTTGTCAAGACTCCTCGGCATTCAGTTTCATATCAGGATTTTTGCTTTCCTTGTTAACAGTTTGGACCTCATATGCTATATTAGACCATATTACCACCTATATCATAGGGATATATTTTATTTTACTTTACTATAAACCGGCTTTAGTGGCTCAGTTGGTTAGTTATCTGACTGCTGATCCAACGGTCCCTGGTTCGATTCCCGATGGAAACACAGTTTTTAATTGTGATTTTAGTCTAGATCTGTGAGACGATTAATATCGTTAGTCCCCAGAATGTGACAACTTGTTATTGGGTGCGTGTTAAGAGGACATATAACGCTAAACTTAGTGACTGAAAACATGATATATTAAAACCGCCCAATGCACTATAAAGTTACGCGTTAGTAAGGGTAAATATCGCGTGCGTTAAAAAAGGTTTATACGTGATTTAAATTAACGGAAACCCCAAATTTGTTGATTTTTTGCATTTTAAGAACAAACCTTAGTTGAAATGAAAAAACTTTATCGGTCATTCACTTTGATTTTGTGCACTCTTTAAGCTTATAAAAGATTTATTTCTCTACGACACATGGTTATGGAGTAATTTAACAAAAATGCTGTAAAAAAGGATATTTTTAATAATTTATTTACAGGAATTTAAGCTGAATTTTAAATTTGTAAGACGTACATTCACTAGATAAATGTTGAAAAGACGTATACTATTTTTTCTAGAAACACACTGTTTAACATATTTGAGGGATTTGATTTGAAATTTAGGTGTTTAGGTTTATATGGCCCCTTAAATAAATATTTGACATAGTTAGTAGTAGGTAGTAGTAGGTAATATAACATAAAATCAAAACGTTTCAAAGTATAAATAATGTCGAATCCCCGTCGGTTTTGTCATTAGTTCTTGCTCTGTAATAAACATTAATTTATTTATTTCATTTATTTATTTAACATATTTTCTTTGTTTACCAACATTACAAATAAATTTATACAATACATTATGATATTTACTATACTAAAATTGTTGCATTACCTCATCAAAAATATTAAAACTTTGTGCTTGATGAGGGTATCATTAGATATTAGATAATACAATAAATACAGAGTTATACAATGGTAAAAATATTAAAACTTTGTGCTTGATGAGGGTATCATTAGATATTAGATAATACAATAAATACAGAGTTATACAATGGTAAAAATATTAAAACTTTGTGCTTGATGAGGGTATCATTAGATATTAGATAATACAATAAATACAGAGTTATACAATGGTAAAAATATTAAAACTTTGTGCTTGATGAGGGTATCATTAGATATTAGATAATACAATAAATACAGAGTTATACAATGGTAAAAATATTAAAACTTTGTGCTTGATGAGGGTATCATTAGATATTAGATAATACAATAAATACAGAGTTATACAATGGTAAAAATATTAAAACTTTGTGCTTGATGAGGGTATCATTAGATATTAGATAATACAATAAATACAGAGTTATACAATGGTAAAAATATTAAAACTTTGTGCTTGATGAGGGTATCATTAGATATTAGATAATACAATAAATACAGAGTTATACAATGGTAAAAATATTAAAACTTTGTGCTTGATGAGGGTATCATTAGATATTAGATAATACAATAAATACAGAGTTATACAATGGTAAAAATATTAAAACTTTGTGCTTGATGAGGGTATCATTAGATATAAGATAATACAATAAATACAGAGTTATACAATGGTAAAAATATTAAAACTTTGTGCTTGATGAGGGTATCATTAGATATTAGATAATACAATAAATACAGAGTTATACAATGGTAAAAATATTAAAACTTTGTGCTTGATGAGGGTATTATTAGATATTAGATAATACAATAAATACAGAGTTATACAATGGTAAAAATATTAAAACTTTGTGCTTGATGAGGGTATCATTAGATATTAGATAATACAATAAATACAGAGTTATACAATGGTAAAAAAAAACCATACATACGGGTAATTCGAAACAATTTTGGTCATATCAATACATACATCACCACATTCACCGCGTTTAGATTTTGAAATGTTAGGTATCTATATTATACACTAGCTTTTATGTCCCGCCGTTGGCCAAGAATGTAAATTAGTGAAGGAATAAGCAATCGTTTATATACCTACATAATATTGTCACACATAATTTTTTTTAACCGTAGTATGAAAAGTAGTTTGAAATTTAATTGAGTTTAAGCGGTGTAAAATCTTAAAGTGATGGCCACAATCCATTTGCTTTTATATATAAGCACATACAATTTCTGCACGCATGGACTATGGGAAATGATCTTAAATATGACTTATTATAAAAAGACAACGTCGTAAAGAGTTTGGATTTGGCCACAATCCCTATTTTTATATATTGTCATCGAACGCAAATAATGTGTTTTAAATATTTAGTAATTTTGGATGATGGGAAATGGTTTAAAAATTGATTAAACAAAAGTACTGAAAATATTCTAGTGTTGGTCCCATCCCATTCGTTTTTATATTTTTCGTCAAGTGTGCATATAGTTTATTATAGTTTTGCACAATAAAACTGATAGACTTAAAACTGACACATAAGTCTACATTACAGAAGAAGAAGACTTAAGCTATGTTAAATAGTTTTTAATATGAATATAAACGTTGTGAAGATCCAGCAATGGCCACAACCCCGATTTTTTATACATATATTGTCATCAAAATGAAATGTGTAGTTATTGAAAATTAAGCAATATATGATGATATAATAAATGGTGTAAATTTGATTGAACAAAAGTAATGAGAAGATTCTAGTGTTGGTCACATCCCATTCGTTTTTTATGTATTTTCATCAAGTATGCATGTTGTTTATAATATTTCGTTACAATAGACTATTAGACATAAAACTAATCCAAAAGACTAAATAAAAAAAGAAGTAGAAGTATAAAACTATAACAAATAGTTTGTAATAAAAACTGACCCAATGGTCTACATAGAAGATGAAATAGAAGAATTACACATTAGGAAATGTACTATATAAAAAACTGACCAAAATGTCTTCATAAAAGAAGAAGAAGATGAATTGAACTATAGGAAATATTTTATATAAAATTCACCCAACATCTACATAAAATAAGAAAACGAAGAATTAGACTCAAGGATAGTTTGTTTAAAAATCGTTTGTTTAAAAACTAACCAAAAGGTCTACATAAAGGAAGAAGAAGACGAATTAGACTATAGGAAATAGTTTGTATAAAAACTCACCCAAGGTCTACAAAAATTAAGAAAAAGAAAAATTAGACTATAGGAAATAGTTTATTTATGAACTGTCCCAAATGACTTCACAAAAGAAGAGGAAGAAGATTTAAACCCCAAGAAATAGTTTGTAGAAAAAATCACCCAAAGGTCTACATAGAAAAAAGAAGAATTTCACTATAGGAAATAGTTTGTAGGTATATTGAATGTGTATTGTAGTTAACCTAAAATAGTTTAATAATTTTCCTATACAAAATCAGTATATTCTTGGTTTTTAAGTAGTAAGTATTAGGTATGTAGGTACCTACCTACAATGATGTTCTAAATTAATTCGAATTCGATTTATAACAAATTTTATTTGAATATCAGAATGTGTCCGTTACCATAGTAACCATGTTCCAACATGTGAAAAATATCAAATGTTATGGAGACATTTTTTGAATATGTAGGTACCTACATTGGTTTGTTCGATGCCATAAAAATGAAAATTGTCAGAAAAATCAAATATTTTTAACAAATTATGCAATTTTATTACGCCTATATCTTTACTAATAATTAACAGACTTTTACAATATATGTCTTAAAACTTGCTGTAATGTCTTGTGTTTCATTTTATTATTTCATAATCACATTTATTTCAAAGGTATATTATTTTAAAGAACATATTCATTCGGTAGGAAAATTAAATATCGTATGAAAAGATGTTAAAATGGCGGGGTTATATGTACATTTGTACAAAACGCTTACTTTAAAAATAAGTTAAACATTATAATTAGACAAAATATTCACCATGTTTTTCACTTAAAAGCTAAGTTATACTTGAAAATATATTTTTTTCGTGTAAATACGTACTTCTAAACTAACAGATATTTGCGTGCAAAATGTACACTTTTTTGACAGATATGACTTGGAAAATTTTGTATGAAAAAAAATAATTATTGAAATATCTTTAAAATTCAGCATTTTAATCGCATTATTTTTAGCGTGACACTGCATCAGGTATACTGGTACACGTTCGCACATAAATTAGATTTTTAGATGCTCTTGGTTTTTCAAAAGGCGTGAGACAAACACACACACACACTAACATATTGATTGCTTTATTACTTTAGATAATGTATTCGTGGGGACTGTGTTCACTTGAATATATTCCTAAACCTTTCTATTGAGACAATCTTTAGACAAATTTTCCTAAAAATACCCTTAGTTATTTGGACAATAATTTAACGAGGGATAATTTATTTGTTCTCTCCAAATAAACGTATCATCGCCGCTATATTGTATGTATGTATGTATGTATATAGGTAGGTAGGTGCATATCTACATAAGCACTTTACTATTTGTTTTCCCTAGCTTTTCATCCCCTCCCCCCTTTACATCGTCGTGATATGGCCGATTCCATCTCAACCTTTTTCCGCTTCATTGATCTGTTTCCTAGTTTTTCTAAGAACCATTTTTATTGTATCGAACAAACCCAAAACACTCGTTGTATGTATTTATATTTTATTTTCTTTACAATATCGGTATACGAGTTTTATTCGACATGAATAAGGTTCCCAGCTTAATCATTTTCTAAATATATGTTTATTTTTATACAACCCTTGTGCGCTCATATATTATTATTATTTGCGCTTACATACATAATTTGTGTATGTATTATTACTATTCAATGCTACTTTGATGAAATCATATCGAATTTATTTATTTATTAATTTTACATAAATAGTAAATAATATAATACAATGACATACTAGAAATATTGTGTGCGTGTTAGTGGTAATTGTGTAATTGCGATGGTACAATGATCACCTCATTGAGAAGTCCTGTGCCTAGGTGTTCATTTGATCAGTTATATAGTGTATATTCTTCTTAATTTAAATTATATAGCAATTTGTTATTGTAACAAACGTAGGATACATTTGGTGTTATGTTCTTTATGTGTCCCGAACCGTTGTTATATATCCAAGATGTTGTGTGTTTTTTTTATTGTTTTGTGACGTCGTATTTTGTGATAGCAGTTGTTAGTGAAGTTGATAGGCAATTGTGTAATTTGATGCCATTATATATTCAAGATTGATATTTGTTTTTTCTTGTACATGTATTGTATGTATATTCATTTTTATTTATTTTTTATTTTATTTTACAATTCTTTGGGAGACCAACAGTTTTTCATTACAGTTTTTCAATTAGGATAACAACCAAACAGCCAATTATTGGTCTCCGCTGATAGGCCATACCATCAGTTGCAGGATGAAAAATACATCACAATATATTCAGTTTCTGTAATAGATAAAGTTTCATCCTGCAGCCGAGGTAAACATAATATTACTTACAATAAATGTTAAAATTACAATAAAAATGAAAATAATAAATTACAATAAAAAATTTCATATTCACAATTAAATCATGGTTACATAAACTGAAAAATACTTATATTCTAACAGAAAACAAATATTAAACATAGATTTAATGTTTATGTATTTTTATATTTAAATAGCTCGTATTAGGTGAAATTATCTTCATATCAAAATGGGAGGAATAGAAGAAGACAGCGTAAAGATTGTTGAACTCTATAATTATATTGGTTAGGTTAGGTTAGGTTAGGTATAATCAAACTACATATATTTAATGTTTATGTATTTTTATATTTAAATAGCTCGTATTAGGTGAAATTATCTTCATATCAAAATGGGAGGAATAGAAGAAGACAGCGTAAAGATTGTTGAACTCTATAATTATATTGGTTAGGTTAGGTTAGGTATAATCAAACTACATAGATTTAATGTTTATGTATTTTTATATTTAAATAGCTCGTATTAGGTGAAATTATCTTCATATCAAAAATTACGGAAAAAACCTAAAATATCAAATAATGTTTTATTTTTAGTTTTTATTCATTTATTTCCATACCTATTCATACAATGGAATTTATACCTCAATAGATGACAACTTGTTCTGAGGTATATTAACAATAACTATGCGATACATACACTTTTGCAACATATTTTTCAATAGATTTCAAGATTTAAGTGTAAGTGTATTTGTGAAGGTGAGGGTGTATATTGTATATGCATGTGTAGGAGGGCGTATGTAAAATAATGCATAAGGGTGTATTTGAACAAAATATCTCTTTTTAAGTGCAAATATTATCTCAGAACAAACATCAAGTCTCTCTTTGACTCTTTTTGCATCTCCTTAACTGAACAGTTTCTATTAATATTATAGTTTTGATAATTTTCATTACATTTTGTAATCATTTTGGTTGGTTCATTCTAAATTATGTAATTTGCGTTTGCTTCAACCTTCTGTTTAGTACTTTAGCATAAGTCTTTATTATATCAATAAAGCTTTACGTAAAAAGCGTATTTAATTAATGTAATTCAATTTAATTAATTAATGAGTCAATACAATTTATTAATGAGTTAGATGGGTCGATGGCAGAGCGGTTAGCGCGCTGGGCTAGTAATCCAGTGGTCTCGAGTTTGAATCCTGCCTCGACCGATTTCGTTCACCTATAGCACAAGCATTTATACTTTAGGGGACGTAGGAAGATGTAGGACATATTCATTTTTTATAAAAAAAAAAGAAACTAAATTTAAAAGAAATTTTACTTTAACCAGAAAAATACATTTTTCATTAGAAAAGTTATAAAATAAAAAAAGATATATTTTGATAACTAATGTCGGAGAAATTGGACGGTTGATAACAACATGAATTTTTAAACAATATTAGTATGAAATTGTATCAAATCTACAACAAAAAACAAATTACTGCACAATTTAAATAAATCTAAAAATTTGAACTATACGTACTCATGCTTGGATTTTTGTTGACGATTCTGCTTTTGAAAATACATATTTAACATTTTGCTACCAACGGGTCGGATGTTTATTTCTACTCGTATCTAATGTTATTTATATTTTATTTTCTATCAAAACATGTGAAGTTACTGGGTTTATTTGTCTTGACTCTGGGGTCTGAACATATATCTCTCTTAGCCCTTTTGGGAAATAGTTTAGTTTGTGTAGCTTGAGAAGCTAACTCCTTGATTTGTGATTGCATTTCACACCTCTTTCTCTATACCGTTTTTACTTTGGTGTTTTTTACAAACTTTCTTAATAATCGTAAATATTATTTCCTGCACTTAATATTCCTAAGATTAATCGTCTCTAATATAATGTGTCCTGACTTGTTGCATCGATTGTTTTTTTACTCGTTTGTCAGAAAGTTTGTCCATATTTTTTTTTTTACCGATAATTTATTTTTTATAAATTATGTTTTTTTTTTTTTTTATTTATTTATTAATTTCTATAATACAATATAAAGTAAAATATAAAACATTGTTCATGAAATATATAAATGGTATTTATTACCTCACTAGGCAAAGCCTGTTCTGAGGTAATACTAGGCAATAAGTAAGCATAAATTTCAGCTACGTGAATTCTTAATATCTAAGGCACAAAAAAAATATAAAAAATACAAATAATAAAGTACAAAAGTACACATTTTAAGTCATAAAAAAAAATATAAAAAAGTACATATAAAATACAATTGTAGGTACATGAAAAAAAATATTAGGTGTCTTTGTGTTTTTGTTAATGTGAGGGTGTGTTTGCGTGTGTGGATATGTGTAAAAGGGTGTATGAAAAAGATTTTGATTGTAAATTATATTAAAATTATCTTAGGACAAACGTCAAGTCTCTCTCTGACTCTTCCCTGCCTCTCCGAATCAACCAATCAGTAACCAGCTTTCCAAAATTATGCCCACTCGGCTGTACTAAGTCCATATGTATATAGGTACTTTCTGGTTTTCTTTATCAATGGGAAGTTGAATGTTTTTTCACACACAGCCTTCCAGAAATATTGATCTGTTCTATAAATAACATGTATATAAACATTAGAGATACATATACAAGCTATCATTGCTATTGAAAGACTCTCAACAAAACATTCGTTTTCATTACGGACGGAAATTCCGCAATAACGGTTTTATATTTTTATTTTATTCGGGTCAATAACACCTTATATAATCAAATATACCTACTTAATACAATATAAATATATACAATAAACTGCTAATTTTAGATTTGCTACAGTGAACTGCTAATAACAGTTGCCTTATCCTCCTTAACTTACGCTTCCAATTCCATCAACAGTCCTTAGCCGTCCACTTTACTCGGCACCAGGAAAAGCTGAGTCTGGGCCTTCGTATTCTTCTCCATCCACCTGTGTCTGGTCATTAGTAGTCATTACCCTTTTTGTTTATGGCATTCATTTTAATAGGTACCAAAATTCGCGACCATTACTAGTCTAAAAATATATAGCCTAATACTGTAATTTATTTTGTTCAACATTAAAATCAACAACGGCTCATACACACGATGGAATTAGTCTTTTAAATCTATAAGTACCTAATAATATAATTTGTAGCGTAATTGATATTGCATTTCAAATTGTTGAAATTGTTCAACGTTGAGAAATTTAACATTGACAGTCTAACGTTCAGCGTGCAAAAAAAAACAGATGTTAGTTGTGTATACATACCTACACCAATTTATATATACTCTTAATTTTCTTATTCAACGTGCGTGTATACCTAATATTATAATGAATGCGACCGCTAAGACCACATTGAAGTAAGTATGTATGTGTAGGTATATAAAAAGTTGAAGTACTTGAACATGTTGCCTTATACGCTACAAACACACCTCCTCTCCTCTCCTCTCCTCGCCTCGTGTCGGTGAAATGACTTTCCGTTTCTATAATATTATTATTCAATCGAATCAGATCCAGTCAGTTAGCTTTGCTTTAAATGGAAACCTTGACATCTTCTGTAAGATTGAACCAATACATTGAACATTGATCATTCAATGCCAACGTTTAATGATACCTACATATATACATATATATGTTGTATTGCAACCAACCATCTTTATAGCGTTAACAGGGCAAATAACGCTAAACCTAATGACTGAAAAATTATGTATTAAAACCGCTAAAATTTGTTGCACTATTATACATTTGTGTAATATGGTACCTACCTTCAAATAAAATACAACAATAAACAGTGTGAAGTTACCAGCAACAAGAGGGCAATACCCTATAAAAGGAGGAAACACGACACGTGCGTGTATGCATGCACACCAGTCTCGTCTCGCCTCAATTGTCAGAACATACAGAATGGGTGATGAACCTCATTGCTGAATTATGTGAGATGTTATTGTTGTCTGTTGCATTTTCGATTACCCGCCACTTACGAGACACCCGTAAAAGATTATAATAGAAAAGAGTGGAAGCACTATTCTATTCTAAGTCGGTGCCTCAGAGCCGACCTAACCTAAAAATGAATACTAAAATAAACAACACTTTATTTAAATCGATGAAGAAATCTTATGTACATATTTATTAACTTTAAATTCAAAAGAAAAATAAAAAAAGACAAATATTAATTAATTTAAATTATGTTCACTTTGTTTTTGCATAAAATTTTTGTTTCTTTTGTTTCTAAATGTCTTCTTCATACACGAGTTCTTGCACTCTGGTTAAGGGCAATATGTTCTTTTACTGTGTATCTTTTTCTGTATTTTATGAATAATAAATGAAATTAAAAAAAAATACAGTATGTAAGAAAACTTTTACATGCGTTTTTGGAAAAAAATGTGTCAATTAGTAATTGACCGCACTACAGTTAGCCACGGGTGGTTTTTTTCCCGCTTGATTTGTAACACGGATAACAATGCAAGCGTACGCACTGACGGTTTTTAAATTTAGAACAAAATGAACGGTTTTGCGTTTTCAGTAAAAATCGCAGCGGGAAAAAACCGTAGTGCGGTCGGGCACTATAAATCCAGTACATCATGCCGATGGGCTAATCGAGTTGATACAACGTACGACGCCAACGACACTTTTTTGATTATATATCTTTCAAGTTAGTTGTACTCTTTTTTAATATTTTTATACTTTACTAGATTTGTATTAAATAAATAAATAAAATATGTCATCACTTTTTCGTCTTCTTGGAATTTCTCCTGTAGTAAATTCATAGAAAATTTTCATCGACGAAATGTTTTCGGTATAAGAATGTTTACCGTCATGTAAATTTTACGATCGAACATTTTACTATTAAATTACCCATCTTCCTACCTTCTAGTGTATGTAGGTAAGTTTATTTTATACATCGTCATACAAATTTAGCATAACTAACAGTATTAAAACTAGTATGGATATCTGACATTTGCATAATTGCACCACGAGTAAACTTAACGTCCATAGTTTATATTGTATCTACACACTTGGGTCAGAACCAGATTCACCATAGGTACAAAGATTGTAATTGCGTTAAACGCAAAGAATTTTAGAGAGCCAAATTTAATGGAAAATCTCAAAATAATCAAAGGAAAAAAATATATAAATCTGGATGATTATTCAAAACATCAGCGATATTAATAGTAGGAGGGTTTTCGAGAGTAGGAGGTCGCTTATTAAATTTAGTACGACAGGCGACGAAAACTAGGTACGACCCTGCTTGGAAACATCGATATTATATAGATATTTACCTTTCACTTGGTGTTGTTAACATGATATAGTACGTACCACCTAATAACAATCGTATAATTTGTACGTTATGTTAATCACTGCGCTTCTTCATATTACTACGTTTATCGAACACGAATTAGGTATACCTACATAGACAGGGTTGTTATTCTTAGATGACAAAATCGTATCATGAAATTTTTTTATGTAGTAACTTTAAATTAAAATAATATTGGTCGATTCTTCCGATGGATAACAAAAGATGAAATTGAATTTCCATTAAAATAATTTGATGTTTATTATTTCATTTGAAATATAATGAAAACAAGCGTTTATAATTCACGTAATGAGTTCGTCTTTTTGTTCAATTCATAATAATTTAAGACTAACCGCTTTCGATGGTTTATCTATCATCAGAAGTTGCGATAATGATAAAATTAATAAGGGGATTATAACTATGTTTGATTTTATTATATTTTTAAATAATCACAAACTTACACTCACTCTGTGAACGAAACAATTTTATTCACTTATTTTTTTCTTTCTTCGTTAATAACAGTACCCTTTTAAAAATTTATTTTAATTTATAGAACTTGTTTCTGCAAATAATCAAATAAACTTTTATTGAAACAAAAACTATTCATATACCTACATAGCACACAAAAATGAAAAAGAAAACAAAAGCTCGAACAATATACCTACGTACATAAACAACTTTACATCTCAATAGGACTCATGCTCAACTATATTTTTATTCACTTTTCTTATGTATTTTATGTTGTGGGGTATAATCCCCAGCAGACGATTTTCAGTATGATCCTAGTATATATGTAGTTACATTATTTACGAGCCATGTCAAACTACAAAATTAACATCTATAATATCAAAAAAAACTTTTTAATTAACTTACAGATGATGTTACCCAAACTAAGAAGCAACAAACAAAAACGAAACACTTAATCAAATAGATATTATTTTTTGCACGGAGTTTGATATTGTGAAACTGTAAGCAACAAAAAAAGATTACCGAAGCGTTTTATTTTTGTTCGTTGCATTTTGGCTAGGGAGTTGCTGTATGGATGTATGTACCTATGTCATATACATCATATATTATATATATATAATTGATCTTGTCAAATATTTTGTTTCATTATGTATATTTAAAAAACATGTTTCTCTTTTGTTTTCAGGTATGTCATCTATCTCTCTCTGTCCTAGTACTGCTATACAGATATACAATATCTCTCCTCGGGTTATTTCAACTGATGGGTGCGCTTTGTCCTTATCTTAGGTATGCAAGTTCAGTTATTATTTACATCGTTGCATACTTTAATTTTTCTTTTTGTATAAATAAATACTTACTTTACGTGTCCGGCTGGTTCAAACCCTGCCACTCTAATATGCGGCGACTGCTATCGCCTTGTCGTTTGCCATAATTATGTCACCAGGGGTGCAACCTTCCCCCATAAGTGGACATATCAGAAGGTGACTCTCATCCTGGGTTACGCCTCAGTCACATAGAGTGTCATCTTCAGAGAGGTACCCCCACCTTGCGAAGTTCACTCTACATCGTGTCACCGACCCTTAATCTGTTGGGGGTAGTCCATATACAGTAGGGCAGGTCTTCTTCTATTGGGATACCCTCACATGGATGCATCCACAGCCCCGCTCCAAGGTCCTGTTTCCACAGATCCTCTCTCCTTTGTTTTGAGTAAATAAATGTTTGTGATAAATTATAATATATAGGTATAGCACCTTGAGGTGGATACACAAAAATGGCGCTATAGAAATTATCCATTTATTATTATTATTATTATAGGGTGGTCTATCAAATTTTTATCACCATCTAAAGACCAATTTTTTTTCTTTAATCTTTTAAAGATAAAAACCTATTATAAGAGTTCAACTGCTTGTGAAGACGTGTGACGTATTTAAATCTTCTTCTATTTCCTCTTTTGGTAGACCTATGATCTGTTTCTACAGGTCCTGGGACGAGGATGTCCAGCTCCCCCTCGATCCCTTTGATGTTCTTCCCGGTGTGGTCGGCGTCCCTATGGTATCTCGCGCATTACATTCTTTGGCAGCCTTTCTGGATTCATCTTCTTCTTAGCCTGCTCCACCTCACAATATCCTTCACATTGTACAGGTTCTGCGGATCTCCTCATTGGCAATTCTGGCTCTGAGGGTTCTGCCAAAGATAGGTCTTAGCTTTTTTTTTAATTTGTCAATACTGACGGTGTTTAATGTGTTGATAAGGGCCTAGTCAGCCGAAACGGTCGTCCTATTATAAGGGAAATATGTATGTAGAAACATAATCATTTTTGTTTGATTAAAAAATACCAAGTGTAATAGGTCTTAGCGTTTTCATCTCTGTTGTTCTGAGTAGCTGTTCTGTTCTCACCGTGTCTGCCCTTGCTTCAACTTCATGGACCTGATACATGTTTTATATTATATTCGGACCTTACTCTCAACTAGCATAATGTTTATTGGTCCAAACAGTGTCCCTCATGCATCCGGAGTTAACTGCAGATTTATTAGTCCGTTCTTTGACTTCTTTATAGATCTCATTGCAACTAGATATCTCCACACCTAGGTATTAAATGTTGTGATATTAAAATAATATCATGAGTGAATGTGTATGAGCATTTATATTTCGTTTTTCTTTTACGTCGCATTTTAGTCAGATCGTTTACTCGCAAGTAATGTTGCTAACTCATTACAACATATATGAGCTTCAGTATATCTATCTCTTGTCAGTTTTGAAGATTGTCATCCATAGACCAATACAAGTTAATGTCAAAAATTATAACAGTGGAACTAAATACTCTCTAATTGTAGCTAATATTTACCAAAAAAATATGTTATATAAACTTGCTATGGAGTTTCATCAGGAATAAATTGTCTGATGAAAAGTTAATCTGAGAGGTTTCAAACTTGTTATTATTTTTTTTATTGAAAAATAATGCAACTTAAGATACTACAAAAAGAAAACAATGATTCTGAGTCACGCCAAGTCTAATTTCTAGACTTGTCTGCGTGTTCTCAAGACAATATCTATGAATACTTTAAAAATAACAAACAACGTTAAAGTAAAAAGAGACATACAAATGTCACACAAAGATGATCTCCCAAACACACACTCTTTCCTATGTTACAAAAGTAATCTATTTAAAATAAGAAAAATACATAAAATGACAAAAAAAAGTAAAATCGTTTGTGATCTGTTAATCCAACTGTCGATTTGTTCAGGAGAACTTTGTTCTCTTAACATATCGACAATGTTTCAAGCCAGGATACGCGAGAATTGTATGCAGAGGTCTACTTTTTTCACGGCTTTTCCAACTTTGAAGTCAAAAAACACCAACAACTTAGAGGCTTCGCAGCATATATGTTCCATACACGGATTTACTCAGAATTCGGAGTAGAACATTTCGTGTGTCTGTGTGTGTGTGTGTGTCCCCTTATAACTTTTGATCCGCTCAATTTACAGAGCCTAAAATTTCAGAATATATAAACAGTTACAGGCCTACAAAACTTTTATACTCGGAATTTTGAATTTTTGTTTCAGTCAGGGGTTATCAACTTTTGAATTTTTATTTTATTTTTCCATATATCTCAGAAACCATAAAAGCTAGAACGCTGAAAATTGGTACAAACATAGACAAATACAAAATCTCAAATTAGGTTTTTCAAAAAAATTCCAGGGTTTCTCAAAAATTTTTTACTAAGAAAAGTACGCACTTTTCAATCTTTCGATTGTGACGGCTCCTAATTTGTAGAATTCCATTATGACAATGATTAATATGAACACATATATAATTCAACAATTTATTTTATTTTTCTCCCGACGACCGTTTCGGCTTATAAGGCCATAATCAACTGGTAAGCCGAATAAGCTTATAAGCCGAAACGGTCGTCGGGAGAAAAATAAAATAAATTGTGGAATTATATATGTGTTCATATTAATCATTGTCATTAAGAAAAATATTTTTTTTATGATAAATTTATGAGTTTAACTGGCTATATTTCCAAATTTTTTAAAAATATTAAAAAAAGCCGAAACACCCCAACTAAACAATTTAATTTTATATAAAAAATATTAACGTTGTATTAGCATATCTCAATTTTTTTTAATAATTTTTATAAAAATTGAATTTTGTGACGACATTGCTTCATACAATTTGTATGGCAATCGCCTACACACAATATTTATTTATTTATTTATTTATTTTTATAAATAGTCAACAGCTGTATAATTTTTTTTATATAAAACAATTACATATAAATTGAGCCAATTACAGACTATTATATATTAGTACTTCACATAGAACACGTACACGCATTCATAGAAAACATGTAAATATGAAAATATAAAGTAACATAAGAGAAAAAAAAAATATATATGTATATATAACTGCATGAATACAAAATAATGAAAATATAGCCACATCGTCACTGAAGGGGTCACATAAAAATCAATGTATTGTAAGTGGGTACCTACAACGGCACTGCATTTACGACCGTGCGATGATTCATTAAATTTCAACATTAATGTGCGGGTGACCTATCTCCAGCAATGGGTAGTTTACAAAATAAAAAATAAAATCCAATATAAATTTAGTAGTATAAAGATATTTATCCAGTATAAAAGATATTTTAAAAATTAGTATAATATGGCGTGTGATTGTGTGTTTGTGTGAGTGAGTGTGTGTGTATGTGAGTGTGAGAGGATTTATGTGTTATAGTAAGTTAGGGAGCCGTTAAGGGGTAATATAATACGGAAAGGATTTGTTTTTTAAAAGTATCAATATTTAAATGAAAAGGGTCAATTGAGTTAAAAAGTTGATTATAAGAATAGCAACTTCGGTTGATAAATGAATTTTTGTAAGAGTTGGTTTTACACGTGGTGATTTTGAAAAGTTCGTTCTGTCTGGTGGGTCTAGTAGGGACTCTATAATTTATTAGGCTTGTAAGTTCGGGGCAATCAATCAAGTTATTAATGATTTTATAAAGGAACAGAGCATCGGTTAGAGTTCTTCTGTTTTCGAGACTCATTAAATTATAGGTTTGAAGAAGAGTGAGATAATCGTCAACATTTGAGAAACTGAATCTATAGTTTAATTGTCTGATGAATAATTTTTGAATTCTTTCAATTTGGTTTTTATATATTTGGTAAGAAGGGTTCCAGATAATTGACGAGGATTCGAGATGACTCCGAACAAGAGCATAGTATAATATAATGTACGTTTTATAATCTCGGAATTGTTTGGTATTTCTGAATAGAAAGCCTAGCATACGGTAAGCTTTACCGGTTATATGGTCAAAATGTCTCTCGAAGGAAAGTTTACTGTCAACATAGACCCCCAAGTCTTTTATAACCGTTTTTTTTTCAACGGCTATACTATCTAAGAAGACTTAATTGTTTGATACTAATCTCCAAACATACATACATACCATCATTCTGTTTTCATATTCTGGGTAGGATCAAAGGACTGACCTCCATACTATCCTATCTTGACATACATAAATATGTAGGTACATGTGTTGTATAGAAAATCAAATATCTTAAAATATCAAATAATTTGTATTTATGGAATTATAGTTTGGTACTTATTCTTCATCTATACATACTATCGCTATCGACAGTTGGATCTCATGTGTTACATGCAACTAGTATTCTAACATTCCTATCATTAAACATTCTTATTAACATTGTTCTCATTCTTTTAAATACAACAACACGACAGTAATAAAGTGTTGCGACAGTAATTTATTATTTTATCATTCCATCATACTTTTTATAACAATTTATGTAGGTAGGTATAATTTCAAAGGAGGAATACATTTTTATAGTGAAAAACGGAAATATATATGATTTACTCCTTCCGTAGGGGGTACCTATATATTTAACATGTTCTTGTTAAATCTTTTAGATGTAAATGATTGTGCAAAAAAGTGATGATAAATTAATCAAATAAAATTTAATCTTTGTATAAATCACCGTTTCGATTAGATCTAACGTTTTCGAAGCTTAAGCTAAGAAACGAAAAAAATCTTTCTTAGCTGAAGCTGAACTGAAAAGTGACTGTTCAGATGTTGCTAATGTGTGTAGGTATGTTTGATAATGTGGATGTATGTAGTGGTGGTGTCCGATATGCGCAATGCGGGCAGTTGGCGCAGTGATATTCGTAATATAACATCCAAAAATCGTTAGTGGCAACTTGCCGCCCCATCATTATGTATACCAAACCTAACATAGCCAACTATCTACCCTATATACATACACAGGCATGCAGCGCTATCCTGCCATGCCCCGCATTGAGACCTGCAATGCCACTAATGTACACATATGTATACATCTATCTTATATATACAAGGCAATATTATATTTATTTATTTTAAATAAATCGTCTGACCTGTAGTTATTTTTATTGTTAGAAATTAGCTTATATCGGCCTGGGATATTTGACTCCTGAGATCCTAATCGCATTTTAAGAAAGTATTTTTAGTGTCCCAGATATGGTTGAAAACACATCGATTCTCTTATTTTAATTAGGGTTCGCAAAAATCTGATACTTATAATACATACATACATACCATCACGCCGTATCCCTATTTGGGGTAGGCAGAGAGGACCGAACGCCAGACACCTCTATCTTGACATACATGTTTTGCCTCATTTACATCCATGCATCGCGTCATACATGCTCTCCTATTATTCTGACTTCGTATATTACCATGTTTCAAAATCTCATTTATATGATCATTCCAACTATTTCTCGGGCGGCCACGACCTCTCATTCCACTATTTTCAGCCTTGTATACTTTCTTTGTCAGGCGCTCATCATTCATTCTCTCCACATGTCCGAACCATCGTAGTTTGTTGACTTTCATTCTACTCACAATATCTCTTTCAATCTTGCATTCTCGTCTGATGTCCACATTCCTTATCCTATCATAGATCGTTCTACCACACATTCGTCTTAGGGACCTCATTTCCACAGCGTTAATTTTACTTTCATGCGTCTTCTGCCATGTCCATGTCTCACTTGCATACATTAATGTTGGTACGATTATTGCCTTGTGCACAGCTAGCTTTGCTGGCCTTGAGATAATCGGGTCGGCCATTATTGTTCTTAATGCACCGTTCACCCTATTTGCTGCCGTTACCCTTCTTTCTATATCCTTTTCCAGTCTTCCATCACGCTGAAACATACTTCCTAGATACAAATATTCATCCACTTGTTCTAGTAATTCATTATTCACTCGTATTTCGCATTCTGTTCTTCTTTCGCTTTTTTCAATTACCATTACTTTAGACTTAGCTCCATTCATTCTCAGTCAATTTTGGATGCATCCCTCGAATACCATTTTTACCAAGCGCTCTAGATCTTTCACACTTTCTGCCATTAATACTTTGTCATCCGCATACATAAGATCGCATACATTGACCCCTTCCAGCTTCAAACCGATGTTTACATTCTTCAGTTCTTTTACAAAGTAGTCAATGTACAAATTGAAAAGCCACGGTGATAAGACGCAACCCTGTCGTACTCCCTTGTTGATGGGGAACCATTCTGTGAGTGAGTTATTAACCCTCACACAGGCCTGGCTACCCTCATAAAGAGATGCAATTGCTCCTATCAACATACCTTCCACTCCGTACACTGATAGCACGTCCCAAAGTTTTTCCCGCTCGACTTTATCATAGGCCTTTTCCAGGTCAATGAAAGCACAGAAAAGCTTCTGGTTTTTGGCCAGAACCTTTTCAGTTGCCATTCGAAGGGAGAAAATTTGGTCAGTGCATCCTCTACCCCTAACAAACGCTCCTTGTGCATCCCATACCTTGCTTTCAGTAACCCTTCGTAACTTTTGATCCAATATCCTAGCATACAGTTTTCCAGCTGAACTCAGCAGACTGATGGCTCGATAATTCTGGCAATCTAATTTTGACCCTTTTTTGAACAGAGGTACTATCACTGCGTTCCTCCAATCCGGTGGGGTATGTCCTGTCTCCCAACACTTATTGAAGAGGCTGTGACACCATTTCATCGCCTTTTCGCCACCATATTTGATGAATTCAGATGTTACACAATCAAATCCCGCAGCCTTTCCTGTACTCGCATGCTTCACTGCTTCTCTAACTTCATCTATTGAAATTTTTTCGCTATCATTCCCATTTCCATTCTGTGTCATTCTGTCATACCTCGCACTTTCGCTCTGCGAACTTTCATACAATTCTTCAAAATACTCCTTCCATCTCTGCGTGACTTTTGTTTCATCCATAACCAAATTTCCATCTTTGTCCTTAATACATTTTGTTCCATTCGACGATTCTTGCTTTCTTCTATTCACTCTTTTCCAAAACATTTTTTTATAATAAATATCAAAATATCCGATATTTTATATATCGCACATCTACTAGATTTCAATAATATAATTATATAACTTTACATAAATCGCGTTTGAAATTTGTCGGCACTACCATGACACTTCCCTTCCATGCCGAAAAGGCTTACTAGCGTACGCTAGCGATTTCAAAAGAAGATTCTGATATAACACATGTGGGGGGGGGCAAGTCCCGTGAAACAGTGAAATCAAAACCCTTTTGCTTACCCATATCATGGATTCAATTCCATAACATCTTAAGATATAGATCTCCATATGATAATTATAGCCATGATAAGGGTAATCATAAGGGTTTTGATTTCACCTTTTGACCAGACTTGCAGCACCCCTGAACATTGCAGTATTAACTCAAAATCGTGATGTAACCCTCTTTTAGTGAATGTGCGATACATCCAATATTCTTTAAGCTTATCGTGCCTTAGCCTCCGTCATTCTTCGCTTCCAACTTCTATTCTCTGCAGCAACTCTCCGACTATCTGACACTTGCTATAGTTGGTAAGCATCCCTTCCAACTTCTTCCTGCAATCGCAGCCGCGGTCTTCTGACCTTTCTTTTTACACCTGGATGTCCGCACAGTTTTGGTATTCGCTGTGGTGACATTCTCTGTATATGTCCGGCCCTTCACAGAGATCTTGGGAGTCTTATATATATATATATATATATATATATATATATATATATATATATATATATATATATATATATATATATATATATATATATATATATATATATATATATATATATATATATATATATATATATATATATATATATATATATATATATATATATATATATATATATATATATATATATATATATATATATATATATATATCATTCAGCTCATCATTATATATAATCGCTGGTCCTCGAATTTTGCGAAGCACTCGTCTCTCAAACTTGTCCAGCATTTCAGCAAATCTGGCTATAAGTTTAACACATAATATTAAGTTAAAAATTGTTTTCGATACGTTTATATCCGCTGATATAAGTAAACCCCGCTTTATAGACTCTTTTTCTCTCACATCCTTTTTATAATCAATTTAAATTCAGTTATTGTGTCCCAACTTTAAATGAATAAAATCTCCGACGGTAGAGATATAATCTGTTTTAAGGTGGGTAGTAAAGATAATGTAGATATAGAGAAGAGGAAACGATTAACGACATGGTATAAAGTGCTAATTTAATACTCACTAAAAATAACCTCCCAAAGCGGACCTTTGACCCAAATAAAAGTCTAAAATGTTTACCCCCAGTATCCACCGAGTGAGAGAGATTTTCGCTCAATATTCAATTGGACTAGCGGCAAAATGTGCGGAGGAGAGTCTTCTACCTATACTATTTCTAGGTATATAATATCTAACACAATATACCCACTTTTGTTTGTAAACTATCCACAATAGAATATACATAGAAGGCCACTAGCCACTAGCCACCTGCTCTCTTCCTAAACCAACGACAATCAGATTTGTAAAAACTTTACAAATAGCAAACCGGTAATTTTCGTGATAGGTACTATTTTTTTTTAACTTTGTCAATTTTTATTTTCCCCTACGATTACATAGTGGAACGAAGTTACCTATTTATTTATTTTTACTATCACGCCATGTCCGTCATTGGGTAGGCAGAGAGAACCGAACACCACATTTAAATATCTTGATATACCTACATTTATTTTAAAGTCGTTTTTTAATATGAAAGATACTATTTTTGTCGTGTGCTTACCTTCCTGTACTTATTGCATATTTTTATTTGGAAGAAATTTCTGTTTCGCAATAAGCCCCCCAGTATATTTATTTATATTTTTATACCTAATATAAACAAATATAATGCACACTGCCGCGCTTCTTGTCCTTAGGCAATTTTTTACAACCAGCCAGATTACAAAGTATGACATAGTAAAATATTGATCAACAAAAGATTGATTTCGAAAACAAAAAAAATAAATTGCACTAAGATAAAAAATAAAACACCCAAAAGAAAAGCATAAGATTGGGAAACGGTAAGGAGGAGAAATCGGGATCGGGTTAGTGACAAATAATCCTTCTTTAGTTATATCTTTAGAATACAAAGTGAGTTAGACGACGCAATATCCGGACTTAGACTGTTCCATAGTCTTAAATTCACAGTATACAAATTATGTATATGTATACAGAAAGTTACAAATGAATAAAAAAGCAAATTATTACCTATAGGAAATAATATATTATATATGTTATTGTTGTACCTGTCATCTTATTCTGGGTCAGTTGGTGTTTTCCGACATGAAACAAGATTACGTTACATATCAATTTTGATATAATTTGATAAATAATATTTTCCATATTCCCCGGGGAAATACAACTGACAACATCTCCATCTCCACTCATGTACTGTACCTACAGATGTATGTATGTATTATGAGGAGGATTACCAACAAGTTTTTTCCTCGAAAACGAATCACAGGACATTTTTTATAGAAACGTATTCAGAAATTATCGGGAATAATAATATCAAATATATATTTTTAGAACTTTTTTGTCTTATTTGCTCTCCATACATACATACCATCACGCCATGTCCCATGTAGATAAAAATAAATGAACGCCACATTTTCCTATCTTGACACACATTCATCGCCTCGTCAACATTAATGCATCGTCTCATACATGTTCGTCTGGTGTTCACGCTTCTTACATTTCCGTATTTCAGAATATCGTTCATTGGGCGCCCCCGACCTCTTATTCCGTTCTTGCCAGCTTTGTATATTCTATTCGACAAGCATTCTTAATTCATTCTTTCCAGGTGGCCAAACCCAATGTGTTAACTTTCATTTTATTAATTACATCTTCATTAAATTCCTTCCTTGTGTTCTCATTTTGTACTCTATCGTTCTATTACAAATCCTTAGCAATCTCATTTCAACTGCATTTATTCTGCTTTCATGCAACTTCTGCTCTGTCCAGGTTTCACTTGCATACGTCAATGTTGTCTCTCCAATGCGTTATTAATGGCAACTTTGGCATCCTTTGATATGTTGCGATCATTCATAACTGGTCTAAGTGCTCTGTTTCCTACGATAACTCGTCTTTCAATATCCTTAAAAGACCTTCCATTCCGTTGAAACATTCTTCATGACTCTATGGACGCTAAACTTAAAGTGACAGTTCTGGTAACACTTTAATGTTCAAATTTTAATCCGTCTTCTGAATTAAACCCATTATTATATTAATTTAACACGAGCATTTCTCAGAGAAACATTGTTGTTTAGCGAGTAATAGATAGCGTTGTTCGGTCCCTTTATATTTTTACAGGTCGTATTATAGAATTGCCGGTTGAATTTCATGACCCCTTACCTTATCCGTTCCGTTGTATGCTTTCTAAAATTCCTTCGCCTAGGCGTGACAATTTAAAACCAAAATACTGGTTTTGTTGACATGTTTTTGGATAATGTCAGAGGTCACCCGGCTGGCCGTTTGATTGCCAAATGAACGAGCGTTATCTATTCTACACAGACACAGAGTTAATACCGACTTTATTTTTAAATCGAGTGTTATTTTCTTACAAAATGGCGATATTTACATAATCAAATTGCCGTTTCAGTCCGCCGCGGCTTCTTTCCGTCCTTTCAACTTCCGCACCACCGCTGTTTTACATTAAAAATATGCAGGTAGGTACCTATATTATCTAGGGTTTCCAAACGTCCGTTTGGGATCTAGCTGAAAATCGACTACTGGGGGCTTGTCCTCCTGCAAAATAGCTGATACTTTTGCGATTTTGTCTTTGTATATCCACGATCCACATGCCGAACAATGTCATCAGTCCATCTTTTATTGGTCTTCCTACGCCTCTTTGCTAATACAGGGAAGTTACCATCTGACACCGCCTGCCTCGACACAATGAAAAAATTCAATGCTTTGAATTTTTCGTGTTAGTAATTATTCCAAATGTACAAGTATCACGATTATGTGGATTTATAATACTTCATACTTATAGCACTTTCAAATAGTCTGTCGATTGTATCATCATTATGACTTCATTGCAACATATTTGTTGATACTTGACGTGATTTGTGACCAACCTATTATTATTATTATACAGTCATTATTATTTTGCTCGATGATTCCTTGTAAGAATCATGTGAGATATTTTATAAACTACTTAACCTCTCGTCAATCCGTGAGATGGTCAACAGTTAAGTATAGGAATGTATGTATGTATATTTAAGATAAAAACGATTTGTTTTCATCTTTCCGCGTCTCCTTTGTGTTTTGAAGTTATAAATGATTCATTGTAGCTTAGTTATTTTTTTAAACATGGAAATTACTATTTTCCACTATCCAACTTTCAGTAATAGTGGAGAGTTAAGTTTTTTGCAGTTTAAAACGGTTTTTTATTTTTCTACGGGTACAATTTCTCTACGGGTGTCATGACATGTACATACATAGAATGTGTGAATCAGTTTCATCATAATTGTTTTGGGGGAAATGGCATGTGGCGTATCGGCAATTTCAATTGTAAAAACTAATGGGTAGCGTATGGTGTACTTTCATATTGCTATAGTTGTCGCTAAATATCTTGAGCCTTTCGCTGGGAAGGGAGACTATTTGCACGTATACAAACGAAAAAAAGACACAAATTTGCGCTCTGCGCATCCGGAAATCTGGTTCAGGATATTTGAAATTCACATGTGTAAATTTACAGTTTGATGGATGACAACGATGGCGATGTACCTACTATTTTTCTATGATATATATTTTAGAAGACAGTTCTTAGCGTATACATATGTATGTGTTTGATAGGATTTACGATTGGGTGCATTCCAATATTTTCATAATACAAGTATTTATTTTTAAATTACTTTTTCTTCAATTTATTATAAATGTTGACATGTTGATCGGTCGTCTTAGTAAGTTGTCATTAGTTTTGAACACATTTCTTCTGTGTTGTTTATGCTTTATGAGACGTAACTGCCAATTTTATTTTGTCTGTGGGGGTATATCTTCAACTAGGTACCTATTATATTATTAAGATTTGAAGGTCAATCTGTGTTATTGTTTCTATAGTGTTATCACAGCTTCTGCTATCTCTAGATAATATTATCTGTCATTACTGCTGTTTTCACCTATTTACTCGATTTATTTTCTCTCAATTTTGAAAAAAGAACTTTATACATCCACGTTGTCGTTTCCTTATCGGCATTTTTTCTAAAATTATATAACATCATCATATTCAGCATTAATAACTTTGACGGGTCTTAGAAGCCTACAAGAAACTTCATCATCCTGCTATGTCACTTTCCAGTTTCTCTGGCCCAGCTAACGGCAATCCATCGCGACTTCATCCAACCAGAGCTGTTTTGGTCTGCCGGCATTCCTTGTAACTGGATCATTCATTATAAAATACTCTTAGGCAGCTCCAGATCCTACATGTGGTAAATATGCCTCAACCAGCGCAGTCTGATTATTTTAATAAAGTTGACTGCGCTGGCGTCTTTGTATAAATCGTAGATCTTATTTATTGTTCCTTCTCCGTTCTTGATAGTTCCGAGAATTTTTCACTCGGAGCAATTTGGTTTAATATCGTCCTGTTAAGTGAATGTCCATGGTTCCGATTTACCCATACCTACGTCAAATATGAAATTCAAATGAAATATCAATATACTATAAGTTGTAATTTTTTAAGCCTATACGTTTTTCTCAGTGTGCATGTATTTACAAATTTTAATAGCTTGTTTTTTTTAAATTGCGTTCCTCTCAGTTTTCCATACACATTCAATTTCATTTAATTCATCCACCAAAACCTTCAGAATGCTTTCATTTTCTGAATAAATAGGTTTAAATTTTTTGTTTAAATGTTTTAAATATGCTCCCATTTGAAGGATGCATAGCCTTTCATTAACGCTTAAAACCCTGTTTCCTTATATTAAACTCTTTAAAGTCCTGTGTCTGCAAGGTTTTTGAGTTATTCGGACTCGTCTTATGTTCTTCGTGTGCTCTTTGAGAATTTTGCAAGGGCTCGCTAGTAGACCCCATCAGCAGAACGGGTGGTGGTGGGGGAAGAACAGTCTTTCAATAATTTAAATGGACTTAAAACATAAAAATTTATTCAGGGTTTTTCAAGATTGTACCAAATTAACTATAAAAGTGTAGTTTTTATTGTTTGCTGGCACAACCTTCTCGTTGTAATATTTAATTTGACGATGTTTACTTTCTAAATAATATAACTACAATTTAAAATAGAAATATAGAAATACTCTAGTTTTGTTCCGACGACCCGTGAATTAGTATTTTAATTGGTCTATTAATATGAAGTGTGAAGATACACTAACCGTCTGCTGTCTGCCTTGAACATTATTTGACTGATGAGTGTGATAAGTCTTGTATACAAATAGTCATGGGGGTTATTATTTTCCGACTGTCGATTCTCAGCCGGCCTGTCTGTCCGGTTCCGGTGTCAGTTGTGTTGTCTGAAGTCTCAAATGTAGACACCTATACCACGTCATACCTACATACTAATAATAATTTTGTCAACTTGTCAGCTCTTGTATTTTCGTCCGTCATGGACAAGTCATCCTCCTGCCTTTTTGTCAGTTATTGTTTCCTACCGCTTTTATTACTTAAATATTTCAGTAGGTACAGCATTCATAAAGAATTGAAACCAATTTATAAAAACATACAAAAAAAATAAATATACTATTAAACTAATTAAAATCCACAATAAAAGTCATACTAAAAGTACCCCTAAGAACCCCTATAGAAACTATATATATATATATATATATATATATATATATATATATATATATATATATATATATATATATATATATATATATATATATATATATATATATATATATATATATATATATATATATATATATATATATATATATATATATATATATATATATATATATATATATATATATATATATGTTATATTTGATGTTTTCACGGGTGAAATATGTTATAATATTTTTATCTCGGTTTTCCCGTGTCAGTAGGTCTTGACTAAGACCATTTGTCTTCCGACGTTTCGCCTGAATATCACCAGGCATTTTCAAGGACTTAACGAAAAGCACGCGCGCGACACACGTCTACTCACACTGACTTGACGGTGAGCTTTCAGTGTGAGTAGACGTGTGTCGCGCGCGTGCTTTTCGTTAAGTCCTTGAAAATGCCTGGTGATATTCAGGCGAAACGTCGGAAGACAAATGGTCTTAGTCAAGACCTACTGACACGGGAAAACCGAGATAAAAATATTATAACATATTTCACCCGTGAAAACATCAAATATAACATATATATATATATATATATATATATATATATATATATATATATATATATATATATATATATATATATATATATATATATATATATATATATATATATATATATATATATATATATATATATATATATATATATATATATATATATATATATATATATATATATATATATATATATATATATATATATATATATATATATATATATATAATAATAATAATAATAATATTAATGTCACAACTAAAATTAACAATAAATCACAACACAAAAATAATGATAAAATATTATTACCAACGAACACGACAGCAGGTGGGCGTGTCACAAGGAGCCAATCACGTCGCGCTAACAATATTTGACATAAGCGGCCATCTTGTACGCTACGAGTCACTTGACGGTGAGCTTTCAGTGTGAGTAGACGTGTGTCGCGCGCGTGCTTTTCGTTAAGTCCTTGAAAATGCCTGGTGATATTCAGGCGAAACGTCGGAAGACAAATGGTCTTAGTCAAGACCTACTGACACGGGAAAACCGAGATAAAAATATTATAATATATATATATATATATATATATATATATATATATATATATATATATATATATATATATATATATATATATATATATATATATATATATATATATATATATATATATATATATATATATATATATATATATATATATATATATATATATATATATATATATATATATATATATATATATATATATATATATATATATATATATATATATATATATATATATATATATATATATATATATATATATATATATATATATATATATATATATATATATATATATATATATATATATATATATATATATATATATATATATATATATATATATATATATATATATATATATATATATATATATATATATATATATATATATATATATATATATATATATATATATATATATATATATATATATATATATATGTTAACTTTTAGGTTTTCACGGGTATAAGATGAAAAAGAATTTTCTGGGTTAACCCGTGTCAGATAGTCCTGAGAAGGACTGTTTAAGACCTGACGTTTCGCCCGAATATCATCGGGCATTGTCGAAGGAACGCAACGAAAACCGAGCGAGAACGAACGCGCGTGAAACACGACCGCACACACCTATCTTGACGGAAAGCCTTAGGTGTGTGCGGTCGTGTTTCACGCGCGTTCGTTCTCGCTCGGTTTTCGTTGCGTTCCTTCGACAATGCCCGATGATATTCGGGCGAAACGTCAGGTCTTAAACAGTCCTTCTCAGGACTATCTGACACGGGTTAACCCAGAAAATTCTTTTTCATATATATATATATATATATATATATATATATATATATATATATATATATATATATATATATATATATATATATATATATATATATATATATATATATATATATATATATATATATATATATATATATATATATATTATATATAAACCTTGGTAAAATGACAGTTTGCCAACTAGGTATCTTTAATCAAACAAGAATGATTTTGTTTCTACATATATGACTAGGCCCTTATCAACTAGTTTGTACAAATAGTTTGCCAATTATTTGCAAGAGCTTTACTAACGTACATTTTTCCCGAAGACTGGCTTATTCATAATCCAAGAAATACAAGGTCGACTACAGAAAAATTTAAATTTATTCCCAGAAAGTCATCAACATAATATGGATAAAAAGTCACTTGTACTTGGCACCTAGACTATTCAACGTGCTGCTAACTGAAATAAGGAAATCAAAAAGAGTAAAGTATTCAAGTTTTATATAAAAAAGATCTTTCTAGAGGGTCCCGCTAGCTGTAAAACGAACGTTACCCTATCATAAGAAGTGATGCCAACTTGTATACTTTTTTTTGTTGTATTATCATGTTCCCGTCATTTGTCGCCTTTATCTATGGACATGCAAGTGACATGTGTTGTGTTTTATTGCTGTTAATTTGCAACCTGAAATTTAATAAGAATTACTTAATGTATGAGTTATTTTTAGGGTACCATAAATTGTGATGTGACAATCTGATTATATAATGTCATTTTGATACTCGCTCCGACACGGGTATGTTCCAAGTGAAGCGGGTGTCGGTCGCAAATCAAAAAAATAAAACAACTGTAAAGAATACATAAATAAATGCTTATATTGAACTTATTTGTTTCCAAATATGTATTCAATTTTTAAGTATATTAATTTGTGCGATGCCGACGGTCATAAATATATTACTTATGTATGAAGAATATTAAGCCGGTTACAGATCAAGAGCTAAGCTAAGTTAGTTTAGGTTATATCCATGATAGTAATCACGAGGGTTTTGATTTCGCCGGTCGGATCAGACTCGCCCCCCAGGTCCAATAACTTTTCAGACTTAATGAATTACTTCGATAATTAATTTCGATATTTGAACTCTGCGTGATCATAAGTTAAAAAAATAAACGAAAAATGTACTTTAGAAGAATCCGGTACTATAGCAACTGCTGTGACCACAAATATTTTAATGTTGCATATTCCTCTCAAGTTCCACACTATGCGTTCCCGGCATTCACTACCAGCAATGTTTCCCTTAACATAAACATGTTTGCTGCTCTATTTCCGGTTATAAGTGTAGTCATCCCTATTTTTCAAACAGAATACTTTCATTATTATCTTTGAAATGCCAATCTAGTGTTATTACAATGACTTGCGGCAAACTTATTTTGAATAATGTAGTACCTTAACACCTCTATAGTAAATCTACGTATGTGCGTCTCCGTCCTATTCATTCCTCCATGGCGGGGGATTTTATCCTTATATTGTCACAATTATTTTAATAATACTTGCCGAATTAGGCAATGCCGGCAGACATAATATTTCGTATTCCCTTCACGTCATATTACACGGGATAAATTGCGCGTTGTGCTTTGTAATTAGCGAACAGAGATATACTTGATACTTTTATTTAGTGTCGTTAAATGTGGCGCCCTTACCTACACCTAACCTAACCTACTTTTACCTACGCAGGCCAGAAATTTCATTTTGCTTCGGCACAAAATCGTATTTCAACCGGCAAGGCGCCTTTCTTCCAATACATATTGTTGGATTTTTGATACGGTACGGTGTCGAAAGTTTTGAAATAAGCCAGTGGTCGACAAACTCGTCATGCATAAAATGTTTCTACAATAGGGATCCATTTTTTTTTTAAATATTCTGTACACTAAAAACTATCACAGAGGAAGACAATATCATACTTGTAGATATTGTCGAATATTTTTATTATTGCATATGCGCAAACATTGGATTTTTTTTCCCTGTCGGGAGTCTTCTTGTATTTGTGTATGTAAACTTCTTTTTTCATCTCAATAAATGTTTTATTTATTTATTTATTTATTTATTTAATTTAAGGGGAAACATACAGCAATTTATAATCCATAAACAAAAACAATAACAAATATCAGTAATTTGCCAAAATAGTTCCCACAACATGCGTAATATAAAAAAAGGACAGGTTAGCCTAAAAAACATATACAGTGGAGTGAGTTAAAAACTTAATTAAACAACATGCGTAATATAAAAAAAGGACAAGTTAGCTTAAAAAACATATATAGTGGAGTGAGTTAAAAACTTAATTAAACAACATGCGTAGTATAAAAAAGGACAAGTTAGCTTAAAAAACATATACAGTGGAGTGAGTTAAAAAGTTAATTAAACAACATGCGTAATATAAAAAAAGGACAAGTTAGCTTAAAAAACATATATAGTGGAGTGAGTTAAAAACTTAATTAAACAACATGCGTAATATAAAAAAAGGACAAGTTAGCTTAAAAAACATATACAGTGGAGTGAGTTGAAAAGTTAATTAAACAACATGCGTAAAATTAAAAAAGGACAAGTAAGCTTAAAAAAAAAACATATACAGTGGAGTGAGTTAAAAACTTAATTAAACAACATGCGTTATATAAAAAAGGACAAGTTAACTTAAAAAAAACATATACAGTGAAGTGAGTTAAAAACTTAATTAAACAACATGCGTAATATAAAAAAAGGACAAGTTAGTTTAAAAAAACATATACAGTGGAGTGAGTTAAAAACTTAATTAAACAACATGCGTAATATAAAAAAAGGACAAGTTAGCTTAAAAAACATATACAGTGGAGTGAGTTAAAAACTTAATTAAAATTAAAGTATACAGCTTAAAACAAAAAAAAATAAATAATAATAACAAAGAATATAAACAAGATAAGTAATTCAAAATTAGGGATATAGATAATGGGGATATTTAGGAATCGCGGGGAGTGGGGAAGGAATAAAGAGGATTGGTATTCCATGTCTCGTATCACTGCGTTTTTGCGGATATACTCCTGCGATATTGCGGATATGTGCTGTTGAGTACATCAATGTCGTAAAAACTTGTGTTATACTGCTTACAAATGCGTGGAAAGCATGAATTCATTCTGTGATTAGTGCTACAGTGTGGAATATGAAATAGATTTGAGTGTCTGCTTGTTCTACCTGGCACATGAAACAGTATATTACTTATTATTTGGGGAGCATCAAAAAAATTATTAACTATTTTGTGAAGAAGTGATAGGTCGTTATGAGTTCTTCGGTTCTCGAGTGATTCAAGGCCGTGAAATTTCCTGGATTCTGTGTAGTTAGGAAAATGAAGGTGTGATTTGTAGTTGACGGTTTTAAGGTACTTTTTTTGTACTCTTTCTATTCTATTTATATGTATGTTATAAAAAGGAGACCAGATCGGGGTGCAATGTTCCAGAATCGGTCTTATGTAGGTTGTATACAAAACAAGAAGAGTTTGAGTATTGTAAAAAGGTTTCGATAAGCGTGCTATGAATCCGAGCATTTTAAAAGCTTTGTCAATTATTGCGTCTATATGTGCGCTAAATGTGAGCTTCGAATCGAAGATAACTCCTAAATCTTTAATTTTGTCAACAGTTGTAAGTATGTTATCATCGATTGTGTAGTTATAGTAGATTTTCTGTCTATTTCGTGTAAATGTAATTTTAAAACATTTTGAGGTGTTCAATTGCAATCTATTTACAAGACAATATGCAAGGAGTCTATTTAGGTCGTCTTGAAGTTCGTGACATTCGGTAAGTGAACGTATGGATTTATAAATTTTCATGTCATCCGCGTAGGCTGTAAATTGGGAATGTTTGAAACATTTGTAAATATCATAAATGTAAGCATTAAATAGTAACGGTCCCAATATAGAGCCCTGCGGAACTCCTGAGGGGGCTAGTGTGAAGTTTGATTTAAAGCCTTCAATTACTACAGATTGTAATCTATTGGTAATATACGATTTAAACCATCTGAGTAGGTCACCATGGATTCCAACTTCCTCAAGCTTTTTAATTAGTGTTAAGTGATTTACTTTATCAAAGGCTTTAGAGTAATCTGTATATATCGCATCCACTTGGTTTTTATCATCCATATTACGAGAAATAAATTCATTGTAGATAAGTACATAGATTAGATAATACAGATCGATGTTTTAAAAAACCATGTTGTTGGCTTGGGATTTTTTTTACTATAATAGGATAAATCCGATCATACACTATGCGTTCAAAAATTTTACTTATCGTTTTATTATTATTATAATATATAAAATATCTCTATCGAGAATTATTGTCGATCGACAAACTAAGTAAAGTTAAATCATCCTTTATTAGGTACTTATCCTGAAGATTCAATCCTATTTGTTGTGCTTCCCAGTATTACGGTTTCATATTCTTCTTCGGATGCCACTCTTACCGGAGGTTGGCGACCATCCTTCCGAACGTGTCCGGACAATTGGCCGTAGCCGATTGGCCGTGAACAATTGGCCGTAGCCGATTGGCCGTGGACAATTGGCCGTAGCCAATTGGCCGTGGACAATTGGCCGTACGCCCTTTTTACCGAATGGACAATTTATCGTGAGGACAATTGACCGTGAGGACAGTTGGCCGTGAGGACAATTGGCCGTGGGGACAATTGGCCGTGGGGACAGTTGGCCGTGAGGACAATTGGCCGTGGGGACAGTTGGCCGTGAGGACAATTGGCCGTGGGGACAGTTGGCCGTGAGGACAATTGGCCGTGAGGACAATTTATCGTATGGACAATTGACCGTATGGACAATTCACCATGCGGAAACTATTTTTAGCATCAGAAATTTTTTTCTTTCTTTTTTCGTTTGAGTTAAATAAATTGCGTGAGTAAAAAAATGTTCGTTTATGGCGACAAACCGATTGCCTTATTTTTTTATTTCAAGATACTAGGAGAAATCCAATATGTCGACAGTGATTAAAACGAAATTTTACAAAATAAGCGGTAATTATGTAGTTCTAATTTGCTATATTTTGAGATATAAGAAGACGTCTGTTTTTAGACTTCTTCTTGTTCTTTTTTTCATGTTTCGAGATGGATATCGATTTATACTAATAAGAAGGTGTAGATTTCGAAACAATTTAAACTTTTTTGTTTTCTTTTGAAATGATGAGAAACCAATATGGCGGCCGTGATTTAAGGATGAGTTTTCAAAGTGAATGATTATGTTGGGTTTATCGAGTTTTAATTTGCTACATTTTGAGATTTAAGAAGACGTCTGTTCTTAAACTTCTTCTTGATCTTTTTTTGATTTTTCGATTTTCACATTTTAAAAAATGAATATGTCCTTGTTAAACAAGTACATATACATATTCCTACGTTCCCTAAAATAAGCAAATAAATGCTTGTGCTATAGGCGAACAAAATCGGTCGTGTCAGGATTCGAACTCGCTACCACTGGATTACTAGAAGATGTATATGTACTTGTTTAACAAGGACATATTCAAAATTTTTAAAAATAAATTAAACACTTGTTTTTCTTTCTACCCCGTCTTCTCATAAGATACAGGCATGAATGCCCAAATATTTCTATACACAGCGCAGTTGTCAGTCTGTCCAATGTATAGCGTTCACAGTTCCGCATCGGACGGTTCGTATCAAACGGATTCTTTCGTGGAAGTGCGTCCACTGTATCCTCAGCAATTGTATTGCCGACGCAACTGTTGTTCGGTTTTCGTAGTCATTCGGTTAACTCGTGCTGAATTTACTTCTCTTCTTGACATCCCGTGACCACATATTATATTCCGTATTACATCATCGGAACGAGTCGAAATTGTACCCCTCCGAGCATGGGTGCCTGCATTACCGACGCGAGATGCGAATCAGTGGACGTTTATCTTAAATAATATTTAGGTATTTTGTGTACGAACCACAATCAGGGGGACAAGTCTGGTTCGACCGGCGAAATCAAAACCCTAGTGATACCCATATCATGGATATAATTATCGTATGGAGTTCTATGACATCTAAAGATATTTAAGAACCCCATATAATAATTATATCCATGATATGGGTAATCACGGGGGCTTTGATTTCGCCGATTGAACCAGACTTGCCCCCATGGCCTTCAGAGACCAGGTATATATTGCCGCAATTTGCCGACCAATGAAACAAACCATTTCTCCGATGCCGTTACGGGACTACTTTTTTCCCGTCGAAGAAAAGAAATTCAATACCAATCGGAAGGTATCAGTTGGCTTTGTAATTCGGTACACTTCAATACGCAATCGCTGGACCGTAACGACGGCGATAAGATCGTATTATAATTATTATACTCTATCTCAACATTTTCTGAATACAATTATTAACTATATTTACTTTTATCTGGTTTATTTTTGAAATTATGTTTTAGATGAGTCGGTGGCAGATTTGGGCATCGCTTTGGTTTAGTAATCTAGTGATAAAGAGTTCAAACCCCACCCTAGCTGCCTCGACCGATTTCGTTCTTCTATAGCACAAGCATTCTTGCTTAGTTTATGGAATATATGAAGATGTAATATATATTTCTCACAAGTTCTTCCATGAATATGTAATTTTTTATGTTTTTTTATAATATTACATGTAATGAAGGTATTTAAAAGTAAAACTCAAGGTATTTTTATTTTATGAACTTTTTTAGATTTCTTGTTCATGAATGGATTTTATATTTTGATAATTTTATAAGTTGAATATTTTTATACCACACGCCACCATTTAAAACATATTAATATGCTGTTTATTTAATTTATTATTTTTATGTTATTTTTGTAAAAAACCTGTTTCGTCGAATTCAGAAATATTTTCATGTTTCCTATGTATAATAATTTGTTAAATATTTTTACAGTATTTTTTATTGTTGCTTATATTAATTTGTTCCTTTCCAATTTATTTATAGAAATTGATTGAAACCTTGTCAGCTATGTCAGCTATTTATATTCCCCAAGAGATTTTATTTATGGATATTTTTTGTAATAGAAATAGTTTTCCAATGATTTTACCTTTTTCTGTATCACTATTCTGTTTAATCAGGCAAATTACTCGGTAAGTACCTACATAAGTAGGTTATTTTGTCTACAAACATATTACTTTAATAGTAAAATTGATGTTGGTATATATTTAATATATACATATACCTATATATTGATATACTCGTACCTATTATGTAGATAATATTTAGTTTCACTTGTTATTTAGAGGTTTTTGTGTTTCTGTAAGATAATAATAGGTACAATATTGTTCTGTTGCCATTGATTCCAAAATGAAATGTTAATTGCTTGTTTAAATTGAAAATCCCCAAGTTGCGAATGACCCGAGGCGGAGTAGTCCAGTGTCAGATTAGTCTCCCCCACCCCCCTCATCCCCTCACCCCCGCACTCCTGCACTCCCGCACTCCTTGTTCCACCGGCTGGATGAGGGCAGATAATTTTAATGAAGATTTTGGTGAATTTTAGGAGGAGGACAGAGGGAATATAGGGGATATAGCGCGGAGGAGTTAAGCGACCTATAAAGAATCAATTGAAGAGCCGACCCCATGATGCTCGGTTGTCATGGCTTTGTTAACATGGTCACCCATGTCTTTCAGGTAAATACCGGAGCAAAATAATCATCTCGCCATGGCTCACATCTCAATCATTCCTTCCATGAAAGCTTCCATGTACATAATACAACCAATCAATCAATCAATCAATCAATCAATCTTCACATTATATATTGAATGGGTAAATTAAATATATATATTTATATATCAATCAAGAGTGAAACGACGAGCCAGAGTGGCGACTACTTCCGAATGTTTTAATCAAATTATATCGGGCACATTTCTGTACAAGAAAGTATCACTATATAAAAATAATCTTCCTTGTTTTGCCTGTCGAGTTGATACATTGCTCTTTCATTGGAAGCCTTTCGGCTTTCGCCAATTTGCAGAATGTATTTACCTTATCATATTTCATTTCACCAACTTGTACACAAATAAAATGTCTCTGTCCGCTCTATACGTCGTTATTCATGATGGTCGCATTGTTCATTTAATGGCTTTACATATTATCAAATATATATTATATTACCTACATATTATTGTTAAGATATTCTCGCTAATCCTTCCGCCAGCTTTATCATTATGTCCTCCTCAGTCAATCAGTTTATCTTTTTTTAATCAATCGTTTTGTCCATTGCTCTCTCTATCTATTACATCTCTTTCTATATCTCTTGTCTATCTCTCATCCCTAACCAGTAACAATTATTATCGTACCTATCACATATATTTTTCTACTTTATTTCATATTGTATTGTTACATACCGTAGATTTGAACAACCACGCATGTTTGGTGATTGCATTGTTGTAATTATATCTACATGTTATTTTAATTTTTTATTTGTGTTAAAGAGTGGAATTCCATTTTAAATTATCAAATAATATATTATAAGAGTATTTCTCCAACGATACGGTTTATTGCGACCGACCGTTTTCGCTGAGACTTCTCCATTATCGTGATAAGTGTCTTTTAGTGTAATATGATGCCGAGTAGTATCGAAAAAAAAACGTTTGGTCGTAATAAATCGAATCTGTGTAGGAATACTTTTGATATTTGTCTGCATATTGTTATTATTATAATTATTCTACAACATTTATTTGTGGTGGAGTCAAGCATTATTACCAATTTGTTTTTATTTTTTTTTTTACTACTTGAGACGCTCATAAATAATATAAAAAACATGTTTAATTGAAGAGTTATATATCTGTGAACGTCACACGTATGTAGATCAGTAATTCCTATTATTTCAAGGTCCTAAAAAGCTCGCAGTAGTTCAATTCAGTAACTGTTCCGATCTGAAAATACATTATTATTACTATAAGTGTAAGTCATATATTTTAAGCGCAGTGAAACAAATATTTCAGTTGTGTGTGAAAGAGAATTAAGCTAGTTTAGAATGATGAATGTGTCTTATCTGAGCAAGTTTACTAAGCCAATAGTGGTCTGGAATGTTGACCACTGAATGTTCGATACGTCCACATACATACACATTCGGTAGATGTGATGTCTTAAGAAGTCATAATTATAATACCGCGAATGTGGCGATGAAAGTAAATGAAGATTTTACGTCAAGATAGGAGCTTGTGGCTTTAGTTTCTCTGGAGCTTTCTGGGAATTTTCGAATCAAAAATATAAGCTTTTTATAGGTCCTCCCTTGTGTAAAATTTACGACTTAACATCAAAACTAAATGTTTTATTTTGTCCAGTCTCTGTTAAGGTAAAATAATTATGGTAAGGTGCGTGTGTCGTAAATATAGTTTTGGTTAATTTATTATAACTCTACTTTATTATAAAATTTATATGTATCAACTTGATCACGATTTTATGTAACCATAAAAAATATTTCAATAGCACTTGTCGTCAATTTCATCATGGCTACTTACATATACTATCATATGTTAGTAGAAATCCCTAAAGCTTCGGTACTTCCTAATGTATCCATTGGTTTTAACCAGTCTAGTGTGTCTGTTTCCTAGCTAGTTGAATTGATTCTTTGTCCAAACAATAGGATTTGTAATAACAAATGCATCACGATTAGAGTTCTATAATATTTTAAGATATCATAGAACTCCATATGAAAATTATATCCATAATATGGTATGGCTAATCATGAGGGTTTTGATTTCACTCTTTGACTGGAACAACTGACATGTTATGAAACTAACTTCAGGTGCCAGAAATCGGGTTCCAAGAACTAGGCAGCAGCAGTAGACCAAGAATCAAATATTGTAAAATACATAATATCTACCTACAAGTATTTGTGAAATTGACTTTTTTATTAAAAGTGCTAAATAATATCTAATATAGTTTTCTTCGTATTTGTAGACGTTTTCTTGTTATAAATAATATATATTTTAATTCGTCATAGATATCCGATGTATCCAATATGTGGATTTGCCCTCAAGGTAAATAAGATTGGCAGAAGATGAAAAATGATTTTCTTTCTTCGGGACATTAATATGACTTGGCAACTTAAGGTCTACTACCGATTTGACGGTATGTATGTATTTAATTTATTTTTTATACAACATACTCTCGTCGCTAAACCATCTAATGTAACATTATCACCGATTATTTATTTTATAATAGTCTTATAACCCTTTTCTTAGACGACTCCTTTGTTACTCATTCATTTTGATTTCTAGCCGTCCATGGTACATTATTTCTTACATTTATGGCAAGACCTATCACATTTCGGAAAATCGGCGCGCGCACAATCGGTGACGTCACGCCAGCTATAATAGATGCGACGGACCGTTTATCGGCATTCAAGTTCGTTCCTGCCTACCAGCTTCTCCCCTGACCGGAATTCGTTACGACCCAGCCACGTTCCTGTAGTCGTTTAAATTTATTGAGTTTTAATATTTATAATCTTCGCGTAATACCAGTATCATTGTGTTAATAACTTTGTGAATAAATCCAGTAAGTTTTAATCTTTGAGTTCTTATTTATATGTCTATTTAAATACCCAATTCTATTGTCGGTTACAGTCGTGCATGGTTAAAGAACACGCAGAAGTATTTAGCCGATCAACTGGTTCGATCCCAGTAGTCGAGCTCCTCATAAAGACACCCTCTGCACGGCAATAGTAACATTGGTTTTAATATTTATAATCTTCGCGTAATACCAGTATCATTGTGTTAATAACTTTGTGAATAAATCCAGTAAGTTTTAATCTTTGAGTTCTTATTTATATGTCTATTTAAATACCCAATTCTATTGTCGGTTACAGTCGTGCATGGTTAAAGAACACGCAGAAGTATTTAGCCGATCAACTGGTTCGATCCCAGTAGTCGAGCTCCTCATAAAGACACCCTCTGCACGGCAATAGTAACATTGGTTTTAATATTTATAATCTTCGCGTAATACCAGTATCATTGTGTTAATAACTTTGTGAATAAATCCAGTAAGTTTTAATCTTTGAGTTCTTATTTATATGTCTATTTAAATACCCAATTCTATTGTCGGTTACAGTCGTGCATGGTTAAAGAACACGCAGAAGTATTTAGCCGATCAACTGGTTCGATCCCAGTAGTCGAGCTCCTCATAAAGACACCCTCTGCACGGCAATAGTAACACATTCCTAAACGCGACCATTCTGATAACAATATCATCTAATCCATACATATTATTTCCAAGCAATTTTATTTTTACTAGTTGCATGTAACACATGAGATCCAACTGTCGATAGCGATAGTATGTATAGTTGAAGAATAAGTACCAAACTATAAACCCATAAATACAAATTATTTAATATTTTAAGATAATATTTGGTATTATATACAACACATGTACCTAGGTATGTATGTCAAGATAGGATAGTATGGTCCTTTGATCCTACCCAGAATATGAAAACAGTATGATGTTATGTATGTATGTTTGGAGATTAGTATCAAACTATTAAGTCTTCTTAGATATTGTGTGTAGGCTATTGCCATACAATTTGTATGAAGCAATGTCGTCAATTTTTATAAAAAATGTTAAAAATTTGAGATGTGCCAATACAATGTTAATATTTTTTATAGAAAATTAAATTATCTATCTTGGGGTGTTTCGGCTTTTTTCGATATTTTTAAAAATTTGGAAATATAGGCAGTTAAACTCATAAATTTATCATAAAAAAAATATTTTTCTTAGTAAAAAATGTTTGATAAATCCTGGAATTTTTTTCAAAAAAACCAATTTGAGATTTTGTATTCGTCTATGTTTATACCAATTTTCAGTGTTCTAGCTTTTATGGTTTCTGAGATATATGGAAAAATAAACCAAAATTTCAAACCATTTTTGAATTGTAAATTAGCTATAAACCACTTGTTTTTTGACCACTTGTCTTGTCGTGTCTCGACACGCCGGTCGATGGAAGGACAGCGCTTCCGAAACATGTCGCGAAGTGACTCAAAAAACAAGTGGTTTATAGCTAATTTACAATTCAAAAATGGTTTATATTAACTACCACAAAATATCCGCCGAATCATTAAATGATATCAAAATTTCAAAAGTTGAAAACCCCTGACTGAAACAAAAATTAAAAATTCTGAGTATAAAAGTTTTGTAGGCCTATAACTGTTTATATAATCTGAAAATTTGGGCTCTGTAAATTAAGCGGATCAAAAGTTATAAGGGGACACACACACACACACAGACACACACACTCACACACACACACACACACACACACACACACACACACACAAAAAAACTCACATAAAATATTCTACTCCGAATTCTGAGTAATTCCATGTATTGGAACATATATGCTACGAGGCCTCTAGTTGACGTTATTAGCATGCAAAAAGTCCACTACGCCATACAAAATGTTCCTACGTACACGCATCTTGGCTTAATAATGTCGATTCATTCAGAGAATTGAATTCTCATGAACGAATCGACAGTTGGAATATTAGTTATGTTATTTATTTTAATCTTGTACTTTTATAATAGTATTTCTTTTCTTATTGTTGTTGTACATCACATAAAATTTTAATTATTTTTATTTTTAAACAGATATTCATTTTATAATTGTGTACGACGATAATTTACTGTGCAGTTTTTTCCACATTATTAATGCTCCGGAAACTCGCTCATAAAAAGAACAACTACTATATTATCTTCAACTGAAACGTCGACTGTACATATGAAAGAGCTGTATGCTAATTAGTTACATGGAGATAATTGTGGCAGCAGTTTCCATTGAAAACGAAAGTAGGCATAACTAGAATATACCCACCGCTGATTCAATTCAAATATAAGCTAAGGAAATTCTCAATGTGGCTGATCCGCCGCCCGCTTCGCTATAGGTAACCATGTGCCCCCGTGTGCAGTGCAGCTCCCCCTCCCCCTCCACCAACCCGCCCATAATAATATTATAAAGGTCGAGGTCGCCCGCCGCACACAGAGGTGCGCCGTGTGCCATGCCGTGCCGCAGGACAAGACGTAATGCGACAACTAGGCCGTCTTGGCGCGCGCATCGGACGCGAAAAAAAAACTAACCCGTCCGCGCGGCGCGGGAAAACACTGGGCTGTAAAATCGACGGCACCGAGTCGCGGTCGCGTGTTAATTTTATCGCTGTCGATGATCGTCCCAGTCGATAGTCGGTACCTTTTGGGTGAAAGCCTTGTTTCCATCTCGGACGGTGGCGGTGCACTATAATGGGACCTGGTGGCTCGCGATGACGCAACTTTAGCTCTAACCCACTGACCGCGTGCCATCGTTGTATGTACATACACTCACACACATACATAGTTAGGTTACATAAATTCTCGTAGTATAATACATGTTGTCTGCCTACACTTCAATACATTAAGTACATATTCATGCACGCGGCATACACACGCGCTAGCGACATCTGTTTTTAACTGGAGTAGTTAGTTACGTGCACTGAATGGTGAACACCGCCGCGCTTCAACCATTGTAAAATATTATTTTTCAAGACTCATAACAATCGTTGCACTATATTGTTAATCCTTTTTATGAAGAAAATCTTTACCTTTTTTTATTTTCTTGGCCTGCTTGTCTATGCAACTTTTCATCTTCCGTGTGTAAAGAATTATATCCTTTTATTAACTACATGTACTACCCCCTATTCAGTAACTATTGTAACTAAAATAGGAAATGAGGAAAAGTCGCAATCACCTTCCCCACTCCATAGGGAACGTTATAGAAATAAGTGTTCTGTTCATCCCCGGAGCGGCTGCTCGTCGGACGAAACAAGAACTACCACCATGCATATTTCATACCACTGCCACTAAGAGTCCAACCACACTCGTGAAGGCCCGTGAATCATAGCAGGCGTTACCCTCCCAGCAGCTCCACGAACAACAGACTGCCACAGGGAGCCTTCGCCACGCCCGTACTACTTTCAGTTCTTCGATTTCCACACCAGGCGCAGCGTCAGCTGCACCTGTCTCGTCATCAACTCGGGTACCGCCGAGTGGGTCGTGCCGACCATTCATCACGTGGGGCTCCTCCACCCCTTAGTACTCATGTTGGCGAATTTCAGGTACACCACCGGACAGTACTTCGATTTCCATCGCCCGATGATGCAGACTTACGCTTCGCCACGTTTGATGAGTCACCGCCGAGCGAGGCATTAAGGCGTCTGCCCTGCTCTTCCATAGGTAAGAATTGAAGAGGGTACTGACCTGTTACCCAGAATCCTAGGGTGGGGCTACAGCCACCCTCAACTTTACTGGCTAGGCCCCTATGGCCGCAACCTAGCCCCAATAGGAAAGTTCTAAAATATTAGATTTACGGTCTTATTTCAGCGTTATAAAATATCAACTTGGACTAAATGGAATAGGAACGTACCTATATTGGCCGGAACGTTCTTAAAAAGTTACTGAATTAGACGTATTTTGAATAATTAGGAAAATGATGTAAATTTTATAATTTTCATTATTATTCATAATTCATCCAAAATAGTTACGTTCCCATTCCATTTAGTTTATATATTTTTGGAACCGTCATTTTACTCGACTCATTAAAGGATTTAAATACATAAATAAAATGACTAAAATACTGGTCTATTTGATGTGAATTGTTATTCAGTTTAATACATTTTATTATAATAATATCTTAAATTGTTTTTATTTATCATAATTTTTTTTTAATTAATTTAATACACATGCGTGTAGATAAAATATAAAAGATTAATAATTCTATGAATTTTTATTCCTTTTTATAATAGGACGATCGTTATTATTCTATTAAAAGAGATATTAAATTTTTTAGTATGAGCTCTGCATTCTGAAGGCAGTTCTAAATATTTACATGTCGCAAATTGACTGTATGGAGTTAGATAATATATCGACGGAAATGCATAAACAATGAAGATATATATATATATTATAATATGTAGGTACAACACCACACATGGAGTTTTTTTTATTATTGGTAGTAAATGATAATTGATGCACAAAACAACACAACAGAATGAAAACAAGTGGGTTGTGGCCAACACTAAACTTTCCACACCATAATAAGCGTTCACTTTTTTTCTTGAAATGTTGACAATCTCTAAATGCATGTTAATGAAGAACATTTATATTAGATTCTTAAACAAATATAAGATTCCCAGAAGACAAAAGTTTTCACAATACACCAAACACTCAAAAACATTGTCACGAAACTCATAGTATGTATTTTCTACATGATACCTGTTGAGAAATTTTAAGTAAAATTGCATTACTAGCAAGATGAGCATCTATGAAACAGTGTATCAATGTTGATGAGGCGATGTATGTATTAAGATAGAAGAATGCGGTGTTCGGTTCTCACTCCCTACCTCTTGAGGAAGATAGATGTGGAGAGTAAAAAATACACTTGTCTATAGAGACAAACAATATCAATATGAAGTTGATCACTCAATTTTCTCATACAGAAGATATTTTATTTTTGTTATATACATTTTTCATACAAATTTGAAATTTATTTTACATTTCTATAAGTGATAAAGTTTATTTTTGATTTTTACATCACACACAGCTAATATTATATAGATTAGGTATACTTATATAATAAGAAAAAAGTTACAAAAATTGATTATTCTTAAGAAGAGTATGGCTTATGTGACAGATGAAACTGTGACCGAGCTTCTAAAAATTGATGGGATGAGCTGATTCGCAGTAGTGAAGCTAAATGAAGCTTCATAGTAGTAGAAAACACCTGTTCACAGATGTAGGAAGATGCACATATCGCTATTATCTTCTAAGCGTGAGATTTCGGGTAAACTTGATTTTGACAGGGCCTTGTAGAACTCAATTTTAGAAACGTTGAGAAATAGTTGCTTCAATTAAACGCAGAAAATACCTACATTTTGTCATATTCTAAGTGTAATTTTAGGGGTTATTCGAAACCATGTCGCGGGCCGGATTGACTACCCCGAAGGGCCGCATGTGGCCCGCGGGCCGTACTTTGCCCATGACTGCTCTAGGAAAAATCTGTACTGTTTGTAGGTATATATAGATATATAGATATTTTCTTGCAACACATTTTCGGCTAGGCGGGCAAGCATTTATGTATTTAAGATTTGGTACACGGTTGATACACATTACAAATTATCATAATATATCAATCATAACAAAGCGACCGTACCGTACACACATAAATCTCACAAGGCCCAGCCTGTGTGATGAAAATTATTTTGTTAATAACATTAGATAATAATATAAAAATAAAATAAAGCAATGTAGGTACCTATTAAGGCAAGACCGTAAGTACAAAAAATATAAAGAAAACAACTCATACATAGATGTAAAACATACAGACATAGTGTTTTCTGATAATGAAGGTAGGTATAGAAACAGGGATAGATAAAATACACAAGTGTCGAGTTGATTGTAAAAATCCATACTGTATTTTCTTTTTTATATTAGGTAGGTACTGGTATAGGTGGAAACAAAATAAATTGTTATTCGATTGTGGTAGCAATTTGAGATGTTTCTTTGAACCATAATTTTCTTTCCCCTGTGTACCTACGAACCGAAACTTTCCCTTTTCAAATAATATTTTTAGATATTATTAGCACGTTTTTTTATCTCGCCATGGTATACCTAAAAGTGGGGAATTAACTAAGAAAACGGAAAATAATAAACACGAATCTTTTCTGCGTTTAAGAAAACTTCAATTCCTTGTTTAGTCCATTGAATTTCCCGTTCTTTCCGTTTATTTTATCCCAACAACAGGTAATTCTTGAGTACCTACATTATGTCGAATTTTCTGTTGTTTCCGTTTAGATAACTCTTAAAACCTGCTATTTATTGCAATTGTTTAATTACTACAGTCTGTATGATAACTTAGAATAATTGTTTAATTATTCTTGGTTATGCTTACTGTAATCATTGTAAATATTTATTGTGATTGTTATCTTAGATAAATTTGATAACTTTTGATATGTTTTATACACGTAATACATTTTGTAGATGATAGGTGTATAATTATGAACGAAAGTCGGTACCTACTTAAAGATAGTTATGTATATCAGTGAGCAGTTATAAGTTTGTTCATGCACTTATCAACATAGATAATAATATTGTACAATTTACGGTCGTTGTTTTTTATTCGACAGGCAATTACCTACCTCAACAGTTTTAATTACACCAAACATAACATGTACCTACCTAATGAATGCATCATCAAATTACGTTGACGACCTCGATTATCTTTAAATAGTAAATAATTTCCTTTAAAACTATAATATATTACATACCTACTTCAGTTCAGTTCATCGTTATCCATTGTTCGGTATTTCGTAATCTAAAATGCATAATAACCAACAAAAAGAACCATACAACCAAGATATAACCAACAAGACTTTGTATCTTGTGGTTAAAAGTTTGCATACTATCGTACCAAATTTACTTAAGGCTTCACGTCGCTTGAGTTGGTTGAATGAGATTGTCTCGTGGCAATAAGCCCGTCGTCATTCACATAGTACATAAACAGGCTTAGAATAGTACTTCCACTCTTTTATATTGTCATTGTTTTCGGGTGTCTCGTAAGAACTGGGTAATCGAAAATACAACAGGCAACAATAACATCTCACACAGTTCAGCAATGAGGTTCACCACCCATAGTTCCTTTTTGGGTTTGATGAGACTAGTGTGTGGACACTCATGCTTCCTTTTATAAAGTGCACACATGTCACTGGTCATCCTGCATTGCGAGATATGCCTTGATTGTATGTATTTATGTATGTATGTTATGTACATAATCCATTTTGGGAGTGACTCGCACACACAAAGACAGTGATAGCTGACACTGACGGGTTAAGGGTGATAGGTGATATCCGAATATGATGGTGTTCCGTACACGGAAAGTATGTTACCTACTGAATAAATTATATATTTTTTTTGATAACGTGGTCACAATTCTAGACGGTGATGGCGGGCGGCCATTGTCGTTGATTTGTATTTTATTGCTTCAAATTGTTGTATTAGTGTGTGGTGTAGTGTAGTGTACATTCAAGTGATTACCTAGTGGCTGGCTAGTGGCTATAGAACGGCACATCTTGTTCTGGGTCAATCTAAAGATAGATACGCTTATTGTGTCATATTAGATATATGTAGTGTAGATACACCTGTGTCTATACGTACTGTATACCATACACACACAGACCGGTTGATGGTCGTCACTCACACTCATCATAACTACATAACTGTCGCATTCGTCTTTTTAGTAGGTACACACATAAATACATTTCTTACCTAGCTAATAGCTACTCGGGTCTCTGTCAAAGTCATTATCTTCTCATTGACTAGGCTAGTTAAAGCTATCACTACCTACATATATGTTTTTTTTAAAGAATTGAAATACACTGAAAAATATTTCACGTTAAAATTAACCGAACTATAGTGACAACAAAACATTTCGTATTGTGCTACTAAATATTTTGTGCCCTCAGCCAAACAGTACAGTCATAAATACATAAATTTTTACTACTTATAACATAGGTTTGGCTAAAACGCAGGTAGCCAGTTCGGTTGTCATATATTTTTTTCAGTGTAAGCACTATTTAAGCCGCCAGTTATTTTCTATATAAAAATATATACATTTATTTAATCATTTACCGCAGATATAACAAACACATATTGAAAAAAAATTACCTACATAAAAATAAATCAAACATAAACTATCGTTAATTGTAATATAATTTCATGTTTATTTTATTTTACCTATTTATTTATTCTGACGCATAACCATCGTACGAATCAAATTTTAACAATATAATAAATGTACATAATATATAGGTACCTACCTAAGAGTTGTAACTTAATAACACCACCTACGATTTCATTTTACATATTTAAACTGATTTAATTTTCTTAAAACAAATACTTTTACGGCTATATAAATGTGTCATTGATATCTAGTTTTTATTAAAACATTGAATGTGCTTAGGATACTTTCGAGTCCCGTTACACCTCACTTTCTATTTTTTCCATTTCCATTTCTATGTATGGAAAAGTTCAGTAATTTGATTTCATGTTATAATGTAAAGAGCTTGAACATAGAACTGATTAGCTTTCCATAAATAACAAAAAAATTCTTCATATAATATCACGTGTCAAAATTTTGAAAATGCTCTCGCGTTCTTTAAAACAAAATTAATCTGCTTTTTTTAAAATATTTCATACAACATAAGCATTCTTCACTATACTGCATTATTAGTTTGTTTATCTTAACATAAAAATATACTATCGGAAGAAAATTTATATTCCTGATAGTAACATTTAGTATGAATAAAAATGTAATTAGATAAATTTCTATGTATGGAAAAGTTCAGTAATTTGATTTCATGTTATAATGTAAAGAGCTTGAACATAGAACTGATTAGCTTTCCATAAATAACAAAAAAATTCTTCATATGATATCACCTGTCAAAATTTGGAAAATGCTCTCGCGTTCTTTAAAACAAAATTTATCTGCTTTTTTTAAAATATTTCATACAACATAAGCATTCTTCACTATACTGCATTAATAGTTTGTCTATCTTAACATAAAAATATACTATCGGAAGAAAATTTATATTCCTGATAGTAACATTTAGTATGAATAAAAATGTAATTAGATAAATTTCTATGTATGGAAACGTTCAGTAATTTGATTTCTTGTTATAATGTAAAGAGCTTGAACATAGAACTGATTAGCTTTCCATAAATAACAAAAAATTTCTTCATATGATATCACCTGTCAAAATTTGGAAAATGCTCTCGCGTTCTTTAAAACCAAATTTATCTGCTTTTTTTAAAATATTTCATACAACATAAGCATTCTTCACTATACTGCATTAATAGTTTGTCTATCTTAACATAAAAATATACTATCGGAAGAAAATTTATATTCCTGATAGTAACATTTAGTATGAATAAAAATGTAATTAGATAAATTTCTATGTATGGAAAAGTTCAGTAATTTGATTTCATGTTATAATGTAAAGAGCTTGAACATAGAACTGATTAGCTTTCCATAAATAACAAAAAAATTCTGCATATGATATCACCTGTCAAAATTTGGAAAATGCTCTCGCGTTCTTTAAAACAAAATTTATCTGCTTTTTTTAAAATATTTCATACAACATAAGCATTCTTCACTATACTGCATTAATAGTTTGTCTATCTTAACATAAAAATATACTATCGGAAGAAAATTTATATTCCTGATAGTAACATTTAGTATGAATAAAAATGTAATTAGATAAATTTCTATGTATGGAAACGTTCAGTAATTTGATTTCTTGTTATAATGTAAAGAGCTTGAACATAGAACTGATTAGCTTTCCATAAATAACAAAAAATTTCTTCATATGATATCACCTGTCAAAATTTGGAAAATGCTCTCGCGTTCTTTAAAACAAAATTTATCTGCTTTTTTTAAAATATTTCATACAACATAAGCATTCTTCACTATACTGCATTAATAGTTTGTCTATCTTAACATAAAAATATACTATCGGAAGAAAATTTATATTCCTGATAGTAACATTTAGTATGAATAAAAATGTAATTAGATAAATTTCTATGTATGGAAACGTTCAGTAATTTGATTTCTTGTTATAATGTAAAGAGCTTGAACATAGAACTGATTAGCTTTCCATAAATAACAAAAAATTTCTTCATATGATATCACGTGTCAAAATTTTGAAAATGCTCTCGCGTTCTTTAAAACAAAATTTATCTGCTTTTTTATAATATTTCATACAACATAAGCATTCTTCACTATACGGCATTAATAGTTTGTCTATCTTAACATAAAAATATACTATCGGAAGAAAATTTATATTCCTGGTAGTAACATTTAGTATGAATAAAAATGTAATTACATAGATAAATATCTATGTATGGAAAAGTTCAGTAATTTGATTTCATGTTATATAGTAAAGAGTTTGAACATAGAACTGATTAGCTTTCCATAAATAACAAAAAATTTCTTCATATGATATCACGTGTCAAAATTTTGAAAATGCTTTCGCGTCCTTTAAAACAAAATTTATCTGCTTTTATTAAAATATTTCATACAACATAAGCATTCTACACCATACTGCAATAATAGTTTGTCTATCTTAACATAAAAATATACTATCGATAGAAAATTTATTTTCCTGGTAGTAAAATTTAGTATGAATAAAAATGTATATAATAAGATAAATTTCTTATGTATGGAAAAGTTCAGTAATTTTTTTTTTTTTTTAACATGTCTACGTAGGGGACGCCAGCTATTAGGATTTGGGTCCATTTTACTCTTCCGAAGAAGCGCACTACGTAGCGTTGGGAGGGGTTTGCAATCTAGAAAAGAGTTTATTAATTCGGATTTTAAAAAGACCCGGGTTGTACGAAGATGGAAACACAGAATTCGGAAGATCGTTCCACAGTCGGGCTGCTGTGTTAATAAAGGAGTTCGAGAAGCGACTTGTTCGTATATGTTGAAGGTCCACTGTGAATGGATGCTGCGATTGAGTGAAGCGAGTGACTCTGTTGCGAGTGGGTGGAGGAGGGACCAAAGATGCAAGTTCTTCTGAGCAATTCCCGTGGTAGTATCTCTAGAATAAACTTAAAATACCTACTCTGCGTCTGTGTTCTAGTGATTGCAATCCATCAGTCAGTGATGGATCATCAATCAGACGTATAGCACGCCTTTGGACAGCGTCGAGGGTATTCAGTAGGTATTGGGGGGCGCCACTCCAGAGGTGACTGCCATATTCAATTTGATTTCATGTTATAATGTAAAGAGCTTGAACATCGAACTGATTAGCTTTCCATAAATAACAAAAATTTCTTCATATGATATCACGTGTCAAAATTGTCAAAATGCTCTAACGTCCTTTAAAACAAAATTTATCTGCTTTTATTAAAATATTTCATACAACATTAGAATTCTTCACCATACTGCATTAATAGTTTGTCTATCTTAACATGAAAATATACTATCGTTAGAAAATTTATATTCCTGGTAGTAAAATTTAGAATGAATAAAATATTTCATTGTCAATATTTGTGGTGTGGAGAGTTTAGTGTTGGCCACAACCCACTCGTTTTTACATGTGTGTGTGTGAGGCGGTAGATCAGAAGGTGGACGTATTATGTAGGTGTGCGTATCGGTAGGTGTACGTATACGGTTGGCGAGTGAAACTCAAAACATTGTTCTTAGTTTTTGTTGTCATACTTTCATTGCGCTGACTAGGTATCTGTATCATATATAATCTAAGAAGACAAAATTATTCGAAACGAGGTAACCTTGGCGTACGTGATATATCGGACAAACTCCAAGAAAATCGGCCAAGATGGTTTGATCACCCAAGACAGAGCAAAGGGCAGGAGTTGGACTCGGAAATCAGGCACAGTAACCATGCGGGATAATTGCTAGGAGGATTGATTAATTGGATAACAAGCAGGAAAGAAAGAAATGCACAGGGAAATATTCAATTATTGTTGATTTGAATATTTGTAAGTGTAAAACTCTTTATTTTATTTAACATTGTAATGGATATAGTTTCAAATGACACCTCGAGACATTTGTTAGGGCGAGCAATTTACTCCATCAGGAAATATGCAGCATGGTGTGGTTTATGAGAGGAGAGGAGAGGAACATAATATTTTGCCTCTAGGCTGTCCCAAACGGTGTATGTTTGTTATATTTATATCTAGGTACATGCTATATCACTTCTTGTACGGTGTTTTGTGCACATATGGATTGCGGGGCAAATTTAATTCAATTTATATGACAATCCGAATGAAATTTCGCATTAACAAATCTACATCCCTCCCCCACACCCCCGTTGTTCAATTGACGCCATTACAATGTACAGGTATCGGCAAATATTTTGACAATTTTCTCCATAGTGTGGCAAAAGTTTGTGTTCCGACACGATTTTTAAGGCCCTAGCGTCCTTAAGCATACGGGATGTAAATTGTAAAATGCTTACTCAATTGGTTCTCAAGTATATAATAAATTGAAATTTCAGAAAAATCACTCGATAGAATACTCGTAATGATGTAAAAATATAATGTTTTTTTTTACAAATACGTCTTTGTAAAAAAAAACATCTTTTAAGGGTTCTGGGGAAGAGACCATTTTTTAAATTAATTTTAAGTATTATCACCATCTCCCTGTAGGTTACAGGAATAATAATAAATTATTCAGATAAATTAAAACAAAGTCAGCGACTATTAGGAACACCTCCGAAGAGATTTTTTATTTTATTTGTTTTCGGGAAATTTACAGAATAATAACATTTCATATACAGATATATTAGGTTTAAAAACCCAATGGCCAAAACCAATTAAAAAAAATTACAGGAAATATTGACGTCTATGATATAGGTAAACATGTATGGTTTTGATTTCGCCAGTTGACCAGACTTGCCCCCCCAGGTAGCCAAACAGTTTATTCTATAATTCTATTCATTTTATAATCCTATTTACAATATTAATTATTGTATTTATAATAGTCATGTATAATGTATGTATGTAGGTATGTATGTATACGCTTTCTCTTAATAAATAGCGAAATGTTGATTAGTTTCATCCTACCATCCATCAGTTAAATATGTTTTTCCTGTTAGTAATGTAATGTTATTGTGTGTTTAAACTCATCATTAATGGGTATAGTGCAGTGTGTAGGTATGGAACGGACGGTCTAACGTTTATTCGAAGCATTATTTGTTTAAAAAGTGAGTTTATGTTATTATTGAAGGTAACGAACCGTTAAATACCTCACTTACTCTGATTTCGTTATCGTTACTATCGTCATGGATATATTTAATGTAGGTACTTCTAAATATTTTCATTCTTCCGGTTTTTATAATATTGTTTTTACCGTTTTAATTTAATACGGTTATACCAAAGCTAATCAGTATCTACTTATTCGTACATGCACTTTCTAGGTACCTATCAATATCATTTCACACCACGCAATATAAGTATTTTATTTTATAGAAAATTATCATACAATTTTACAATCGAAAGAAACTAGAATTGAATTCAGCCTTTACTTATTTATTTAGAGAATATAGGTATGTAATTCTGGTGCCTTGCACGAAAAGCGTCAATAATCTCAATAAAAAATATTTACATAAATTAATAAATCTCCAAATTATTTACACACATTCTAATACCTATATTTTAGATTTCATTAGTTTATTTATTTTTTAATTGAAGCTAACAATACTTATATGTATGTATGTTTATTACATAAATAAATTAAATAACATATAATAACTTTGTATAAACCACAAATTATGAGTAGGTATTTACTGTCTAACGTTTTCGAAGCTAACCGCTTCTTCCTCCGGACAAACTTTGGACAAACCGGACAAACCTCCGGAGGACGTTAGACAGTAAATACTCAAAATTAGTGGTTTATACAAAGTTATTATATGTTATTTAATTTATTTATAATTTCAAAATGTGCCACAAAGTAGTAGGTACTGTAGCAACATCATATGAAGATATGTATATTTTATTTAGATGTAAAAAATAAATGCATTTTCTTCAATCTATTATAAACAAAAAAATATTAACAAAGAAAAATAACAAATTTACACAGTTTGAATTATTTACAAACAACAAAAAACAAGTAAATATTCTAATTTACACAAAAACAAAGGAAGCAATGTATGCATAAAAACAAGTAAATATTCTAATTTACACAAAAACAAAGGAAGCACATAATAATGTATGCATAAAAACAAGTAAATATTCTAATTTACACAAAAACAAAGGAAGCACATAATAATGTATGCATAAAAACAAGTAAATATTCTAATTTACACAAAAACAAAGGAAGCACATAATAATGTATGCATAAAAACAAGTAAATATTCTAATTTACACAAAAACAAAGGAAGCACATAATAATGTATGCATAAAAAAAATAAATCTAAATCTGTTTTTTTTTTTTATCATTTTAATATTATTTTATACATTCTTATTTTATTAAGTTTTGATTACTGTTTAACGCTATTTTGAAATATTTTTTATACCTATTATTTTTAAGTTGTATTAAAATTTATTACCTATTATTTTTAATTGGTAATCGTAGCAACACCTGGATATTTTGATAATGTTAATTGGCAAGAATGCATTTTGTACATAGTGTAGATATCATGTACCTACCTACCTTTGATATAATGTACATATGTATGTTGATAATATGTATGTAGGTATGTTAAATACATAGATACTAGAAATAATCGCATACTCCCGATGACATCGTTGAATTCGCCATACACCAACAGTAGCTGAAGTAGCAGACATAATAATGTCTCTTTATTTCATCTCACCTCACCTCACATATCATTCCCTCTACAACTGAATTAAAACAATTTATCTACAAACATTATATACATAGGTAACATGTTACCGAGTGCTATTTGCGATTCACGGAAATTATTCACTAAACCACGATCCAAAATAATTGTATACATATAGATCATATCATTTTATATATGATTTATTTATGTTGCCGCTTTTTACATATACCTACATCGTTGTATTCTTATATCAACCTAAAAACGTCGGCTTAATTATTTCACATTCTTTAAATTAATATTGATGTTGATCATAATATTGTTGACATTTTTATTTTTCAATAGTAATTGACTATTTATATTCAGGTCTGCCAACCTCCTCTTTTTAATACAGGTCTACCAAATCTCCAATGTAGAGTAATTCTACCAAATGAAGTATATGAAATCATCTTAAATAAATAATATTCTTAAAAAATATATAAATGTTCACAGGTTCACCTAGTTGGACGTCCATTAAGACAATATAAAATTAATACAGAATTAAAAAATAAACATATTGCCCTTTACCAGAGTACAAGCACTCTTGTGTATAGGAGACCTTTAAAAACATGTAGGTGATTGAATTGTTGATTCGGATTCTTCGCATGGTCCATTTTTTATGTGTGCCTTGTGTAAAAAGTTTCAATATCGAAACGAATCCCAAATACCTTAACGTATAATAATGTTGGTATGGTCTAATGCATGGTCTAAAACTTTTATTTTAAGTCCAGAATGAATCATGATATGTGGAATCTAATTCGGAAGTTTCCTTTAACTTTGATGAATTGATTACAATAAATTAAGACATGCCTAAGATACCTACTTTGTATATTAATATATATATATATATATATATATATATATATATATATATATATATATATATATATATATATATATATATATATATATATATATATATATATATATATATATATATATATATATATATATATATATATATATATATATATATATATATATATATATATATATATATATATATATATATATATATATATATATATATATATATATATATATATGTATATATATATATATATGTAGGGCGGAACATCGCGCTGGCTAGCTGGCGTAGTAATCCAGAGATGGCGAGTTCTAACCCTACCATAGTTGCCTCGACCGATTTTGTTCACATATAACATTTTTGGTTAATTGGGGAAATGTAGGAATATGTTTATTATATACTTGCTTGACAAGGTCATATTCATTTATCGCTACTAAAATATACAACTATCGAGAATAAAATAATATATAAAGATTTTTTAAATAAATAAACATATTAAACCTTCCTATTTATTTATGTTTACCGTCGTATTATTCCAAGAAAAAACAATATAAACATGTAGATCAAAATCAAATTTGATTCGTAGCAGATGACAGTAGTCTTAAAACACCGTTAAACTACTTCTGTGAGCTGTGCAAGCGATATGTAAAATTAGTATGAGAGATACACAGTCGTTGACCAACTGATATTCTACACAGCGTTTATTGGTAACGTTTTTACCTACACAGATGATAAACGGTCGTGTAACTTTTACAACACGTTTATTAGTAGGACTAAAAAAATAATAAAATAAATTAATATAAGAACAATTCATAGCAATGATAGGAAAACAAAAGATAAGGAGAGAAATCAAGTATTATCAATTAGATTTTTTTGCTTTGGCTTTTTTTATATGTTTAATGACATAGCCGACGCAATGTCAGGACTTAGGCTATTCCATAGCTGTTTGATTGTACTTCAAATGAAGAGCTAAAACAATCAGTACTATAAATTGGAATCGATAGTAAAGTACGTTCAGCAGATCGCTTATATTTTTTATATCACTCTTAGGAAAATCAACAGCCTTTATGCCAAATATTAACTTAAAATGCACCCAATTGTTGCCACATTTTGTTGAATACAATGCACTTTGCCGAACACATCTCAAACCCAAAACATAATAATTACATATTGCTCGGAATTGACGTTGTGGAATATTTTTTTACAATTTTATTCATTACAGTTCATATTGTTCATTATTACATGGGCGCTAATTCTTGCGCTAAGTCCATGGAGGCAATGCATTCCACTTTTTAGTATGCATTCATTTTGACTCTATCCACCCTTAGGGAGTTGTTACTCTCAGGGAGCTCTTCCCAACACAGTTCTCTGGTGCCAGGTTTTTCAAAAAAATAAACTCAGTCAAACAAACAAATGTTGTAATCAACTCGCTGTAGGTATTAATAATAGTATTAATTTCAACCTGACCCATTAATAAACAAAGAAAATCCTTGAATCGATTTTAACACCATTCGTGTTCTTTAACTTGAGTTTCTATTGGCAACGCCTTCATTTTTGCTAAACTAAATTAGATAACAGGAGGTTTTTTCGTCGGGTTCGTTCGAAGTTGGCTACTAAGGAGTAAACCTACTTGCTATCTACAGAATTATTAATGGTGAATTTCGTTCAAAGTAACGAATCGTTCAGTCTCGTACCATTTATTAATAATAGTATCGTTAGGTCTAAATTCAATTTTGTAACTATTTTTTTATACTATCGGTAAAATGCAAAAACTATTAAAAATATGTAAGTATACCTTATTCAATGAATTTGTATGGATGTTTCCATTTCACTATCCCAAAGGGATCTTTTCAATGAATATGTCCTTGTTATATAAGTACCTACATATTAAACATCTTCCTTCATTCCCGAAATTATGCAGTTGCAGTTCAAATAATTTCTTTGAAATTAAATACGTGTCAAGAATCACGTGAAATAAGAAAGTAACCGTTGAATGATTATTTGTCGGTATTAATATTTTGAATCGTTCATTACTAACGAATCTTTGAAATCTGCAACATAACTACTAGTGTGAATGTGCGCCCCCCCCCCTATCTCATCGGAAGATTTCTTAATTTACTTAGAGCCACAACTGCTGAATGGCAAGTAGGGGAAAACTTAAGGTTTCGGGCGATAATTTTTCCTTTCAAAGTACCTAGCTACCTACCTACCTACATAATATATATGTAGGTACATCTACCTTCCTTAATAAAATATCGGACACGACCTTCCTCCACAGTTGGTAAGTTTATATGAAATTCCCCTCTTCAACTGTGAATTTTCAACTTTCAAAAAGTAATATTTAGTTTCCGTCTCATTTGTCACCTTTATGAAATTTTATTAATTTGGTTGATCCGCCACGTGACCAGTTTATAGCAATTTAGTGACGTAGTTATGTACTTAGTTCATCTTTAAATAATTTCAATATGTATACTTTATACAGCGCCATTTCATAACATTAGTAGTACCTACCTACCCAAGGGCGCAATTGCTTAATTCTTGATAAATTTATAAGAAAAAATGTACTTGTACTAATTTACTGAATATTTTTGTGTATAATAATTTTTGTACAATAATGAGTAAAAATAATTTATTTAACAATACAGTTATTACTTTTAAAACAGCGTAGTCTATAAACGGTGTTTGATAAAAAATAATATTCAGAATTGAGATAAAGAAACAATAAAAAAACGCCTAGAAAGATAATATATAAAAAGTAGGAACTGACAACATAATGATAAGCAATAACATAATAAAATGCTTGCAACATGAAAAATTACCAACTTATTGCTGAGCCTAGTCGATGTGGATTCCATTACACACTTAATGATGTCACAGTACCTACTTATTGCATTTTAACTCAGGACAGAATTTTAAACAATTTAATGAAATCAAAGTATTAACTACATTTATTAATGACGATTTTGTTTAAACAAATCAGCCTTATTAAGATATATTTATTTTATTTTATTTTATTTTACAAATGACAGCACACAATACATGCATACAATTATTAAAAGTAAATAAATAAAAATGCAAATAACTATAACATGTATCTCTTACGTACTATGTATACCTAATATCATAATAAGACAATAAAAAAGTGTGAATTAGTGTGGGTGCGTGCATGAGAGAAGAGTAACAATATGTATGTGTGTGTATAGTGTTGTTATCCTTTTTCATCCCCAAATATCTTGAAATTTTTCAGCCTGGTGGGGGGTTTTGGGTGTTTTGGTGGGTTTACACACGTAAACCCACCAAAAAACCCAAATTTATCTTTTGCCACCCACGTGATTTTTCTATATGTTTAATGATAACTATGTACTTATGTATGGGTACCTTTGTTTACTTAATTTGCTTTTCGTGTGGCTCCGGTTGTTCTTTGTCCGTATGGGCTGTGTCCAGAAAAACATAGTTAGGTAATTCTTGGCTTGTGACCTCCACTCCACCGTCTCCGGTTTTGCCTCGTGTCATGTCGGCTTCCACTGAATTTTATTAGCTGACAGTCCTACTTACACAAATCTTTTCTCCTGTTTTGTGTAATCGAAACAATTGAAAACTCTTCAATCGATGTTATCCTTCGTTACTTTTATTCAGACCTTTCTAAATAATTTAATGTAAGTTTATATGCTCAGTATAATAATTTATTTGTCTAGGACATTTTATCTTAGTTAAACTTACCCCCCTAGAATCACATACAGTTTGTTACAGAGTGTTGTTTTGTTCAATCACGAAATTAATTAACTGTACAGATTAATAGTGTTTACTTTTGATAAATAACTTTAATTGTGCCGTTTTGTTTTATGTATGGTATACATTCATACCTACCTACACTACATTGTATACACACACACACACACACAAACACGCGAAGTAATTACCTACTGTAAATTCTGCGAGTTCATTTTCTTGTTGAAAATAAGTTAATTGGCGGTGAAGAAAATATAACTTATACTCGTTCATTCATATGTTTGAATTCGAGTAGGTATCATCTTGTTTCCTTATTTTCGGGGAAAATTTCCCATTTTGAATTTTTTCTTTTTATATATTTTTATATTAATGAGTTTTTTTTCTATAATAAATTACTAATTTAGGATGATATTCTACCAAATTAGTACCAACTCAAGATATTGGATATATTAACAGACAATGCCACATATATTATGTGTGAGGTTTTGAATGATGCCTCAAATATTCAAATGTGATGCATTATTAATAAAAATAGTATTCGAGTATTATCAATTGTATGTACTCGTATTGTTTGTTTTAAGTTCATGTTGAATCTGACTCTAGTCGGCTAAAGTTAAACAATGGCTCTGTTTGTTTAAACCTATAAGGGTCGTGGCGGTATTACATATGTTGGTAAGGATTATGCAACTACTTCACTTCCTTCCCTTTATTGTTCATTTCTTTAATCTTATTCGTAAACGGTTATAATATTCAAGTCGAGTTATATTGTTTAGTTAAAACAAGCTTAACAAATCTTGCTTTGTTTGATTATATATTATGAAATTATAATTATAGTATGTATGTAGGTACATTAGAATATTGTTTATTTTATCTTACCTCTCTTCCCTTCATATAAACACTTCATTACTTTTATCACCGTTCTCTTGACACAGAATATTTGTATTTGTAAACCACTATTATATGCATTGGTAAAAAAATCTAATCAGGGGGGCAAGTCTGGTCCAGCCGGCGAAATCAAAACCCTCACGATTACCTATATCATGGATATAATTATTATATGGAGTTCTATAATATCTTTACATGTCATAGAACTCGATGTGATATTTATATCCATGATATGGGTAATCACGAGGGTTTTGATTTCGCCGGTTCGACCAGACTTGCCTCCCTGATTGAAATATTCGGACGGTAAGATGTTATTTTATATATTTCAATATTTATTATAGTTGAAAAGGGCCTCAAGGACGAAACGGTCTTATGATACGGATAAAATTTGTATAAATATTATTAATCTGTTTTGATTTTGTACCTATTTATTTATCAACATTCGTGGATTTTTTTTACAAAAATAGGTTGTCGAAAATAATAAAGATTTCAAACAAAAACATTTAAAACAGATTTCACAATCTGCAATGAAAGGCACACGTACACAACAACACTAGGTACCTACACATTCATACCATCGACACTTGCATTTTGCTGTCATTTGATGTTTTTGCTCTACAACATTCTCAGTCCCTGTAGTTCTACAGTATCAATCTTTAAAATACTATTTTTTATTAAATGATATCTATTGCGTCTTTGTAGAGTTTATAAATACTATTTAGTAAGACGACAATTATTGTATAGCTATCGTCTAGTTTATAAAAATGTTGAATTTAAACTTACATACCTAAATCTATAATTAGATATTTTGAAATGTTTAGGTATATATGACGCAATCAACTCACGCTTTTGAATTTGTATCGAACAATGTGACGGATGATTGATCCTCAGATAATATAAAATATGTCTATAGTAATTGAAGATTTCATCACTGACATTTCAATCTGAAATGAAGATACTCCCTCCTACATACGAGTACATATATCTCATCCCCCGTGAGTTGTACTTTGATTACGTAACTTAGCGAGTCGAGGGCTTATTGAAATACCCGGAGTCTGTTCTTAATATTCTCCACTTATATGTGATAGTGGAGAATTGTAATTTTACAATTTCAAAAATATTTTTACGTCAAATTCTGAACGGATCAAAACTGAGTGCCTATCTTGAATTACCTTGTTGTTTTGTCATGTACCTAAATAATATTTTATTATATTTTTCACGGGATTCTATGTATTTCGAGACATTGTCTGTTACGTCATTAAATGGTGAGTTTAGTGTTAACCGCAGCGATATCGTTTTATTGTACGGAATTGTGTGTATTTTTATATATCTTTTTAAATTAAAATTGTACAAAAACTACATAGGTACTTCAAAGTGATATTTTCCATTCTATTGTCATACAACAATAATGTATGTAGGTAAAGGTACTGTGGTATGTACATGTATAGTTCTACGATATGTCAACCACGTTAAGGTTATCTCTTTCTGTATGAAAAGGATATGTTTAATGTACGAGTTTAGTCATGAAATCCCTTTAATTTATTTCGGGATCTTATCCAACTGACTGTTTAGGTATATCTTAGCTGGGTCGTGCCATTCATACGTATTATTTATACTCTTATGTGGTTCCTTTGCCTTTTAAATAAATAGATTGTCTTTGAATCTACCATTTAAAGTCTCTTAACCGAGATATAGAGAACATTTACTGTTTGCGGTGTTGTCTGTCAATTGATATTTATTTATTTTATTCAGTCTTTTAATTAATTTCGTAACATAATCCCTAACCTCAATAAGACATACTGCTTCGAGGTGGATGAAAGTGAAGAATGAATGAGACACATGAATCTATAATTATTGTATGTAAGGCCTTTAAAAACGCATTTTAATTTATTTTTAGCGTTGATTTACTCTTCGAAATAAAGGATCTTCAGTCCTTTCGTGAAAGAAATGGCTCTTGCTATGAGCACTGAGGATATCTGGAGGCAATCCATTCCACTTTGTTCGACCACTGCAAAGTTTATTTATTTTATTAACATATAAAACAAATAGTTTTGAAAAATATTTATAGTAGGTATATTTATTTAGCATATTTTATAATATTTTTTTATTTCGGGATCTTTCCAAGTGCACTGATAATTCTGTATTGTTTTGCTCTACGAAATAAAGCTATTTTCAGTCATTTTTCCACAGATTCGATTAATTACGGCCAAACGCTTTCGCCGATGAGTGGCAGCATTATCAAGGTCTGAATGAAAGTGAAATAAAAAAATCAAGAGGCAAAAATTGAAAGAAGAAGAGGTCTAGCATGGGCCGCATTTAGTAAACTCTCTTACGTCCTCAAGTCTCCGAAGTACGCCAATAATCGTAAAAAATAAAGTCTTTAACGCTTTCGGTTTCCCGGTACTGACACTTTTGCTGTGAAACTCTTGTGTTTACAAACAGATAACTTGTGTGGATAAGAGAGAAAACAGAAGTAACAAACGTTGTCCAAAAGGTTGCCAACCAGAAATGCAGCTGAGCAGGGTATGTCGCCCGAACCACATACTCTAGATGGCGACCTAGAACGGGCAAAAGAAGTGTTGGAAGGCCTCAAACAATGTGGTCTGACGATATTAAAAGAGTGGCTGGAGGCGGATCGATGCGGTCTGCCCAGGATTGGGAGCTATCTGGAGCTGACATAGAAGAAGAAATGAAAGTGAAAGGATACTGTGTCCTATTTTATTTGTTTATTTAAAAATGGATTTCCACTCTGTTAACACTTCATTCATACTTCATTCATACCATCACGGCATATCCCACAATGTGGGGTAACCAGCGAAAGGTGTGCGGGTGTGCAGTATAAAAGGGAGAACAACACATCTATGTATACCCACACACCAGTCTCGTTTCACCAAAAAAGGCACTACATTCAGAATGGGTGGTGAACCTCATTGCTGAACTATGTGAGATGTTATTGTTGCCTGTTGTATTTTCGATTACCCGGCTCTTACGGGACACTCGAAAACAATGATTTAAAAGAATGGAAGCACTATTCTAAGCCGGTGCCTCACAGCTGACTCTGTTAACACAAAAACTTGATTAGATATTATTTTCTGTCCATCATATTTTGAAGGACACACACCAATATTTACATTTTTATGTACCTACTACACAGTATAGTTCTTCTTAGTTATGCTCTTCATTCCTGAAAGTTGTGTTCATCTTGGAAAAGTATTGTTGCCTCCTTGACAAAACTACTCCAGACGCTTCTGCCCTCGTGTCTTTCTTAGGTCCTCAGTAACCTGGGAGACCAGTTATTTTTTATCTGATTTCTTCACCGAGAATTTTTCATGTGTTGGTTGTTACTGTTTTTAATTAATTGTACCTTGATCTATATTCAAACAGACTAATTCGAGACAGCTAATTAAATTTCTCTGAAAAAATAATATTCATTAATTTCGTTTAAATCTTTTTTTATGTTTAAGTAGGTACCTACTTTTTGAAGGTAGGTAGATACTGATGGGCACTGACGATTCTGAATGAATATTAAAAACAAAATTGTATCGGCCTTTGAAATGTAAATTTTTCAATTTATCGAATTGGAATCGAATATTGGCAATAATTTACTGAAAGATATTTATGTTTTTTCGCTACTACCATTACCATCTGATTAGCATGTTCCTCTTCGTTGACGGCCGTATGAACTATATAATATAACATGCATAACACGAATAGTTGATCAAGGAGCCCTCTTGATTAAATTTCTCGGGGCCATAGGTCAAAAAGAACAACAGAAGATAAAATAAGCATACTATTTTTTAAGGAATTATATCTGAAAATACCTATGGGTATGAACTATATAAATACCTGATATATAATGTATTAATTTAACTAAACATTAATTGTTATTTTGAAATGGGTTTACAATTAATTAATCATTTGTCTCTAATTATCTCAGTTTGATTTAATTGCTGGAAATATTTGTGACTTGTATTTCAAGATATATACATACTATACAACCTATATCTTGTAGGTATTACAAAGTACATAATAGATATAGAAAGTTTAGAATGTTTCCCAAAGTTGATACAAAAGCAGACTGAATCATTATTTTGGCTACATACTAAAAAGCGTAAAATAAGATACTTAAATTAAATTATAGTAATCGAATATTTTTATTATTGCATATGCGCAAACGTTGGATTTTTTTCCCTGTCGGGAGTCAAAGATATTTTTTAACAGATTTTTAATTATGTAGGTGCCTTGATTTCCCGGTTCTCCTACAATAAATATTCCAACTTCGTCTCTATTGAGATAATTAAAAATCTGTTAAATTACAGTATTTATAAATAATATCCTGCTTCACGTAATTATTTATTGTCCAAATAACGTAATTGCAGAGAAATAAATAACGTAGGTATTTCGGGGAACTATTACGTATTACAGTATTTATACTGATAATAATACAAGGAATTAAAATAGAATGATAACTCAACCATTTTTTAAAGGAATTGAATTTTTACATACCAATATTTTTTTGGTTTTGAAATTAAGAATAATGTGTGACGAAAATATCTTAAGGGTAGTTTTATATTTTCTTATAGTCAATTAGAACCTTTTTATTGAAAAAAATTCCAATCACCCACAAATATATTCCTTCTTTTTTACCAAAATGTTATTTTGTTCGAAACAAGATCATACCTATCGTACCTACTAAATATTTTGACAGCTTAACGTTCCTAGGGTTTATTGGAAAAAAAGTGAACCTGTTCGTATACAAATCAAGTATAAAAAAATATTATTATAATTATGCTTTGGGGGACACTTCATGAGCCTCCACGTAGATTGAGTTTCGGTTAACTTCGGAAAAGCAATCGGGCGTCCCTGGAAACGGCAGAATGCCGGCCAATCCTTCCACCACCGGAGCACCAACCAATATGATGGTGTTCCGGACACGGAAAGTAACTAAGTATTATGCTTTGTTATTTTTCATGGTACCTACATACATTTTTAATTCTATCAATTTACAGGTACCTTACTATATCAAATAGGTATTAATGTAACATATGCATATATCCTTTACACAAAAGTGGTTTCAGTCTAGTGGCAATATGTTTTTTTTTTATTGTACGTTTCTTTTTCTGTATCTTGTGTTATAAAAATAAAAATTAAAAAAATATGCATTAATAACATTTCACAAATCATTATTTATTATATTTTGAAATTTTTTTTTATTGCAAGTAACAAGTTATTTTGTTGATAATAGTACTTAATAACATTTCGTTAACCTATAGCTCAAGCATTTATACTTAGTTTAGGGATTGTATGAGAATGTATATGTACTTGTTTAAAGGACATATACATACTTTTATATTTAAAAATAAAAAAAATTAAAATAAAAAAACAAATTATTTGTGATAAAACATTACTTTCTAAATATACACGCACCTTGCTTATATAGAAACCTACCCAACAATAATGTAACAAATAGATAGTAGGTACCTAAATTAATATCAAAGTGATGTTATAATTAAAACTATCAACTTTAGTATGTAAGTAAGGTAATCTGATAACATCCGTATCTAAACTGTTATAATAATGATCGTATTAATTATTTTATCGATGTTATAATCAATTGATTATTTATCTATCGTAGGTACATAAATAGGTAGGTACCTACGATAGATAAACATTATAATAATATCTCATTACGACAATATTATGTATTACCATTACTACGATGCGGTGTCGATATGAAGGTGCCTACAGTAGACATATGTATGTACATATGTAGGTATGTATGTATCTACCTATCTCTTTATATTAACAACTCTCATTTATTTTTCTAATATATTCAAAATTTTGGCAACGTTAGTGACTGCTTGCTGTTTATTTTGCATACTTTTGTAAACCACACTTTGCCGCCGGGAATCATCGAACGGTGTTCCTTAAAAATACATTGCATTTCCACCATATTAAACTTGTGTTAGAATATTACTTAGTGTCAAGAGCGTTTAATGCCATGTTATTTGGTACCTATTAATTAAAAACAATCAGTATCAGAAGACATTCCATTAATTGGATATCATATTGAATTCATTCACGACGTCACTCCTTCATTATATCACAATCAACAAATTGGTTGGTCTGTCCTGCCTTTAGATTGATTCATTCATCTACATATTGAGACTTCATGTTGCTCGGGTTGGAAGAAATTGCCTTATAGAAATAATCCAGTCTTTGCACCTGCTGTACATAAAGTAAACATATTATACTTAAATATTGTACACAACCTTAACCTAGTGTAACAGTGCGTTTTTCTCGACGCTTTTCTCTTGTTTTCACACGCAAAATAGCCTCAAAAACATGTTAATTGAATAATAAATAAATTTGTAATGGTAAAATAAAACCAAAGTTTTCAGTTCTACTAATTTAAGTAATTAGTAGAATTGAAAACTTTGGTTTTATTTTACCATTCCAAATTTATTTATTATTTGAAATGGAGTTCTACCAAGAATTGTCCGTAGAAAAGTTAAAAAAAAATGTTAATTGAAATTCGATTCTTACGAATCACAAACATAAATATGAATTATTTTATTCCCTTTGAGTCGTTATTCGTATCAACATCGCCGAAATTATACTTGATATTATTAATAACTTTGTTTAAACCACAAAGGAGTTATCTTCAGGCTGGAGAACAACTAAATCCAACAATTAGGTACCTACTATTTATATCTTTTCATTAGCTGAGTTGTGATTACAAGTCTCAACACCCGACTATGCCATACATTTAATAAAACATGTATTTATTTATCTTTGATGAGATTTCATTAATATCATAAATATGTTTAACTCGTTTGTTTATTTTGTCTAACGAACCTATGATACCTATTAGCAATCGATCTTATAAAATTGACCATCCACAATCGACGAACCAATATTTGTCGTACAAAATTGTGTTGATCGGCTCATTTTTACTTCGTTCACAGTGAACGATTCGTGATCCGTTTTACGTCACACTATTAGTAAGTTGTAAACATATTACATATATTAAGTCTGTGGGTAATTTTGTGTCAGTGGTGCGCGATATTAGATATTATGTCCTACGTCGTGTCGTGAATAAATAGGATCGCCATACATCCCGTGTACACGGGACTCTTAATCATCGCGTCCCGTATCACTAGGTATATCCTATATTTTTGCCGTTTTTCGACAAAATACAGAAATGCGTAGATAATGCGCATTCTAAATTCGATGGTCTTATCAGAGGGTGTAATGATGTGTTTTAATACTTAAGCTGGTCGTGTTATTACTGTTGATATTGAACTGGCAGGTGTTTCTCGAACAAAGATAAAAAAAGCAAAAGTATACTTAGTTAAAAAAATACTTTGATTTCATAAATGTGTTCAATACATTTGGTTGTTTCGTTGAAATCTAATGCCGTCAGGAATCAATAGTATTTTAACAATACTATTACCTTTTTTTAACTTTTCTACGGACAATTCTTGATAGAACTCCATTTCAAATAATAAATAAATTTGGAATGGTAAAATAAAACCAAAGTTTTCAGTTCTACTTATTTAATGACACTGACTAGTTTCGGTCATCCAGTGACCATTTTCAAAGTGTGAAAAAACAAGAGGTGGTTGGTGTTTATATAATATCTGGTTAAGGGGTTTGCAACATTTTTTTTTTGTTTATTTATTTATTTATTTTTTTTTTTTTAATTATTTTTTTTTTCTCTTTTTCCGTCAGTTCAATTAGTGTTGCTAGAAAGAACTGACAAAGAAAACTAGCAAAAAAAGCGGAGCGTACAAATACAAAAAGAAATTAATTAATTCATATTGTGCTGTTCTCAACCATTGGTCACAGAACTTCAATAATAGATACAGACACCATCATGCCATGTTCCAGCAGCATTCAATAATTTTGCAATATGAATTATTTAATTTCTTTTTGTATTTGTACGCTCCGCTTTGTTTGCTAGTTTTCTTTGTCAGTTCTTTCTAGCAACACTAATTGAACTGACGGAAAAAGAGAAAAAAAAATAAATAAATAAATAAACAAAAAAAAAATGTTGCAAACCCCTTAACCAGATATTATATAAACACCAACCACCTCTTGTATTTTCACACTTTGAAAATGGTCACTGGATGACCGAAACTAGTCAGTGTTATTAAATTAGTAGAACTGAAAACTTTGGTTTTATTTTACCATTCCAAATTTATTTATTATTTTAATACTATTACCGATTATTTTGTTGAATCAACCCAGCCTTAGTTGCAGCGGTATGAAATAGCTTAGGTAGTAAATGCCATTGAGTTTTCCGAAGTGCAGCCATCTCTGGGATGAACAGGATAACTTTCCCAATGGGGTGGAGTCTGCGAAAAACCCTCTTGTTGACATTGAATTGACATTGGTCAAGGTAGTAACATATTCACAAAACTGAATATGTTTTGTGGATATGCTGATGTAAATCAAATACGTGGTTTGTATTTCATCCATGCTTTGGTGTAGTTAAAACGCTGCGTTTTGGGCATCGAAAGTGTTTAGACGTCCCGTATTGGTTCGTGGAAGTTATGGCAACCCTAGTAAATAAATTGAGAATAGGGCTATGCGTGGGTTTTAATTATTGTAAAGTCTGATTGGTAATCAGTAACGACACATGAGTCGCGGCAACGACCGTGTTTTCACCATTAGGTAACATTACCATTACCTACCTCTTCTTCCCATTCCCCCTAGTCTACATCTTCTCTACTTCACAACATTTCAACAAAATCCAATTTGCTTGCTAATATACGACTTGGAGAATCGGAACTGTCAGTCGTATTTTGGTTTTACATACAACTACCGTCGACGTATAATCTTCTTATTTGTTTTTCCGACATCTTTTTGTTTTTGTCGTCCAATTACCACATTTCTTTTTTATTTAACTCATTACTTTTATTTATTACGATTGACTTTGTTTTAAGCCACGAATGAGGCTACCTACTTGATAGGATCGGTTTCGAATTTCTAATATTTTGACTATCAATTCTTGATGGAATTTCATTACCAATTATATTGATATTATTACTTAAAACAAGTAAAAAATAACAATTTTTAACTCTTTTTCCACTAACAGATATCTTTGATATTCTTTAGATGCTCTTCGAGCGAATCGCGTAATTGGTCAAACATCTCTTTAAGTTTTTATTAGTGGAAAAAAATTCAATATTTTTTTTTCTTTTAACTATTTTAAGTAACTTCATATAAATTATTATAGATTTATTTTTGTGTTCCTTCACGAGTTACTTAATATGTATTACGTTGATATGTTATAAAAAATATAAAAATACTTGGTAATTGTTCTATTGTGTTTATTTGATTATTGACGCGTTTCGTGCAAAGCACATCGTCAGAATAATGCTCTACAAGACTGAGACTAGTGGTTATATACAAAATTTACATGGCAGGTGTATAAAAATGTTGGTTTTTGAACGGTTGAAAAGAAGTTATATAATGCAAATGAATCTATACAAATCTACGTTTTAATACAATGAATGTAGTTGGGTCACTGGTTGTAGTCCCCTGTGTCCATTAGGCCTGTAACAAAAGGAAACGACAGCAGTAAAATTCGAAAGGTAAATAATATTGTATTTATTGGTTTATTGTTATCTTTTAAGTGTGGTTAAAACCAATGTATTTCATAGATATTTGGTAGTTATAATTACAAACAGTTTAATTTTAATCTTAATGTATTTAACAACAAAGGAAGGTATATGTCTGTCTAACCTATCGGTTTCAATAATGGTGAATATATATGATCAATTTGTTTATTGATGAGTAATTTTTGTGGATCCTTTTTTACTCTGTTTATTTCTAATATTTCTAGTCGGTCAAGTTTTCTCCCTTTTATTCCCCGATGTATTATATTTATATTATGGTCACTATTAAATTGGTGGTTGTTTTCGTTTATATGTTCTGCAAAATTTGAGGTGTCTTTCTTTAATCTAATGCATGCCATGTGTTCTTTAATTCTTGTTTTAAAGGCACGGCCTGTTTGTCCAATATATGTTCCCGTACATGAGTTACAATTTAGTTTATAAATTCCGCTGTTATCCAACTGTTCAACCTTGTCTTTATTATTAATTAACAATTTACCTAATGTACTTGGATTAGAAAATGCAATATTTTTGCCAGTTTTTTTAATGACTCTACTGATATTTGTTGTGACATCGCCGACGTAGGATAGTTTTACCCATTTATTAGATTTTTCATTTAAATTTGTTAGGCCTGGTGCAATATTTTTTAATAATAATTTCTTTTTCTTTTTAAATATCAGATTGTCTATTAAGTTTTCGTTGTAACCATTATTATATGCTAACGTTTTTATTGTTTTTAATTCATCTATTAGATGAATTAAAAACAATAAAAACGTTAGCATATAATAATGGTTACAACGAAAACTTAATAGACAATCTGATATTTAAAAAGAAAAAGAAATTATTATTAAAAAATATTGCACCAGGCCTAACAAATTTAAATGAAAAATCTAATAAATGGGTAAAACTATCCTACGTCGGCGATGTCACAACAAATATCAGTAGAGTCATTAAAAAAACTGGCAAAAATATTGCATTTTCTAATCCAAGTACATTAGGTAAATTGTTAATTAATAATAAAGACAAGGTTGAACAGTTGGATAACAGCGGAATTTATAAACTAAATTGTAACTCATGTACGGGAACATATATTGGACAAACAGGCCGTGCCTTTAAAACAAGAATTAAAGAACACATGGCATGCATTAGATTAAAGAAAGACACCTCAAATTTTGCAGAACATATAAACGAAAACAACCACCAATTTAATAGTGACCATAATATAAATATAATACATCGGGGAATAAAAGGGAGAAAACTTGACCGACTAGAAATATTAGAAATAAACAGAGTAAAAAAGGATCCACAAAAATTACTCATCAATAAACAAATTGATCATATATATTCACCATTATTGAAACCGATAGGTTAGACAGACATATACCTTCCTTTGTTGTTAAATACATTAAGATTAAAATTAAACTGTTTGTAATTATAACTACCAAATATCTATGAAATACATTGGTTTTAACCACACTTAAAAGATAACAATAAACCAATAAATACAATATTATTTACCTTTCGAATTTTACTGCTGTCGTTTCCTTTTGTTACAGGCCTAATGGACACAGGGGACTACAACCAGTGACCCAACTACATTCATTGTATTAAAACGTAGATTTGTATAGATTCATTTGCATTATATAACTTCTTTTCAACCGTTCAAAAACCAACATTTTTATACACCTGCCATGTAAATTTTGTATATAACCACTAGTCTCAGTCTTGTAGAGCATTATTCTGACGATGTGCTTTGCACGAAACGCGTCAATAATCAAATAAACACAATAGAACAATTACCAAGTATTTTTATATTTTTTATAACATATCAACGTACAATGGAGTTCTATCAAGAATTGTCGATCGACAAACTAAACTTAGTTAATATGTATTACTTCAAATATTCATTAAACACGTACCCAATAACAAGTTGTCACATTCTTTAGACTCACAAATCTAAACTGAGAACACAGTGTGTTTCCGCAGTGACCTTTTGTTCAAAAGTCAGATGATATCTTACTACTTGAGCCACAATGGCTGACGGGGTAAGAATATTTAGCGAGTTTAGTTTTTAAGCTTGTATCGGAAGCAACGCTGAACTCTCGACAAAACTCAAATTTTTGTCTGTTTTCTTTGTTGTATGCAAATCACTAACGGCGCGTCGTGTTCGATAAAATGTAGGTATCACACAGCACAACATAGTGAATATAGGAAATGTAGGTACCTATCACACAACACACCGTAATGAATATAATGTATACGATAATGGTGTAAGTGTAAATTATCACGGTCATCTGAGACAAGCACCGCTTTACACGGAATGTGGCGTGTGCCGGGTGGGTCAGGAGAGTCGGTGATGGTTGATGTGAAGAACCTCACTTTGCCAAAATACATACAACCTAAATACACCAGACACACACTTTGTCAGCTTAAACGATACCCCCTCTCACACGCACACACACACACACACAACTCTTACATAAACAAGCTGTTCAACAAACTTTCGTATTGCCCATTATCAACACTATCATCGTATACTACCACCCCGTCCCCCGCCATCTGAATACTAATCGAAGCCTAACTTCAACTTATCTATTGTTTACTGGAATTAATTTTGACTAAATTAACAGATCGCTATACTTGAATCCACAAAGAACAACAGAAAACACCAATAAAGGTTTTTTTTTTTAATCATATAATGAATGTTTTAATTTAGGAAATACACAATTTCGTTTAATACTATTTGCAAATATAGTTTCCGTCAAATAGTCTAAGAATTTTAGTCGTGGAGGGAATCGATTTGCTCATACATGCTAAGTTGGCATATCCAACTAAGCAGAAAACCCAAATTTCTGCTCTGCGCAGCCTGAGCGATTTCTCGAGTAATTTTCCGATCTTCTTATTCATTGTCACAATCCTAGGATTGATTTGCACCGCACACTCCATCTCTACATAGGTATATATGTTGTCCGCCAACCTCTTCATCTCGTGCTAACCGTCACAGCGCACATCCCTGATCACCTGGTCCATATAACTGTCTCTGGTGCGATCTCTATAATTTCTGCCCTCCGTAATTTCTTCGGCGATACTAACAAACGAACTCGGATGCTTGATGTTATGTTATGGGCAACCCTCTTTCGGAGTCGTCTCGTTTCTCTGACTCTACCGATAACTGTATTAAATCACAAATTATTTGAATCATATGTATTTTTTTTTTGTAAAATATTTTAGTTTACTTCTTCCGATATATAATTTGTACATTTTGGTGGAAGAAATGGTATTGAATACAAATATTTCCCTGTTCCATATTCCCCAGCACTCCCACCCAACACTGCGCCAACTAAATGTCTCGCGATTCCCCCCATTCCCGCACACTCGGCCAGTTTGATTTACGAGGAGTTGATTCAGTTGTGGGGATGACAGAAGTATAACTTGGTCGCCCATAACCATTTACACGGTCTTGGTCATGTTATTTTCTTATGTTTCCAAATTTATTATTCAGTTTTAAACAGAGATAGTCCTCAGACCTCACCTCGGAAGCGACAATTTAAACTTCTAGTTGTCTAATATTTGCCACCGAAGATAATCGTATGGGGCAACGGATTAAAATAGTGCTTCCACTCTTTTCTATTATCATCATTTTCAGGTGTCCCGTAAGAGCCGGGCAATCGAAAATACAACAGGTAATAATAACATCTCGCATAGTTCAGCAATGAGGTTCACCACCCATTCTTATTGTATAGTTCCTTTTCTTTAGGTGAGACGAAACTGGTGTGTGTATACATACATCAGTCGTGCTTCCTTTGAAAGGTAATGCACACCCGCAAACCTGTGGCTGATTACACCACATTGTGAGATATGCCGTGATGGTATGAATGAAAGATTTGACTTTGTTATATTTCAAATACGTGAACTTCCCCATTGTGAACTAAAGAATATTCAAACTCGGTTATCATAGGGGATGATATCACTTTATTTAGATGGATGGTGGTTAGCATGCTGGGTTTGTAATCCAGTGGCCGCGATTTTGAATCCTGCCACGACCGATTTCGTTCACCTATAGTACAAGCATCTATGCTTGGTTTAGAAAATGTATGAGGATGTATATGCACTTGTTGCAAGGAAATATTCATTATTTAAAAAAATGTATTACATTATTTAAGACCCATGTAATGTGGTCCATCACTAGACTATAGCGATAAAGATGGCTGTCCATGGTGCTTTCTACACTGGGCTTGCCTGATTGGAATGGTAGTCGCTAGGTCATCAGATAACGTTCTTCCCGGATAAGGCACATTATCAAACACTCGTAATAACTTTAAAGTTACGGTGTTATGGCCATAACGTATCGAGCATACTTCTCACTTACAGCATACTATTTATATTTTCTGTATTGCTTTAAGTGAGGCGAGTCTAGTGTGTGCAAATTCACGCATGTATAGTGATTCATATCATATTATAAGGTTATGCACACCCGCAAATCTGTCGCAAGCATTGTGGGATATGCCTCATGAGAACAAAAATATGAATTCATCAATAATCGCACACTTTCTGTTATTCGTACTAATACCTTATGACACACAATCTTCCGATTCTTCTCCCTATATCCCAACTCAATGTCTACTTTTTTAATTGGAAAACAAACAGGATACAATGTTATAAGTATAAATATAGGTAATATGATGACGTATACAGTAAGGTAAGTTAATTGTATTGTACCCCATTAATATGTTTTCACATAAGATATAAAGTGAACTTATTTATTTGACTTATTAAATTATCGTAAGTTTAAAAGTAATTACTAGTTGCATGTAACAAATGAGATCCAACTGTCGATAGCGATAGTATGTATAGTTGAAGAATAAGTACCAAACTATGATCCCATAAATACAAATTATTTAATATTTTAAAATATTTGATTTTCTAAACAACACATGTACCTACATATGTATGTATGTCAAGATAGGATAGTATGGAGGTCAGTCCTTTGAACCTACCCAGAATATGAAAACAGAATGATGGTATGAATGTATGTTTGGAGATTAGTATCAAACAATTAAGTCTTCTTAGATATTGTGTGTAGGCAACTACCATACAAATTGTATGAAGCAATGTCGTCACTAAATTCAATTTTTATAAAAATTGTTAAAAAAAATTTGAGATGTGCTAATACAATGTTCGTATTTTTTATAGAAAATTAAATTATCTAGTTGGGGTGTTTCGGCTTTTTTCGATATTTTTAAAATATTTGGAAATATAGGCAGTTAAACTCATAAATTTATCATAAAAAAAATATTTTTCTTAATAAAAAATGTTTGAGAGACCCTGGAAATTTTTTGAAAAAATTAATTTGAGATTTTGTATTTTTCTATGTTGATACCAATTTTCAGCGTTCTAGCTTTTATGGTTTCTGAGATAAATGGAAAAATTAACCAAAATTTCAAAAGTTGATAACCCCTGACTGAAACAAAAATTCACAATTCTGAGTATAAAAGTTTTGTAAGCCTATAACTGTTTATATATTCTGAAATTTTGGGCTCTGTAAATTGAGCGAATCAAAAGTTATAAGGGGGGACGGACACACACACCACACACACACCACACACACACCACACACACACCACACACACACCACACACACACACACACACACACCCTCACACACACACACACACACACACACACACACACACACACACACACCCTCACACACACACACACACACACACACACACACACACACAGACACACAAAACTCACATAAAATGTTCTACTCCGAATTCTGAGTAAATCCATGTATGGGAACATATATGCTGCGAGGCCTCTAGTTGGTGTTATTAGCATGCAAAAAGTCCACTACACCATACAAAATTTTCCTTCGTACACGCATCTTGGCTTAATAATGTCGATTCATTAAGAGAATTGAATTCTCATGAACGAATCGACAGTTGGAATATAATGTTTGTATGACATGAATTGCGCCACATATGTTGAGAGCTGAAGAGGGCTGCAGAGGATAGAGAGAAGTGGAAAGCGAGATGTAGACTTCTGCAAACCAATCCGCAGGATTGAGACTTTTGATGATGATGTAGCATGTATTAAGTAAGTATACAGACTGTAGACTTACTTTATAGGTTCTTCTGTCCTGCACAATATCACCTAGGCCATATCTCTGCATTTGATTGCGTCTTTCCACTATCCAATAATTCTTTGGTCTTCCTCTGAATGTAAGACATAGTACATTGTATTTTTAAAATATATAAAAAACCTCCTTGCCAAATTGCTATTTATTCCAACTAACCAGTGCTACCATTCAAGAGAATTAATATTTGCGTGAGAAATATTTCAGTATACATAATATTGTAGTCCACAGTGTCTGATTTAGTTGCTTATAAAATCACAGACTACCATTTATATTAGTTATTTTCAAATAGTGATAGATAGATAGATATCTTATTTGTAGGGAAGCACACACACATTTTATGTCAAGTACCTATCTATTAATGAATCACGTATCCAATTTAATGTTGGCGCATTTTGTAGACTTCGTTGTCGCCCATCATCACCCACGAAATTCAACTGGCTGACATTAGTGATATATCTATTTATAATCAGACTCATGTCATATATTATTCATATTAACTTTTCATACGGAAAGTGAAAATTGTAATGACTAGCGTAAAATATTGTAATATTTGTATTTTGAAAGGGAAACTGCTGAGGTGTACTGTAGAGTTCGCCAAGTTAACGAATGCGGATAGCGTTACCTGTGCATCAGCAGATTTTAGTACAGGGATGTTCTTTAATTTTAATAAAGTAATGAAATCAGTTCACATTCTCTCACTTGCCGAGCTCTACTACATAGCTGGAATGTACAGTCTGTATAAATTTGATGGGTACGAACATTGATTAATGTTTATATGATAGGTATGTAGGTACCCTCTACTGTGTTATGAGATGGGTGCGTGGCTTGGCGTGGGTTTCCCTAACAGACCTATCAAAACTGAACTCATATTACGATAATAACAAGTTATATCTCTCAACTTACGTGGCACAATTATATACGTATGTAGGTACTTACTGCCAACGGGGTGGAGAAATTTGAAAGCACTGAAATAGACTTTGATAATTTCGCCAATTTGTATCTACATATTATGAACACGAGATCTCAATCTATAACACCAACTATTATTACACTAGTTGCATGTAACACATGAGATCTAACTGTCGATAGCGATAGTATGTATAGTTGAAGAATAAAAATCAAACTATAAACCCATAAATCCAAATTATTGAAAATTTTAACACATGGAGGTATGGAGGTCAGTCCTCTTTTCCTACCCGGAATATGAAAACAGCATGATGGTTCTGTATGTATGTTTGGATATTAAGATCCTATCAAACTATTAAGTCTTCTTACATATTGTGTATAGGCGACTGCCATACAAATTGTATGAAGCAATGTCGTCACTAAATTCAATTTTTATAAAAATTGTTAAAAAAAATTTGAGATGTACAAATACAATGTTAGTATATTTTTTATAGAAAATTAAATTATCTAGTTGGGGTGTTTCGGCTTTTTTCGATATTTTTAAAAAGTTTGGAAATATAGGTTAAACTCATAAATTTATCATATAAAAAATATTTTTCTTAATAAAAAATGTTTGAGAAACCCTGTAATTTTTTTAAAAAAATTAATTTGAGATTTTGTATTTTTCTGTTTATACCAATTTTCAGCGTTCTAGCTTTTATGGTTTCTGAGATATATGGAAAAATAAACCAAAATTTCAAAAGTTGATAACCCCTGACTGAAACGAAAATTCACAATTGAGTATAAAAGTTTTGTAGGCCTATAACTATTTATATATTCTGAAAATTTGGGCTCTGTAAATTGAGCGGATCAAAAGTTATAAGGGACACACACACACACACACACACACACACACACACACACACACACACACACACAAAACTCACATAAAATGTTCTACTCCGAATTCTGAGGAGTAAATCCATGTATGGGAACATATATGCTGCGAGGCCTCTAGTTGGCGTTATTAGCATGCAAAAAGTCCACTACGCCATACAAAATTTTCCTGTACACGCATCTTGGCTTAATAATGTCGATTCATTCAGAGAATTGAATTCTCATGAACGAATCGACAGTTGGATAACACCTTTTTAAAAATCGTATAAGTATAATATCTTTGTGTCGTTTTTCAAGTTTTGTCTCATAAAGTAGGCCTAGATCGGATAAACTACGCACGTTATTGTGAATATAATATTTTATAACCGACAAAACTACGCATTTTTTTTTCCGAAAATCCTGAAATATTCTGAGACGACACAATTCCGGTCGCGTGGCGCTCTCTATATGAAATATATTATGAGAATCATCACCTCGGAACAGGCTCAGCACAGTTAGGTGATTTATACAAAACAATGATGTAAAATATTCTTTTCTATTAAATTTTTTATCGAATGTAAAAACTCAATTTACATATAAATTGGTACAAGAAAGTAAACAAGCCAAAAATGAACTTTTAATTCTGGCGCGGTACGGGAATGACATTTGTGCGACAGCATTGTCACCTCATTTATAGGAACCGTTGCTTTCATTATCTATAAACCAATTTCGCAATAGGTGGCGTTACAAAAAGTTTTTTCGTCACTCCATAGATACTTACTTTCCGTGTCCGGATTTGTCTTCTGTTGGTGGAGGGATTGGCCGTCATTCTGCCGTTTCCAGGGACGCCCGATTGCTTTTCCTAATCTTGAAACTCAATCTACGTGAAGGCTCCCACCCCACCATAGATGGTAATGGTGTTTCAGCTTATTAAAAAAAATCATGATTAACATAAGATGGAATATTTGGTGAACGTTGCGCAAGCGCCTAAAGTGATCACGTAAACCAGTTTGTAAGCCATGTAGGTGCCTCGAGTTTCTGGTTCCTCTATAATATTCCAACTTCGTCTCTATTGAGATGTTAAAAGTTAAACGTATTGTAACTTATTTTTATTACAAAAATTAACATCTTTCTATGATTTTTGATTCGGTGACATAATCAAGATATTTAAAATTTATAATTTTATTTAAAAAAGTGTTTAATAAACTATTTTGTCACCAATTTTGATTAAAGATAGTAATCAAAACGAAATATTGCTACATATCTACAATCATCACAGAATACAGATCAAGTGACAAGCGACATGATAAAGTTGGGTGGGGAAGAAATCATTGAAGCAATAAAAATACTCCTAAACAAGTGCGTAGAACTGGAGGTCATACCTGAAAAGTGGCAAAATTCACTAGAGTCTACAATCTGAATCTACCCGTTTGCATTCTGTTTCCGGTTGGCTCTCTGATTGGTTGAGATCTCGTAGTATTAAGTCAAATGAGCTGTGAAATTTTATATTAAATGCGAAAAATTAAAAGAATATTATATATTCAATTTATAATAATTTATAATTCAATTTATAAAGCAACTCGCTCACGCGAGTCGCTATTATTATTATACACAAACTTAAACCTAACCTAAGAATGCAGAAAAGAAACTCAGGGGCTAGACGCTACTCAAAATTCTGAAGTTATACTATTGTATAAAAAAGGGGATCCTGAGAACTTAGAGAATTATCGACCAATAAGTCTGTTATCCCATACTTACAAACTTCTCACTAAAATTGTCACAAATCGTTTAACACCTAAACTGGATTTCTACCAACCAATTGAACAAGCTGGCTTTAGAAAATATTTTGGAACTACAGACCATATCCAAACTCTGCGCCTACTAATTGAGAAAACTACTGAATATAATATAACAATTCATCTTGCATTCATCGACTATAAAAAAGCATTTGACTCTGTAGAACAATGTGAAATAATAAACGCATTAAATGATGCGAGAATTGACTCCAGATATTCAAGGCTTATCAAATTTATATATGAACACGCCACCATGGATGTAAGAATCGATGAAAACACAAAAACAGAAAAAATCAATATAAAAAGAGGTGTCAGACAAGGAGATACCATATCACCTAAACTATTTACTTTGGTTTTGGAGGGCATATTTAAAACTTTGAACTGGGAAGACAAGGGAATAAAAATAAATGGAACAAACTTAAACCACCTCCGTTTTGCAGATGACATAGTGCTTATAAGTGATGATCTGGAAGAACTCCATATTATGATAAAAGAACTCCACGATGCTTCCCTAATGGTCGGCCTGGAAATTTATATTAACAAAACAAAAATCATGAGTCCATCAAACAGCACTATCACAATTGATAATAAAATAATTGAAGCTGTTGAAGAATATATATACCTTGGACACAAGATAAAATTAGGAAAGGATATCCAGACAGCAGAAATACCCAGAAGGATCGGACTAGGTTGGGCAGCCTTTGGGAAACTTAAACATGTCCTAAAAAACAGAGATATTCCCACATGTCTGAAAAGAAAAGTGTTTGAAACATGTATCCTGCCTGTGCTTACGTATGGTCTGGAAACTATCACGCTAACTGCGAGGACCATACATAAGCTAAAATGCACTCAGAGATCCATGGAAAGGCAAATGATAGGCGTAAATCTAAGAGACAAAATTAGAAATTAAGAAATCAGACGCCAGACAAAAGTTGTTGATGTCATGGATCGAGTTGCAAAACTTAAATCGCAATGGGCAGGTCATGTTGCCAGACAGGGTACGGACAGATGGGCACCCAGAATTCTAAATTGGAGACCATGGGATATGAAAAGGGGAATAGGCCGGCCTCAGGGATGATATTGTCCCTGTCGCTGGAAGCGGATGGGTTCGAAAATCCCAGAAAAAAGACGAGTGGAAGATTTTAGAAGAGGCCTACATCCAGCAGTGGAGAGATGGCTGAGAAAGAAGAGAAGAAGATCTACAATCATCGTCAGACAACATTAATATGCATATACTAGTAAAACGAATGTGAATGTGAATGAAGCCGTATGAAAGAAGAACGAGTGAATTCTTTGAGACGAATTATGCCTAGGAGAAGAAGAAGAATGAATAAGATAGAGAATGAATAGAATGAATAAGATACTTCTGTAGATAATTAAAATAAATAAGGTATTTGAATAATCAAATCCAATAAAATAAAAATGTCTTTAAGTGGGGTATATACATATGTACATACATAAGTGGACATAAAAAAATAATTTGAAAAATGCTATAGTAGATTGAATGATAATAAATAAACTAGAGTAGAGCTGCATTAGTATTTGTAAGTTGATATTTATGTACAACAACGTAGCAGGTGTAATTTTAAACACTTTGTATATTATTATTCTGGACACATTTGTAAAGTTCAATTAGTGTTTTGTATTTCGTAATCGTTGTTCCTTTATTGGGGACACGTGCGTGATGAGAATTTTCAATTTTTTATCTGAATTTAATTATGTGTACAGTACATAGGTACCAATCGGTCTAGGACACTTGGCTGTGGCCACTTAGGTGCGGAACACTTAGGTGCGGGACACTTGGGTGCGAGCACACTTGGTCACAAGTTATTATATTAAAAAAAAACTGATAGATGTCTAGCACAGTATATTATGCAACTCTCTCACGCAATATTAACTACATACAAACCCAACTTATATATTCTCACAAAACTTTTGGTTAGAAAAGTTAAATAAATGAGAAAATAATTAATACTTTTAAACTGATATCTCTTAACATTTTAAATGTCTGTGTATCTAAATCCACACCAAAAGAATCCTCACAACGCGTCCGGAGGGTAGAAGGGGTGTGGGAAGGCCGAAACTGCGATGGTTGGATGGAGTTGAGAGGGACCTTCAAATAGCCGGTGTGCGGAATTGGAGAGAAAAGGCCATGGATAGGGTGCAATGGAGACGATTCCTTGAGGAGCCCAAGGCCCATCCTGGGCTGTGGAGCCACTGATGATGATGTGTATCTAAATACTTGAATATAAACTACATACATATACATAAATATCATTACAAAAATCAGTCACCCACTAATGCTTAATGGAATATTTTATATATTCATGTTGAAATCATAAAATGTTGGAAAAAAATACGAAACACATTCTTAAGCAGAAAAAATGTTTTTGAATAGATTAAGTCGCGACCAAATGGAACGCACCCAAGTGTCCGTCGCGATCAAGTGGACTCGCACCCAAGTGTCCCGCACCCAAGTTTCCATCGTATCCAAGTGTTCCTTTCCGGGTACCAATGTTGCTTGTTAAAATCCTTACCAGACAGGTACCACGCGGAAATCGTTTTGACATGGAACGTGATCTGTTACCTTCCCGGACCTTTCTTTGCCAGATATCAAGTATCGTTTGTTCAATTAATAATAATAAACACTTCTTGAACCTTCCAAAATTTCTTCAAACTAACCAGTGTCTCCAGTACAAAGAAACAATAATTGTCTGAGGAATAATTCTAAATACATTTTTGTTATGGTGTCAGACATTATCACATGGTCATGGTCGTGACAGTGTCCAACAAAAGTGGCGTAGGAAGACCACTAAATAGGTGGACACATCTATCACATTGTCCGGCATGCTGGTCGTAGATGGCAACAAACATACCAAAGTGGAATTCACTGGAAAAGTGCAGAAGAGGCTTATCTCTAGCATTGTAACGAATACAGCTAGGAAAGGACGCAGTTTTCTCTTGCTGGAAATCTAACCGAGGACGCCCGCACATAAGCCAATCGACTAACAAGGAAAGAGAAGGTCCTCAAAAATTAAATCACAGGAGTATTACCACTCAAAGGATATGTTAATAAAGCGGCTTATTATGGTTTCAGTGTAAACGGATCTCGTAAATGGAATAAATTACCCCATAACATACGACGTTGCTCAGAGCATTAACACTATGTAAGTAAGGTACTTTGTTTCATAGAAACAATATTCGTTAGAATGATTCTATATCATTCAAGGAACTTCACAAAAACAAGGAAATTGTCCCAAAAGACTCAGTAACTTATGTACATATATCCAAAACGTTTGTATCTAATGGCTCTTTTTCAGACTTCATATAATCCTTCAAAAAAAAAAACTTTTATGGATAGTCATCATAAATCTGAAATGTGAACAAGTAGAAGGTAGGATAAACAGGAGAATATGGTAGTTTATATTTAGCAATTCAATACTAAAAATATTGTATAGTGTACATTGTGTTGTGTAGTTTAGGAATATGGGTCACTTTATGATCAGTAAAAACATCTGCGGGAAAATTTTCTAGACGTCGCGGCGCCTGCCACCACCGCCGCCGCTTCCGTTGCTATGGTTACGCCAGCGGTGCGCCCACAGACATGCTTCTCTTAAAATTTGGAAATAATTCTGTTTTCACTCGCAATTCAAGGAAAAACACAACTTTCAAAAAATAGGTAGGTACTTTTTAAAATTCTTCACACCGATCCATTCAATATTTTTTTGCCAAGTATGAACTTCTTAATCTGCCGAATGGTCCGCGTTAGCGATTTCCTGGGTTTTGTAGCTTTTTTTATTGAATATTTCCTGAAAAAATACTATCATATTATTAAGAACTGTCATATTATTGCTTGGTGCCTGTTTCTGGGATACTGATGTCCAACTATCACTAACGCTTGTGTGGTCTTCCTGGAGGTCGGGTGCCCGATGGTAACGATGGATGGGTGGTTTACTCTTTCAGAATCTACTCTCTACACTTGGTCTCTCCAATATAGTCTTTTTATCTTCCCAATCGTACAACATCATTTTTAATATTGCTTCTCGGGCAACTTACAGGTGCTATGTCAAATAATTATTTAACACGCACGCACCCAATAATAAGTTGCCACATTCTGGAGACTTCGATATTTATCGTCTCACAGATCCAGACTGAAAACACAATTAAAAACTGTGTCTCCACCGGGAATCGAACCCAGGACTCTTGGATCAGCAGTCAGATACCTAACCAACTGAGCCACGAAGGCCGACATAATGCGTGTATTCGATTCACACTCATGTATTTTTTTTCTCTAGACCTTGTTGAAGAAACTTTTTCTATGTTGTGATGAATAAAATCATATTTAAATGAACTCGGGACTTCTGGATTATATACACTTTTATTAATGTAAGAAGGACGACACATCATTTTATTCCTTTCTTTGGTGAGTCCTTTGAAACATGATGTTTCATTTTCGTTTGTTTCTCAAACTTAAGTATTGTATACTCTTTTTTGATTTTTTTTATATTATCTTTGGTAGCTATGGTATTAAAATAAATCTTAATTGAAAAGTACAGCGATTGGGCCACACATCGAATTGTCACTAGCCTCCGAACAGAAGACATATATATGTGTTTGGTGAAATTGCGTAGTTTGTGTTTTTATTGAACAACGATCATCTGAATTTAATTTTTTTTGTCAACATATTTTATATATTTACGATTTTACGATGAATATTCGGTTGGTATTTATAACATTTTATTAATTCTTTCTCATTGTGATATTCTGCTTAAATATAAAGTATACTTTTGGAATAAATCGGATAGAGGTGTATTGTACATATAACGTATAATTTATTGTTATATGCCGAAGGAAAAGTAATATTATATAATGTGGAACGAGAATTTCTGTTTCATTGTTTGGAACGTGAAGGGAGTTTTAAGTCTTAAAAATATGTTTTTTTTGTTATACTTAGTACGATGATCTTCTTTAATACTGGTAATGTTTTTTTTTACAAATTTTAAAAAATATGTGATGATATTCGTATATGTTCTTGTTTATACGTGTATGATGTTGTTTATTAATGTGAATGAGGCAAAATAAAACTAGTTTCCTTGTATGGATGAGGGCATGAGGCTATTTATCTAAATATAGTCAACTCTGTTAAAACCTTGGTCGCCATTCGTGGCTCATTTACTTTGAACATGTGTCTACCGAGCGGTCTCGGGTTCTATTTCCGGTGAAGACAAAAATTTTCACTGCGTTTCCAGTATGGATTTATATGTCAATTAATATTAACCCAGAAAGTAACAACTTGTCATATATTTGGTGCATTGTAAATTAAGGGCACTCGCAGACTACAGACTTTTCATTCGAATCGAGCCGATAGTCTGGTCGAATTTGGACTACTTGCTAGATTGTATGTCAGATCGGCCGTCACCGAACTTGCATACATCTCCATAACTGATTAAGAGTCCGACCGGACTAACGGCCGATTAAAAAATCTGTAATCGGCGAGTGACCTAATAGTTGATACTTGACACACAGTAAGTTGAGAATCAATTCAAAATAATTATAATTGATAATATCAAATAAACTTGGTTTAATTTGTAGATAATTCTAATTTATTTTTATAATCAGATATATCTGCAAAATGATTATATTCTTGGTTAATAATAATGAATCGGTTTTATGTGATTATCACAAATGTTTTTATGATTCGACAACGATTTACCGCAAGTTTAATACTGTAAAACACAACAAATCGAATTAAATTTTCAGTAAAAATGATATAGGAAATGATATTGTCTACCGCCATGATTGTTTCGCGCTAGGTTGGGAATTGGATTTTAATGTTAATTTATTTATTTACAGAAGGGTGCTCCGGTCTAGAAAGGCACTAGGTGATAACCTGTCGCCTGTTCCCCAAATCCAACGCGAAATGATGTCGCGTGTGTACTCGATCCTGCCGTGCGTAACTCGGTAATTAGTTGCAAGCTAATTAAAGAACGTTACACAGCAGAATGAGGTACCCACGCCACACCATAAAACATTTATAAATTTATCATATGAAATATAAATTAATTGATATTACAGACAGGTATTAAAATAGTTTGAATTTGACTTACGTGTTTATTTGATAGTTTGACTCTAATTATAATTCAAGATTGGTATATACTTCAATAATTGACTATTAAATAATTTAAATAAAATAGATCGATGAATGCGCGGAATCGAAATGTGAGTCGAGCAGAGTGACGATCTACCGCTGGCCTTGGTTAAACTGAACCACGGGAACGCGATGTGCAGGATCTTAAATAGCCGGCTGACGTCCCCCTACTCCTTGAAGTGGGTGGTCAACTCGGCTGGTTGCACCCGCTACATCACCCCCCTGCCAGCTGGATAGCGCCACCCTGGTCCGTTCCTCAGCATTTCCTCTGATTGTCTGTAACAATGACATGTGTTTTTTTTTAAATACAAAAAAATTTTATATTGGTTACCTGAAATGGCATTACATATATATATATATATAGCAGTTTATTTTACTAATAAAAATTTAGAGGTCATATATTTATCATGTTCTTATTTCTATACTTATACATTTCTAAAAAAAAATATTGTTTATATTAACTTGTTCAATGTACTTTTTTATATGTACTGTAATTTGAACAAGAAGATAAAATTACAATTAAATTTACATTTCTATACAGCATTTTCTTAGTATACAGCATTTTCTTATTATACAGCATTTTCTTATTATACAGCATTTTCTTATTTTGATTTGGTCAAGTTGGAATTTTATAAGATTTTATATTCAAATATTAGTTGCATATTGACCAAATTTTTTATCTATATTGGATACATATTACAATTACACAAAAATTAAAAATAGAAATTATTCAGGTTATAAAAATGATTAAAAATTACTCAGCTTAGAAATATTTGTAGCTGGTGAATCGCTCCGGGAAATATACTCGTCTTCCGGCTCTAGTGGTTGTATGTGGTTGCCGTTCTGGGGTGGCATCTGGAGTGTCATCTGAAGTGTCATCTGGCGTAGTGGCTTGGTGCGTCTGTGGCGTGGACGTCCATCTCTGTTCTGTAGAGGTGGTGTGTCTACTGCTTGGTTCTACGCCGTAGTCTGTGTTCTCGTTCAGGAAGAATGCTGGTTTGAGTCTGTCCAATGATACTTGTTTGTTTTTACCATTAATTGTGATGGTAGCCGTTTTGTCATCCTTCTTTATTAACAAGTATGGTCCGTCATATGGTTTTTGTAGAGGTCGTCTCACAGCATCATGTCTTAAGAAGACATATTTGGTGTTTGCCATTTGTTTGTGCACAAATGTTTTTTTTCTCCCGTGATTTGTTATTGGGATAGGTCGGATTTCTGACATTGTTTGCTGTAGTTTATGTCCATAGGTGTTTTGCTCCTCAGGTGGTCCATCTTCGAAGAAGTCTCCGGGGAGTCTGAGGGTTGTTCCGTATGTCATCTCTGCTGGTGTATAGTCTGACCCCTCCTTGATTACGGTTCGTAGTCCTAGGAGTGTCAGTGGTAATGTCGTCGACCATGATATGTTTCCTGCGGCCATTAGTGATGTTTTTAATGAGCGGTGCCAACGTTCGATCATCCCATTCGATTGTGGGTGGTATGCAGTCGTTCTGTTATGTATTATTCCGAGCTTATTCATCAGTTTATTGAATAGTGAGCTTTCGAATTGGCGGCCTTGATCGGTCGTGATTGAATTCGGGACGCCAAATCTTGCTATCCAATTATACATGAGAGCGTCTGCAACGGTTTCTGCAGACATGTCTTTTAATGGGATCGCTTCGGGCCATCTTGTGTAGCGATCAATTATCGTCAGCAGGTATATGTAGTCTCTGGATGGAGTTAGCGGCCCCACCAGGTCTATGTGTATATTCTTGAACCTTCCATCTGCTGGTTTGTATTGTTTCAAAGGTGTTACAGTGTGGCGATGAATTTTCGAAGTTTGGCATTCGATGCAGTTGTTCACAACATTTTTTACTGTTTTGTCAATGTTGGGCCAAATATATTTATGTTTTAATAACTTTGATGTTGTTTTTACTCCGGGGTGACTTAATTTATGTACTGATAGTATTACTTCTTCTCGCATTGTGATTGGTACATATGGTCGTAACGTGTTGGTTGAGATGTCACACCATAACATTTTGTTAGTGTTAGGTATTGAGATTTTCTTTAGTGATAGAGATGAATTTTCCTGCATTTTCTTGAGCTCTTTGTCTGTGAGTTGTTCTCTTGCCATTTTAATATAGTCGATGTTTGATGTTATTTCTATCTCTTCGATTCTTGATAGAGTATCTGCGACTATGTTTTCTTCGCCTGATATGTGTTTGATGCGCGTGGTGAATTGACTTATATAATCCAGCTGTCTTTCTTGTCTAGGAGAGTTGAGCTTGATTTTATTAAAGGCGAAAATTAACGGTTTGTGGTCGGTGATTATTACAAAGTTTCTTCCTTCTATTTGTGGTCTGAAATATTTAATCGCCTCGTAGATGGCGGTGAGTTCTCGGTCATACGTACTGTATTTTTCTTGTGCGCTATTAAATTTTCTGGAGAAAAATGATATAGGTTGCCAGCTTTTATCCGTTTTTTGTTGAAGTGCTGCGCCCATGGCGTGATCTGATGCGTCGACCATTATTGCTATCTCTGCCGAGGAGTTTATGTGTACGAGTAGTGCGGCTTGTGTCAAATCTTGCTTACATTTGTCGAACGCTTTTTTTAATTCAGTTGTCCATTGTAGTTTTCTTTTATCATTTTTGGTGTACCCTTTTAATTGGTCGAATAATATTTTTTGCGTTTCGGCTGCGTTTGGCAAAAATTTTCTATAAAAATTTAGCATGCCCATGAAACGTCGGAGTCCTTTTGCGTCCTTTGGGGGTTCAATTTTTATTATTGCTTCCACTTTTTCTGGTATTGGTGTACTTCCGTTTTTGTTGATTCGGTAACCCAAAAAGTGTACTTCTTCTACGCCGAATTTGCATTTATCCTGGTTGATAATTAATCCGTTTTCGGATAATCTTTCGAAAAGTTTGTCGAGATGCTTCTCATGCTCGTTTATGTTTCTGGAGGCGACCAGAATGTCATCAATGTACGTGAAGACGTATTCTAGGTCCCTTGTTATGTTATGTATATGTCGTTGAAATGTTTGTGCGGCGTTGGACAGTCCTGGTGGCATTTTCGTGAATTCATACAGTCCAAATGGTGTTAGTAGGGCGGTTTTTTGGATGTCTTCTTCTTCCATGTTTATTTGGTTATATGCTCTTGAGAGGTCTATTTTAGTGAATATTTTTGCATCGTGTAGTTTATGTGAGAAGTCTTGAAGTTGTGGAATCGGGTACTTGTCCGGTTTTGTTATTGAATTTAGGCGTCGGTAATCTCCACACATTCTATAATTTTTATTTTTATTTATTTATTTATTTATTTAAATCCACAATAACCATACATAAAAAATTACAACAATACGACAGTGAAACATAGAACAAAAAAAAAAAAAATTTTTAAAAATTGACAATTTAGTATAACATGTTGGCACTGACAAAATGAATACAATCTATCAGTACCAACATCCAGTGGATAAGAACTATTCCACTAAGCAGTGCTTGTGTCGGAATAGCTTTACAATTCATTTTAACTGACACAGTCTTTACTTATGTAACCCATTTATGTCTAATATATAATTATAACATATAAAAAAAATCAAAAATACAAATTATAACATAAGCTATAACATCACGGTTTTATAATCATTTCATAATTTTAAAAAATATATCTTCAATGTTCATTCTACCTTTGTTGAGAATCCAAGAAGATAGTTTATTTTTCATAGCACTTAGTGATTTTATATTATATATCTCAGAACCAATCAATTCTTTTGTAAATATGTTTAAAATACGAGGCAAAATAAAATCAAAATGTTTTTGAGCAAACGTGGTATGAGCTCTGGGGATGGGTAAAAGTCTGTGTCTAATATTGTAGGAATTTTCAACTCGAGTATATTGTGTTATATTGAGCTTATGTGAGTAAATGATTAATTTCTTGAGGTATAGCTGACGAATATCTAAAACTTCAAATTCAAAAAATAATGAATTAGACGGATATCTAAAAGGTTTTTTATTAATAACTCGAATGATACTCTTCTGGGCTATTTCAATGGGACTTAGTGCGGTTTTATACGTTCCTCCCCAAACTATGATGCCATAACATAGTATAGATTGAGCAACTGCATAATAGATGAACTTAAGGTCATCTATTTTAAAAACATTGCGAATACGTAAAAATAGATAGATTAGTTTTCGAATTTTTATGGAACATTCCTCAATATGCTTTTTCCAATTTAAGTTATTGTCAACAACAACTCCTAGATACTTGATCTCGTTACATTTTTCCAGGGGGGTACATTGACAGAAATTTTTGTAGCAATTGTGAACTGTAATAGAATGTTGATCCAAAGGTTGTCCTCGTGTGTCAATACTGAAGGTCATAAATTTAGTTTTTTTTATATTAAGAGATAAGACACTGTTATCTAGCCATGATTTTACTATATTGACTCCCTTTTCTGCCAATACGTACGCTTTTTCCCATGTGTCACTATTGAAAAGTAGTGCAGTGTCATCTGCAAAAGTAATAATTTTTCCTCCAATTTTAAGAAAACAGAGATCATTTATGTAAATTAAAAATAAAAGTGGTCCAAGGGTACTACCTTGAGGAACGCCATAATTTATTTGCTTTATGTCACTGGTTGTGGTTCCAATTTGTACAAACTGGGATCGTTTTTCAATATATTCTTTGAAGAATTTTAATTCTGTTCCATGAATTCCCACGTTTTCTAACTTTTTTAATAAAAGTTTATGAGAAACCGTGTCAAAAGCTTTGGCTAAGTCTAAAAATATTGCTATGGTTTTTCTATTTCTATCAATGTTACTAGCAATATCTTTGATTATTGACAGAAGAGCTTCGTCCGTACCCTTATTTTTTCTAAAACCATATTGATTTTCTGCAAGAATATTGAGCGTTTCTAGATGTTTTGTAAGTTGAAGGCTGACACATTTTTCAAATATTTTTGATAAAACACTCAAAATGGATATTGGCCTATAGTTGTTGGGATTTTTATGGTCACCTCCTTTATAAAGTGGGATTACCCTAGCACATTTGAACGCCTCAGGAAACTCACCATGTGATAAGCTACAATTTAGAATATGAGTTAATGGTTCAGCGATTTGATTTTTTACTGATTTTATTATTTTGGCTTGTATTTTATCGTATCCCTTAGAATTATCTGTACGAATATCTTCAATATACTTAATGGTGTCATCTTTGGTTATGTTCATTAATTTAAACTTTGCGTGCGTATATTTTTTCCGTTCATAATTTTTAAGAATCTCTTGTTCAGTTTTCTGTGATTTAGAGAATAATTCAGTAGCTAGTTTATTACCTATACCTGCAAAATGTTCATTCATACAGTCAGCAATTGGTTTATCTCCATGAATCAGAGAATCGCTTATAGCAATTGATTTAATAGTTGTTTTGTTTGAGTCATTTACATTATTTAGTTCTTTCACTATCTTCCAGGCAGTTTTTGAAGAATGATCTTTTTGTAAAATTGATTTGTAATATTTTTCTTTATGGTGTTTTATGATTTTATTACATATATTTCTGTATTTAATATAATATTGATAGAAAGATTTATTATGAGGATATTTTTTAACCTCTAGATGTAATATATCTCTTTTTCTGACACAACTTAGAATAGATTCATTCATCCATGGTTTAATAGGTAATAACTTGGGCTTTTTAGCTTTAATTTCTGTACTTTCTAACAAATGTTTTTCTAAGATCAACATAAAAATTTTCAGTGCAGAGTTTGTGCATGTTTCATTTAATACGTCTGACCAATCTGTTTTTGTAAGAGCATCCATTAGTTTATTGACATTTGTAAATTTTATTGATTTACTTGGAGTTTTGTCTTTAGCGTGTGTGTTTTCTTTCTTAACAAGGCCACAGATAGTGCTATAGTGATCTGTTATGGTAGATTTCACCACTGCTGCAACAACTGCTAAGTTGGATTTAACATAAATGTGATCAAGACACGAGTGAGAGATGTTGGTTTCTCTCGTCGGTAGATTTATAGCAGACAATAGTCCTAGTTCAGCCAATGCACATTCGTACTCAAGTGACTGATAGTGTTTCGATCCAATTGTGTTTATATTTATATCACCGGCTAAAACTATATGTTGATACTTAGAATTTTGTTTGATTAAGTCAGAAAGTGATGTTATGAAAGGTTTAGTATTCACAATATGAGGCGACCTATAGACACCAAAGATTGAAAAAGAATTATCGATTATTATTTGCACACAGTTTGCATCGGTCACTTCACATTCAATTAATCTAGGATTTAAGTATTCTTTAACATACACGACCACACCATCTGCCTTATTGAAGGATATATTAGATCTGAACATTTGGAACCCACTGATAGCTCTTGGAATAATATATTGATTTGTCCATGCTTCAGTAGCTATGATAACGTCAAATTTTACATGTGAGTCTTCAAGAAAAAGTAACAGTTCATCATGATTTTTCTCAATACTGCGTATATTGAGATTTAATATTTTTAACGCGTAGTTGCTTGTGAAAAAATCTTTGCAGTCATTAACATGGTTGATGAGTTTAGTATCAATCGATACCAAATCTATATCGATATTTTGAATCATTTTTCTATTATTTATAAATAAATATGTACTTTAGTGTAATGAATAGTGATAAGCCCAATATAATCAACAGTTGGTTATGCTCATTCAAAGTATTATAATACAATAGAATATTGATCAGTGATATTTTCGATAATAAATTATATCTAATATATACATGAACTATCTCACGATTTTGTTTTATGGTATAATATATAAGTGCATTACCCAAAAAATATAATACTATACATTTCAAAGATATAAATTTATACATGAACACTAATAATAAATAAGTACATTCTGATATTGAGTACTGAACAGTGATATAATGACGGCGAAAATTTTTCACAGAATATATTACAATGTTCTTTCCCTTAAAATGCTTAGAAATAAAAATCGTGACTAATGCTTTATGTAGTAGGCCAAACACAACAAAGTATCCACTCAACATGGTGTTTAAGTGTATACAATAATACAATATAATAATAATAAGGTAGTTTGTACAGTAACACAATATACCACAGTACATCATATTATTATGTTAATTTGCACAGTAACATGCATAATTTATTATTGACTCTAAACAAACAAATATTGTTATAAAATCAAACCCCACACACATTGATATTAAATCAAATCCCATACATAGTGTATAATATACTTGAACCATTTTAAGAATTCTATTTTTTAAGATAAAAATATATATATGTGTTAATATAGCTTTAGTAAATTTTACCTTAAAATACACTTTTAAACATATTCTTACTGAAATATAATATATCAAAATAGTGACATCTGTGAATAACAATTTAAAACCTTTACAAAATACATAATTTGTTTCTTTCCAAGTATATTCAGGCAGTAGTGTAATAAAACGCCTCCACATTGATGTAGGTAGAGATAACTTTTTCGTTATATAATCAATATTTACTGTATCCGTCTCATATAACAATATGTTTTTTGTGGCAGAAATATATGCAGTATTCAGTATAAGTTCATATATAAAGTTACATAGTGATATTTTAAAATGCTCTGTCTCAAAAAATATAATATAAAATAACAGTTTGTGAATTTCTGACGCTAAAAAGTGTGTTCTGTGTTCGAAGTTATTAAAATTTAACCTCCAATAAAATAAACATAAATTCACACACGTATACACATTAAAGTATAAACAATAATATATAACTAAAACTAACATAAGATCTCTTGGTATTAAATTGTAAATGAAGTAGGGTACAGTGCATAAAATATAGTTATTAAAGTTTATATAAATCAGATTCGTTTTTAATTCGAAATAATCTATCATTTTCATTTTTTCTCGTACAAATAGAGCCATCTTGAATCCAAACATATTTAATATTTTTATCTATAGCAATTTTCCTAGTTTTAGCTAACAAAAATTTAGTTTTAGGGGTAATATGCTCTGACAAAAACAGTGGTGTTGATTTTTCTGTGTTCTTGAAGTGAGATGTATTCAATTTTTGTGTTGGATTACATTTATTAAATATTTTTACCTGTTTTAAAATGGCATCGCGAGATAATTTATTAGCAAATTTAATAATTATTGAACGAGGTGTAGTTTTGGAGTGGTGTTGCTTTGCCCTCATTATAGAAAGAATATCCGTTGACTTGACATCATTGCAGTTGATTGTAGAGATAAGTCTGACGGTACTGTTTATTAAATCCTGGGGAGTTTCATTTAAATCTTCCGGACATCCGCGAATTTCTATTTCATTTGCAATCTTCTGGTATTCCAGGTCCTGAATTTTACTCTCTAGTTTATCCAGTTTGTGTATTATTTCCTCCTTCTCAAGCTTCTCCGATTCAAGTTTTTTACATCTGCCTTCAATGTCATGTACTTTATTTAAAATATCTTCATACTGTGCACTTATAAAGTTGATACTGTTTATAATAGTGGTGTTTTGGTCAGAAATTTCCTGCCATTTTTTGTTTGTTTCCTCCAGTTTAAGATTTATATGGCTTATAAGTGTAGTTTTCAAGTTCTCAAGTTCATTAGAGTATTTTGATGCCGCATTATAATCAATAGTTATCAGTGATTTATCAAGATTTAAATCATCGGATTTGGTGCAGTGCTGTGTTAGCGGGGATTTGCCTTGCGGTTTGTTTGATTTATTTTTTTTACAATTTATACACTTCCATGATTTAATATAATCTGTAGACATTTTTTTGAAGTTGTCAATTGACATGCCCAAGCAATCAGCGTGAAAGTCATGTTCGCAATTTTTGCAATGTAGAAAGGCTGAATTTTTATAAGATTTGCAAATATTGCAGTTTGCCATCACGAGAAGATAGTTGTTGAGCAAAAAAATTGTAATTTTAAAGTGTAATTCACTCTTACCAAAAACTGTCAGATGGAAGTATTGGCGCCTTTTTGACAGATATGAAAAGACACTGAAAAAGAGTGTTTTCCATCTGGCTTTTTTACCATATGCAAAGGGCTTGACCAATTGCTTTTCGAAGGGCGACATATTCCCTGTTCGATCATATATGCGAATTCCTTTTTTGCTATTTCTAATTGTAATGGGTTGAGCCTTCTCATTTTGGTTGTGACGGGTGGTCCTCTGGTTTGAATGTGATGAGTAATATTTGTTTTTGATCCTTTTTGTGCCATATCTGCTCTTGTTAAACTTGGGTATTTTCGTATATTTTTTTGGAATTTTGATGTTGACTGTACTGTTGCTATGTCTATAACACTTGTTCTATAGACGGTTCCTTTGCTTGTCAACCCTGTTTTTTTATCAATGAGTAATTTTCTTTTTAAGTCCACCAATATATCATAATTGGTTAAGAAATCTGCCCCTATGATCGGCTTGGTTACGTCGGCGACTATAAATTTCCATTTGTGATTCCGGCGTAATCCGAGATTTAAGTTGATAATTCGGTGTCCATATGAAGGTATTATTGTTCCATTTGCTGCGTAAATAGGAGTGATGATACTGTCTGTAGCGATGGTTGCCTTGTCGTTTTTTAGGTATCTTGGTATGATGCTTATTTCGGCTCCTGTGTCGATAAGGTATTGCACGCCCGTGATTATATCTGGTAGAAAGAGACGATGCTTCATTTGCGACGGTGTTGTCTCACACACCTGTCGCATTTTTAGTTTTCCGGATGGTTATAGGTGCAAGGCTGTCGACAGTATTTTGCTTGACTTCCATATTTTTGATGTGGTATACATATATCCAGCGGCTTGACGTTATCGTTATTATTATTACGCGTTTGCTGATAGTTGTTATTATTATTATTATTTGACATTTGTTGGAAGTTATTGTTATTATAATTGTATTTAAAATTGCGTTTGTTTTGCCGATTATAATTATTATTATTATTATATTTTTGATATCTATTTGGGCTTGTGGATCTTGATCTTGAATGGTCGCGTTGATTATTTCTGTAGAATGGTCTTGATTGCCTCTGTTGAATTTCGAGTCCCATTATTTTGTCGGTTAGCATTTGTATTTGTTGCTGCATTGTACAAAGTAGGTTTACTGTGCTTTGGTTGCTTGTTGCTGAGTTGCTCAATGAAGAAGTTGATGGTAGGTTTACTGCTTGAACGTCAGTTCTACTGTTGACTTCCATTATTCTGTCTGCTGTTGTGGCTAGTACTGTGACGTCATCTGTATTAATGGCTGAAATTATTTCTTGTATACGATGAGGTAGTCGTTCTATCCATAATCTTGTAATTAACGTGTTGTTATTTAATGTTGGTCCAGCTAGGCTTTTCATCCTTCGCAATAGTTCTGATGGTGTCTTGTCTCCTAATTGTATTCCATGGAGTAATTGCGTGAGTCTTCTCTCTTCAGACTCTTGTAGACGGTTCAGAAGTGTGAGTTTGAGGTTTTTGTATTTATCCATACTTGGCGGAAATTGTATGACGTCAGCGACGCATGACATGGTTTCTGGATCTAATGCGGCTAATACATGATTATATTTGGATTCATCCTTAGTTATTCTTGCGTTTGAAAATTGGGCTTCTATGGTGAAAAACCATAATTGTATCTGATGTCTCCATACGCTTGGCAATTTGATGTTTGTTGAATAAATTTCGGTTGCTTGGTCTTGTGACGATTGTTCTGTATTTTCTTTGTCCATGATGTTCATTTTATCGTATAACATTTGATGTGAGTTATATTCTTCAAGTTGTATTACAGTTTATAAATATAAATAAAAATAAAAAAAAAATATTATAACTATTTTTTTTAAGAAAATAAAAAATAAAAATATTTTTATAGTTGTTTTAAACTAAAATATAATTTTTTTGTGTTTTATTTATTATGATATTATCAGTATATTATAATTGAAGTTGCTTTGTTTTAATTGTATGAATTGTAAATTGTAAATATTTTTAGAGTTTATTTTTGTTCGATGCTTATAAGGTCTCTTGTTTGTGGACGTTCCTATACGTATATATGTTTGTTGTTATTGTGATTAGGTAACTATATTTAAAAAAAATTTAAAAAAATAATTTATTTTTTATTTAATATATTCAGCGTAAAGTATTTAAATGCTTTGTTTTTAAATAGGATATAATTTTTCATTAAATTTAAATGTATATTTGATTTAATAATTTAAAATGAATAAATGTTTAAACGTTTTTAATCTGAAATAAAAGTACAAGTTATGTATATATTATCAATGAGATATATTATATTACGTTTCGCTGGCTAACAAATGTTGGTGGCGAATAGTCCTAGATTCATGCGTGATTCGTCGCGGTGTTAGATTTTGGTATTTCGTTTTTACGCCTACGTACCCGGTATTGTCTCGGTGTACAATGTCGCGGAGTGGAATATATTTTTCGATGATGTTTACTTGATATTTCTATAGATTATTAAATTATGTTATGATTTCGTATTTAATATTCGTTTTTTTATACTTTTGTTAATATGACTGCGTTCGTACTTTATTATTATTCGATATAATATTTCTATTTTATTTTAAAATAAATATTTTTGTTACATTTACATTTATTATCTTTCTTATTTTTTGTTTCAAATGTGCACGGCACTGTACGCTCAATGGAATATGATTATTGTATGTACTTCGAATATATTTAATGTTTCGTTTCGAGCTTCGATTTCGTGATTTTTTTTCGTGGAGAATATTTTTATTATTATTACCTCGGTTACATATTTTAAATTTACACTATAGGATTCTACCTATTTCATAAGTAGGTATCAGATAATGTATTCCGATTGATGTTCGGGAAGATATTATTATTGTAATTTTTTACAGGATATTTTTTTTGGATATATTTTTACTACCGCAAAATAATATTAAAAATAATATTTTTGGTTAATTTTGTTACATGTTTTTATTATCGCGATAAAAATGTGCGCGTCATGGTAAACAAGTTTTTTTTGTGACATTTTTTAGACAATAATTTTATTTTACATTCCGTGTAACATTTATGCGTTATTTTTAAGCAATAATACTAAAATTTATTTACCTACGTATTTACTTTACAGGTTAATAATTTGTCTTGTAGGTATTTAAAAATAAGGATTTGACGTGAATTTTTAGATAGATATTTTATTTTTATTTCTGCAATGATTTTATGTTACTGCAAATGAATTTACTTTGGCTTTTTTAAATAATAAAATGTGGTTTTTACTTATCTTTTTATGCGTGCTGTTTTTGCGCATAATACATGCTTCTTTAGGTTCTTTATTTTTATATTTTTATCTTTTTTAAATCTCCTTTAGTTTTTTTTGGTATTCCTTCCGTTATTTTACCTCCGTTTGGTAGTTTTTTTGGTCCGTTTTAGCGTAGTATTAGCTCATGAAAAAAAAAATAAATACACATTATTATATATTTTTACAATTAACATAGGGAAATATTTTTCAATTTTTGGTAGGTATTTATTTAGCATATATTTATTCAATACCAGTTTCGATATTTTAGTTTTGAATACGACAATATAACTAATTATAATACTTATAATTACGTTATAAATGTGTTTTTTTTAATGGTTTATAACAATTAGGGATAACATACTATTACTGCGTATGTTTTACTGCGTAGGGTTCAGTCTAACCAGGTCCAATAACCGAAATAATTATTATTCAATAAAATTTTAATCTCTGTCGTATGAGTTTAGAATGTGCAAAGTGACTAGATAATTGTTATTGAACGAATATTATAATTTGTTCCTGATAACAGATTATCGTTTGTTACACAAAAAAAATTATTATCACAAATTAAAAATCGACAAAATTGCAACAGAGCTGGGGCTTTACCAGTTTTACACACTATCTTACAAATATTATCTTTACACAACAAATATACCTGTTCTGCACGCTCGGTGGTCACCAGTTTTCGCACTAGGTTGGGAATTGGATTTTAATGTTAATTTATTTATTTACAGAAGGGTGCTCCGGTCTAGAAAGGCACTAGGTGATAACCTGTCGCCTGTTCCCCAAATCCAACGCGAAATGATGTCGCGTGTGTACTCGATCCTGCCGTGCGTAACTCGGTAATTAGTTGCAAGCTAATTAAAGAACGTTACACAGCAGAATGAGGTACCCACGCCACACCATAAAACATTTATAAATTTATCATATGAAATATAAATTAATTGATATTACAGACAGGTATTAAAATAGTTTGAATTTGACTTACGTGTTTATTTGATAGTTTGACTCTAATTATAATTCAAGATTGGTATATACTTCAATAATTGACTATTAAATAATTTAAATAAAATAGATCGATGAATGCGCGGAATCGAAATGTGAGTCGAGCAGAGTGACGATCTACCGCTGGCCTTGGTTAAACTGAACCACGGGAACGCGATGTGCAGGATCTTAAATAGCCGGCTGACGTCCCCCTACTCCTTGAAGTGGGTGGTCAACTCGGCTGGTTGCACCCGCTACAATTGTAATGAACTATACTGTACTAGACTAGTCAAGCTTCTCAATTATATCCTCATATTCTGTAAGAGACTTTCAATCCACAGACGTAACAGAATTGCATTTCCTTGTTTCATTCTCTTTATAATCATTCATAGTAATTGCACGATCTGGTGATTGCATCTTGCGGGATACAACCGTCTATTAAGTTGTTTAGGAATTGCTATGTCCAATCCAGTAAACCTTAACTTCGCAATTGATGTGTCTTTATTACAAAATATTGTGCTTTCACTAAGACTATAACAAAAACATTGGATAGTCACAATTTTAGTTCTACACAATTATCTATGCTTTAAGACAGGTTGATCGTCTCAAGTAATATTTTAAAGAATTGCTTATAAATAAGTAAATGAATTTATTTATATGCTGCAAAAAGGCGGGTTTATTGCCATAATGTAATCTCTTCCAACCAACCCATACAACGTGAAATCTGAAAAGTTATTTCGGAACAATAGTTTTTAGTGGAAAAGTTTATCCAGCAGTGGATCGAACATGGCTGATAAGTAAGTATTTAGTTCCTCAGATAAAAAAATACTGATCATAGCAGTGAATAAAAGAAGGAGGGAACCGAATAAATAAGAAAAGGAAAAGAATTAATAAAACTTGTTAGGTACCTACATACATACATACATAGTTTTATAATAAACAAGTCAATAAAATAAAAATTGAGGACATCCCTTCAAAGTTTTCTTCGCGTAAAAAGAAATTCATAAAAATACTCCTGCTTTAATGCAATAAGTATAGCATTATTGTTTACTCTGTATATTTATTTATTTATTTTCAGAAAAGTTTTACATAATATTAATTGGGATTTCACTAGCCTTAAGGCTATCAGTGAGTTTTCCATACAAAAAGGCCAAGTACATATTACATTCCTTAAGTTACAGTATTAAAATTATAATATGTGATACATGTTTTTGAATATTTTTTTTAATTGCATATTCGCGAACATTGGATTTTTTGCCTTTCAGGAGTCAAATAATATTTTTATTGACAAATTTTTTTTACACATCTCAATAGAGACGAAGTTGGGATATTGTAGAAGAACCAAGAACTCGAGGCACCTACAGGGCTTACGACCTGTCGAAACCAGCCGATGACAGGTCGTAAGCCCGGTAGGTGCCTCGAGTTCCTGGTTCTTCTACAATATCCCAACTTCGTTTCTTTTAAGATGTTAATTTTTTTAAATTAAGTGTGATTTTTTTTAAATATGAAATACAAAATTGTTAAATTTTGTCAAAATATCAAATGAATCACTTTTATGATGCATTGTCATCGAGAATGCACAAATTCTGAACGTTTTAGATTGTAACTGGTCGTGAATTTAGTTAAAAATCGATGGTTAAATTCCATATCGTACAGACAAGTTAATTAAAAGGATGTAGAAATAGACATATTAAACTTAGGTAGTTATTTTTATTGACAAACTTTTTTTTTAGATCTCAATAGAGACGAAGTTGGGATATTGTAGAAGAACCAGGAACTCGAGTCACCTACAGGGCTTACGATCTGTCATCGGCTGGTTTACGTGATCACTTTATGCGCTTGCGCAACGTTCACCAATTATGCCTTCTTATTGAGTTCCATTATCAATGTAATTTTTGAACGTTCTATATATTTGAATAGTGTGTAACAATTCACCTTGAAAATAAGGAACTATACTGTTGCCATCTATGAAGTAACGGAAAAACCTTTTTTGTAACGCCACAAATAAAAAAATATTTGATTTAGGTAGTTAAGTTTTCACATTATAACTCTGTGATTTTGACTGCATGGGTTCGGATAGTTTTTACTAACAAAACACCATCACACCATTGCCTTGTAACAGGTTTACAAAGAGAAACGAACGTCATTTTTTTTATTTTGACATAAGTACCTACATATTTTGACATTCCAATATTTCAATCTTTTTGAATTTACTGATACGTGATTTCTTGACCAAACCTTAAGTACCACCATGTTATTGCTCTATTATACGATAATTTAGAAGGGAATCATCATCATAAGAAATCAATCGTCGAGTGTTGAACGTAGGCCTCCCTTCACTACTTCCATGCCTCTCTCTCGCACCTCTGCCCAATTTACTTTTTTGATACGAGGGAATACATATTTATTCTATCTGAATATTTTTGACACAAATATTTTTAATTTTACGGGTTGTTTATGCTACTTTAAATGTCATATGTGTCTTTCTCAATAGATTTATTTAAATTTAAGCCGAACACGTTATCCTCGAATGTTTATTTTATTCATAAATATTAAGTTAACCCATCATATTTAACATAATTATTTAAACTCGTTCCGATGATTTATTTCTCAACATATTTATTTTAAGATTGATACATTATTTTCTGGTCTAAATTCTTTGAGGTTTTACAACATCCTAACATAAATTTAACAATATTTTAAAGATTATACATTTTGAAAATAATAATTATACAAAACGATATTTTAAATCTATAATTCGATGGTGTATTTAATATGTCTCCATTTCTGTGATGGGAACCTTGGAATATAAATTTTGGAATAGGGCCTAAGAAAAGGTGGGCCGTTGGTATTGTCCCCGTCGCTGGAAGTTGATGGGTGCGAAAAGCCCAAAGAAGAGACGAGTGGAAATATCTAGAAGAGGCCTACATCAACAGTAGAGAGAGACTGAAAAAATAGATTGATTAGTTTTCATATATCTATTGGTATAAATATTTGCTTTTGTGTGAGTTATTTTACATACTTTGTTATCGAACCGAACGCTACATTCTTTCTATCTTGGAAAACATATATACCCACATCGTCTCATTTGGATTAATACATCGTCTTATATGTACATATTAGTTCTTGCTTTTCCGTGTTTACAAGATATAGTTCACATGGTTGAGTCAACCCCGTCCTCTTGGTCCATCTTTGTCACTTTTGTTAATTTTCTTCGTCAAGCGTTTTTCTTTGTGATTTTCATTTCAACGTGTTCACAAAATATATCATCAAATCCAATGACGTATGTATGACACTGCACTAGCCCAAAGGCACGTGCCGGAGTGTACGTTATTTTATCTTTTATAATTTAATTGACTTCTTCTGGTGCCCTGTCAGGAACCCCCGACGTTAGCGACCACTCTGGCGAATCCCTCTCTGTCTTGTGCCCGGAATATCTGCTCCACAGTTCTGAAGCCCGTCCATTCCCTAATATTAAGCAGCCAGGACACCTGTCTCCGACCGTCTATCTTGCCCTCCAGTATTATTTCAAGCAAGTGGTATCTTTCTCCCTTCATTATATTGATAGGAGTTCCTGAATGTCATGGCTCGACTTAGACTTCTGAATATGAAACCAGATCTGTCCAAGGTATTTTGAGCATTCTACGATGCAACCACATCTCAAAAGTTTCTAACTTATTCATGGTATTAACCTTCAGCGCCAAGTCTAATTAATCTACTTATCTTGGTTTCTTTCCTGATATCTTTATTTCTTACCATTTAATACATCGTCCAACAGTAGATTAGATTACAATCGAGTAGGTATTGATTTATACGTTTTTAAGATGAAGACATAGTACGAACGTATTAAGAGCGTATCATTAGTACCTAAGCCCTATTGATGCAAATGCTTTTCAGTGATCTCATTTCAACATCATTCATTCTGCTTTTGTGCGACTTCTGCTTCTCGTGGGTGTGATCTTATAACAGTTTTATTCGTTTTGTATAATTGGATATTAAGATAATCCTCATCCTCATTTAAAAAAAAATACATTTGGTTTCATTTGTCAATGTGTCGTGTGTTAGTGTGTGTACCACTAAATAAATACTAATAATATTCACTCTATGTAGTTTGGAAAATTGTTTCGACATGAAAAATTTTTAATGTCGGCCGAAGGAAAATATAATATTTTCGAATAAGTAATAAGTTCTACATAAAGTGTGAGTGCGAAGACAAAAAAAAATCGTTGGTGAAAAGCGTTGATGTTGTTCCTAATATAAAATATTACTGCTTACTACATGATGTCATGTGAAAATTGTTTCGTACATTAAATTGCTTTCAAAAAATAATAACCTTTATGACATGAAATATTAAATTTTATTCCGGAAAAGATTATTATGCCGAATACCTCGAATATGTTTGTTTCACATAAGATTTAAAATTCTAATTATTGAGATTGACTTTTTCACAAGAACATAGACATACATTCCCTAAATAAAGCAAAAATGCTTGTGCTATAGGTGATCGTAATCTGTCGAGGCGAGATTCGAATTCGCCTGGATATAACTGATCCAGTGCTCTATTCACCGTGTCACCGATCCATCTAAATTTTATTTTTTTTATCCATTTGTAAATCGTATAAACAAATATATTGCGCACTGGTGTTCTTATTGCCTTTAGGCAATTTCTTCCAACTTACCAACCAAAATACGAAGCAAGACAAAATTATGTATGTACATCAATAAAAGAATGAAAGCGAAAAATCAAAGATTAAGTCTTTTTGAAATATATTTTTTAAAATTATGAAATGATTTAAAACCGTGATTTTATAGCTTTATATTATAATTTATATGTTTGATTTTATGAGATGTTATAATTGTGTGTTAAAGCTATTCCGACACATGCACTTCTTAGTGGAATAGTTCTTATCCACTGGATGTTGGTACTGATAGATTGAATTCTTTTTATCAGTGCCAACATATACTAATTTTATTTTAATACAAAATATAATATAAAATATAACATAACATGAAATATATAAATGGTATTTATTACCTCACTCAGTTCTGAGGTAATACTAGGCAATAAGTACGCAGAAATTTTAGCTACGTGAATTTTTAACATATTCTAAGGCACAAACAATATAAAAAGTACAAATAATAAAGTACAAAAAAAAGTACTAAATTGTCTATTTTTCATATTTTTTGTTGTACTATGTTTCACTATTGTATTGTTGTAAAAAAAATTTGTATGGTTATTGTGGATTTTAATAAATATTGTGTTATTAAAAATAAATTTATTTAAAAAATGTCACAATAACAATATGAGTTTAATTTTTTGCCTCTGAGGATGCCGGCTGTTTAGCGAAACCGCTTTGGCTCATTAAATCCAACGTTTTTTTTATTTATTTTTATAAATAATTGAATTTAAATTACGAACTTCCGCTGTGTAAACGAAACAACTTTGTTTAACAATAATGCAATATTTATATTTAAAGACATTTTTTTTTATTAAATATTAAAATAATTTTAGTCAGTTGATTGTTCAATCTGACTTCAATCTTTGCAACGAAATTTCCATTTACGTGTCTTTTAATTCAATAAAAGTCATTTGTTTGGTTCATAGTACGATATTATGAAAATAAAACTCAATTGCCTTAGGTAAGGCATTTGTAAGTTTCTAAGATAATAAAATGAATTAATTTTTAAATACCAGGAATAAAGTATATTCGATACTATTCATCAATATGATTTTAAGATTTTTTATACAATTTAATATATCTGATGACTGAATATATAGGTATTTATAATTAAATATATAATTAATTACTAATTTATATATATATATATATATATATATATATATATATATATATATATATATATATATATTTTTTTACTTGTAATTTATATATTACATACATAATATATGTAAATATTTATGCAGTGAGTACCTAATAATGTCGTTATTATTTGTTATCTTTGACATTTGAACTAGATGTTGGTTTGAATACAAATCTTTAAAGTCACGGTATGTACCTATGTATGTGTTTCTACTGGCTAATAATCGTTTTGTTATAACTTTATAAACATAGAATAATAAAATTGATTGGCGTATTAATAACACGTCAAACATTTTTCTTTGTACGACAAAATTAATCTCCTAACTTTCTTTATTCTGCAATATCTAAATTTATCTTGATAAATGACATCTATGAAAACTTTATCTTCAATCACTAGATATTAGTCTTCCTTCATATCAAACTAATAATGGACTGATGTGAATCCTCCACCCTTATCAGTGATGTTGAATACATCAATCATCTGTTGAATTCCTTAACTTGATCTGTCCATCTTAATTACGAATCACGAATCGGCGATTATAATTCTGTAATATTAGTCCTTATTAAGTATTTGTATGTTTTCAATCATGGATGTGTTTCAAACGTGCATGAAAGTCTTGAAGACTAGCAGTACTTTTTTTAACAAATTTTATTAAAATTGAATTGATTGACGACATCGTTTCATACAATTTGTACATGGCAAAATATACATATGTACCTACATCGAGCTGTTTCCCTATTCGGGGTATGAAAAAAAGGCTGAACTCCACACTATCCTATGCTGATATCCACACTATTCTATGTTGTGTAGGAAATCTATTTTTTAATATGTTCAGTGATTTGGATCTAAGGTTTTATAGTATGTTACGCTAATTTATTATTATTATTTAAGTATAACACACATGGTTTTTACGTATTTTTACACTACATATAAACATAATATCACCATCAACAGTTGGATCTCATGTGTAACATGCAACTAGTAAGTTACAATAGAACACACTGGTGCCTAGTGTACCTACACAATGTTATGGTATATTGTGTGTTTGTTTATTATGCACTGGGAAGATACTGAATTCACTGCACCGCTGTACTGTAATGTGATGTTACTGTATGTACCTACATAATACCTATGTAATATATGTAGTATAGGCGTCAGATGCTACACTTTGTTTGGCTCATTTTAGAGGTAAATATTTGTCTGCCGTACACAAATACTTGAGGATTTTTATATTTATAGCCAGCTATCGACATGAGTACTATACAAACATTGTTAAATATTTGTACTTTTAGGCTGGGGTACCTTTCCGTTTACCGAGGCATAATATCTACATTCATTGAACGATAAAATATTTTTTATGCAGGAAAATAAAAAGATACTTTACAACAATACTACTACTACTACCAAGTTGCCAGGTTTTTACGTACAAGGGATTTATAGCGGTATATCAATTTCTTTGGCAGTTTCTCCGACGAAAAGAATTTCATTTTGCATAAAAAAATTAGTCATATATTTTATATAGGTACCTTCCTACCTATGCTTATATGCCTTACTCTTATGTGATCTGTTTTTTTATATTGTATTTTGTGTTAAATATTAGGTACAGCTAGCAATACAACAAAAAAAACTTTCTGTTTAGTTGTTACTTCTTTGTACCCCGTTCAAGCGGCGAGTTTATTGTTGAATCAATAAATCTCCTTACCGAATATATTAATACTGAGCTAATTTTAAACAATTTTCCGTTGATTTTCGGAATGAGTAACGAAATTGTTTTTATTACATTCTCAAAAAAAACAACAGTTTAGGACGAGGAATTTATTTGATTATTGGATTATATGAGGCATTATTACCATTGATCGATCTCTTTCAATCAACCACAGCAACAGAAAAGATAAAATCAACTATCTTGGAACAGGCTCGGCCTAGTGAGGTGTTTTATACCAAACAAAAAAATGTTATGTAATATTATAATCCGCTCAATGCGATTGCGGCCATCCCTCTCAAACAATGCATCATACAGCGTCCGTGCATATGAGGGCCCAAAGACGGATATTTGCGAGCTGACGCCTGCATTTGTGGACTGGCTCGGAGCCCTCGACCTGAGTGTGTGATAGTATTTTGTTTATGTTTAACTGTGCATGTGTTTGTTGGTTTAATTTTGATGTATTCACTATGTCATACGATTGATAAATAATGTAATATTTATATTATTTTGAATTTTGTTTGCTTTAATAATGTACCTACTTTGGTGGATGATAATAAAAAGTACGAGAAATAATAGACTACGAACATCCATGGGTAAAAAGAAAGTAGGGATAAAGTTGAAAAAGTATCGGAATTACTTGACATAGGTATTAAACTTATATGTTTTTTTATATCAAAATTAAAAAAAAATCTTTGTTCATCTCGCCGTGTTTGATTTTATCATTTTGAAATGATTGTTCGTGTAATTTATTTAACAAAACGTAGTAAATGTAATAAGATCACAGATCAAATATTTGTATAATATTGATGGTATTTTTGAATCCATCTTACAATAATTTTGAGTAAATGACATTTTTATATTTTTCTCGCAGCAAAAGCGAACATCTCTGGAATTGAAGACTTCCTGTAATTTAATTATTTTGGTATTGAAAATTCCGACTTTACATAATGATGATTGACAATTATTTAGCTATGTATTTAGGTACCTATACATACATATATGTACGTATTTGATCAGTTAGTATATTATATAGATCTGTGCCAACATAACTGTCTTCCTGTAACCTCGTTAGTTATGTCAAGTTATGCAAAATTCATTAAAAGTGAGCAACTCATGCCTCTTTGTTACTATTCTATTTGATAATTCTACGATAGTTTATTAAAATACTATTTAGTATTTTAATTCGTGTTTTTGGTGACATTTTTCCTCCCACTTGGCTAAACACTAAGCTGGTGTAAATCAGGCATTTGTTGGGTTTGTATGTTTTAAAGAATCAAAACTTTTTGCGGTAAGTGGAGAGATGAGTGCAAAATAAAACAAAAAAAAAACAAGAAATATTTGATCCGTTAAACACCACACACAGAGGGAGTGAGGAGGAAAGACAGAGAGAGATATATATTGTCAAGCAACGCTGTTTCCTTGATGGATGAAAGCAACTTTTCTTTTTTGTTTGACTTGTTCTTCTTTCTTAGTTGAGTAATAATACGGAGGCGGTGCTCTGGATCGATCCCAAGGTCGTTTGGAGCTAAATCCAGGTGAAAATGGGCACACGTGGCCCAGGGCACTCCTCTTACACTCACCTCGTCCCACCATTCCTCTCTTTTCCTAACTCACTCTCTCCGCTGATATAAAAATAAATGTTTGATTTATGATCTCTAGCACAACTGACATGTTCTTGACTTGTTTGCTACTTAATTAATGGTGTGCTGATATATTGCCATTTATCTACATAACGTATTTATTTCATGTGCTTTTCGGGTAATGTGTCAAAGTTTACCTAAACAAGCATATAATAACAAGTTGCAAATCCAGTCTAAAACCTCTGAAAAACTTGGCTATTCACCAAAATTGAAACTCCGAACTATTGAATTGTAATTTGTAATTAGGTACCTATGTATACATTTCTTGTTTTATTAATTAACAATCCTCTATAATTAAGATCTATCTTTTTATTTAAAAAAATGAATATGTCCTTGTTAAACAGGTAAATAAACATCTTCCTACGTTCCCTGAAATAAGCAAATAAATGCTTGTGCTATAGGTGAACGAAATCGGTCGAGGCAGGATTCGAACTCGCGACCACTGGATTACTAGCCCAGCGCGCTAACCGCTCTGCCATCGACCCATCTTTTAGTATGTTTACTCGTATATAGTAAATAAAGCAACCTACCTATTTTATTAAAAAAATCGGATGTTGATTATCTTACTTATTTAATTAAAAATCACTGTGAAACAACTGGTTTTCTACTAGAAAGTTGCGGTTGCCAAATTTGCCGAAATACCTAGATATACCAATTTATTTGGAAGCTGACGAAAATCTAGTGACGCTAACAAATTGTCACACTTTATCATAAATACCATATAGAGGAAAAGTAAAATATTTTCATACATATGCCAATATCAATTTTCAATCCATTGTTAACAATACACACGTGGATTTTCTGTTCTGTTTAGTTTTCGCTGTGGAAGGAAAACTAAATTCATTCAAATGTTGGCACATAAGATGTTACTACTAAATAATATTTTTATATATCTTGAAATTATAAAATAAGTGATATTAAAAACATATCTTCTTTCAGGTTATTTAACAATGCACGATGAGCTAATACGAGATCAGCCTATTTTACCCTTTTTCAACAAACATGTCATTCATACGATCATACCTGACTTTTCTTGGACGACTGAGGATTTTCATTCCGTCTTTTGGCATTCCTTTAAAAAAATTTCATTCCACTGTCTATGTTATTTTGTTTTTAAACTCTGCAAATAATAATATTATTATTATATCCGAGATGGCCTGCCCTGCCCAGTGCCCACCCACAGCGGGCATACTGAAGTTGATCCTTATCGGACCATCAAAATAACACTTGTTTTATTTTGATGGTCCCAACATTATATTTTATGTTGGATCTATCTGCTTTATCATTTATCTTTTTATCGTCTTTTAAAAATCTTCACGAAAAATAATAAAATATAATACCTTTGAGATCTTTTTGAGACTTTATTTTTAAAGGTTTTTAGGAATTTCAAACTTCTAGACCATTAGTATACTCACCTAATTTTATTTTAAATAAAAATAAACCAGTATTTTATTATTCTTTTTTTAGTTTTAATTTTTCTTTAGTTTTAATTTTGAATACGACCAGTTTCATGGAATGCATATTTAGTAAAATCTTGATTTAAAGTGAACATGTAATTAATTACTATTACGATACAATTACTTTCGTAAATAACGATTTGATGAGATTATTATATCGCTACTAATATCGAGAGAGCAATTCCACTCCTGATACACAACTCATGCAACAATATAATAATATAATAGTATGTACCTACAGTGTACAGCCCCCGACCCATTTCAAGATACAACTTAAAAAAATATCGTTCTTTACCTACACGTATAAATACTTTTTGTATAAATTACACATAACCTAAATAATAGTAGACAATAATACCCATGTGTTTGAAAAATATTCATGTGCAAATTTATCGTTATTTTAGAATACATTAATAAATTATTCATATTGTGAAGTTAGGAAGTTGAATTTACCTTCCAAGTACAATAATAACTATGTATATTTTCGGAATTCAGTATTTTTTTTGTAAACTGTTCGTGTAAAATATTTTGTTACGTTGTTTCACATACCTACATCCATATCATGCTTTTTTGTCGCGTTTGTGTTTTTCCGTCTCCTCATCTTATAGGAATTCCGCTTCAATTATTCCGCCGCTATGGTACAGTTGGTAAACCGTTAGGTTTCTGTGCGGGCGTCCTAGTTTCGACCCCCAGCAGGGGAGAGATTTATTTTAATTAATCTCACACTAATACTGCTTCTCTGGGCTGGAAACAATGGTAAGTTGAAAAAAATTGCCATATGGCAATAAACTCGCCACATGCGCAGAGTGAATGAAGTGTTTATTATTATAATTTACGTGCTCAACAAGACCAAAGACATAAGTCCTCAATAATTTGTTCATTAAAAAAATATACATGGGTGCAAGAGATGGAGTGAATAGCTAAGGTCGCCCCAGAAAGGGATGGCATGGCCATGTTAATGATATTTTGAAGGTAGGAAACATAAAAAGTTTGTACAATCGACGAGCATGTATGAGACGGTGCATGGATGTAAAGGAAGCCAGAAATGTGTGTAAAAATAGAGAAGTATGGCGCTCGGTTCTCTCTGCTTACCCCATAAGGGACATGACGTGATGGTATGTGTGTATGTATATCAGTTTAAGTACCTATATACTAAAATATATCTGCGATGATTGTAAAATTAAAAACAAAATGCTAAAAAAAATGATTTCATAAGAAATTGTATAATTATGTTATTCAGGGTGTTAATTTATATAATTTTTTTTAAACTGATTAACAGTAATGAAGCATATCTAATAAGGTATCTACGTGTCCAATTAGTGTAAACGTTTAATTTTGTATGTAAGAAGAAAAAAATAATTTTCTCCAACTATGGACGTATTTAAGTATACGTATTTAATAAAGTTGCGAATTGGTTCACACATTAGGAAACACCTACATTGCAACTGATTTTCAATAACGCCCAGTAAAAATGATTATTATAGTTATTTAGAACAATAGGATACATTTTATTTACCACTTCCATCATTGTTACTATTGTTAAGTATGAATATGTCTGTAACAAGTACATACACAACACATCCTTATACATTCCCTAAATTAAGGCAATACTTGTGCTGATTACTCAACCAGCGCGATAACAGCTCTGCCACCACCCATCTATATTATTGAAGTTGCGTCTAATTTTGCAAGTATTATTTTACTTCATATTCTCAATTTATTCGTGTGTTGATTTTTGAAGTCTTTTGTATTTAAAATGTATATTATTAGTTGGTACTGTATGTATGTATGTTGGTAATAATGTGTGCAGAGTTCAACTAGAATGCGAGAATTTTTATGAACTCACTGAAAGCTTGCGAGTCTAGCAGCATCATCTGTAATTTAATTTATATTTAATGTGACATATTTTTGTCTCCCGTCCTTGAGGTACATAATATTATAACGGTTTATATTCTGACTAATATATACCTAATTTCTTTCACGGCAGTGTTTATTAGTCGCATTAGCGATCTTGTAAATGTTTTATACGTTTTATATTCCAAATTAAACTGTATAAAAATAATAAATGTACGAAAATTATTTATAAACATGTATACACTGAGTTGATTTATTGCATGTTATTTTTGAAGATTTACAACATTCGATGTGCTGCGGGGAGAGATTATAATGAAGCTTTATGTCAGATATATAATATTGCGATCATTAAAATGTTTCATTTTTGCACTGTTTCAAATATTTTTTTTATATCCGGAAAAAGGATGATAATTTTATTTATTTACAAATGATCCAGAATTAATTCAGCTATTGAATACATTTTTAGATGCACATGTTATTATTCGGATTTTTTTACCATTATTTATTTATTTTAATTTTGGTACACAATTTATTACATAACATATGAATAAATTAAGCATTTTTTTCTATGTTTTCACATCTGTACTATCTCATGGTCAATATGATTCTTTCCTTTTTTTAAAGAAAATGAATTTTCTTTTTTTAAAGGATGCAAGACTCATTCAGAGCACATATTTGTTTCGGAAGAAAACTATAAAATAAACCCAAAATAAATTGGCTGCCTTAAAACAGGATTTGTTCCTAGTTAAGCAGATAAAGGTAAATAGTGGAACACAACCTATATACTTACCTACCACAAAAACGGGTGATGAATTCATATATTATATACTAATTTATAGATATTGTTATTATTTTTTCTTTTTATAACTTCGAGATTTTTCAATATTGTTCCACGTAATATGTTTTTTAAAAGGGAATAAAACTATTATTATTAAGGCAACCGTGCACACAGCCAGAGACTTCCAAACACGTGTAAAAGGCGAGGCAAATTTGTAAGACAAACTGAAAAGAGAGCTATCAATGATTTGATAAAATTGCATAAAGTTTGGTATAAGTAGGTTTTTTAAGTTTGTACGTAGTCATTTTTGATACTCGCACGAGCGATTCGCTTTATATATTAAAAAAAAACTACATACAATTCTAACCAATCTATCTATCCTATCCTAGTATAAATCATGATACGGTTTAACTAATATATCACGAGACGTGTAGGATATTCCAATTTGGCCTTTTTTTAAATAATATTGTTTCTGCAATGTAATGTATAGAAAAAAGCCATCTATATTTTTTTTGCGCTATTGGTTAAATGTGTTTTGATAGCTGAGCAGGAGCATAAGCAATAATTCGTCAGTGCATTTTCGCATTGTATTTGTACTGACGTACATGGGGGGGCTGTTATCAATTATCGTAATTATATGACACACTTTCTAAACTGAGAAGATTTAAAAATGCTGCGATAAAAATTTAATTGATCATTGGGTTCACTTATTATTTCAAACGAAATTGCAAAAAATATTTTTCATATTGATGTAGTTTTCAATGAGAGTTTACATAAGCGTGTTTTGATTTAGTACCTACAATGAACTTTTAGGTTTAGTCGGCACAGTATTGGTCTGTTTTTGTTTCCTCAGTTAGAAGGTATTCCTTGTGTTGTGTCTGTAACTAATTAGGTTTCGGTTGCATTGCAGTGGATTACTGAAGTGATGCCGCAGTGTCAGTATTGTATTGTGGTGTAGTCGGAGTTGAAGTGACTGCTTCAGTCAGTAGGCGCAGAGCAGCTTTGTCGAGTGGATAAGGAGTAAGAGGGCGAGAGTTGGAGAAGGAGAGAGGAGGTTGTGTAATTGTGTCTCCCTCGGCGTGGTGTGTTCCCTTTACCCCGATGAATGTTCCATCTGGTAACTTTTACATTTGCGCGTTTGTCGGGACTAGAATTTATTGCCCGCAGTGCGGAACATTCGGTTCGTCCCGCGCTCGTTGCGCTGGAAGGAAGGAGAACTGCTGCCAATTTACATTTTTCCCAACCTTCCCGTGCCGTGCTTGGAATTCATTAACCAACCCTTAACTACTATTTAGTTTTTTTTTCTTCCGTCGATTTCCAGAAGTCGATTGCATCCCATCATTAATTGGACGTATTCCTCAGATCTGCAGAGAAATACGACTATTCCAATGTTGCATGAATCAAAAAGATATCTGCTATAAAATGTCACAGTTAAACTGCTCGCAAACTAATTGAAGAGCTTGAAGATACTTCAGTTTTGATATTCAATTGAATTAAATTATACAAAAAAATATTTTTTTTGTTCGGCATGGAAAAGAAGTTTCTGACGACCACAAAATTAGATTTAAAATAAATCATCCCATTATAAAAGGACTGAAAAATCCACGACATACTGTCAGATCCAGAAAATTGATTAATTAAGTTGAAAGAGAGATAGCAAAATAAATCTGCCGTTGGTATCTTTATTCAAGAACGCTTGCAGCGGATGAACGTAGCTTTGATCCCGCAAATGAAATGCTACTTCTTGGAAAACCATTTATATTTTTCAGAAATATAATGGCTTTGTATATCGACCGATGATTTGGTCGGTTTATCGTTATTTCGTAATTTGCCGGTTAATAAAAATAATTTCATGGTCCTTCTTTATACTACTCTGATGAGTTTTTGCGAATTTCGATTGTTAACAATTTTTTTTTACTGAATAAAATGGTCATTACTACGTTTTTGGTTTATATTTATCTTTACATAACAACGTTGCTTGTTTCTATTCAGACGACAATAAACCACAAACAATATTTATAATATGTAATCATAACACCACATATTATCGTTCATCCATTTTTAATTTTAAACATTGAAGAAAGTCACATCGTGGTATGGACGTTCCATTTGACAATAAATACGCCACTTACATGGTACAACGAAATGTTAACATTGACCTATTAGATTTTTATTTTGTTGTGAATGCATTTCTTTATTTTTTGACTGTCACATTGTTGATCTTGTCTCAAGTCTTGATTTTTTCTCTGTTTGCATCCGCCAATGGGACCTAGCTGAGTTAGTGTCGATATGGGACAGACAATCCCTTAACGGTTATGTGAGGGATGGGGAGAGTAGAGCCCCGCGTGGATCTGACGTGATGTTGCGCTGGAAGGAAACGTGACGAGAATGGTCCAATTGAAACTACTAAGTTCATCACCATGTATTATCTATGAAGAACCACATATGTACAAGTCACGCATACCGCAATGAGTTTTGCCAACTTATTTGCAACAGTAAAAGGTATAAGAACGATTTTTTTCGCTATTTTTCTTAAGAAATTGCAGAAAGTATAAATTAATGTATGTGGTGGAAATGTATTATGAAATGTTGACACGAATAAAAATAAAGATTTTAGATGATATTCTTAAATTGAAATTTATATTGCACACACACACATTTACTTAATTTGGTCAAACCAAAAAACAAACGATGGTTTCGAATATATTTTTATTATTGCATATGCGCAAACATTGGATTTTTTTCCCTGTCGGGAGTCAAAGATATTTTTTAACAGATTTTTAATTATCTCAATAGAGACGAAGTTGGAATATTTATTGTAGGAGAACCGGGAAATCAAGGCACCTACAGGGCTTACGACCTGTCATCGGCTGGTTTACGTGATCACTTTATGCGCTTGCGCAACGTTCACCAATTATGCCTTTTTAATGAGATCCCTATCAATTCAATTTTGAAACTTCTATATATTGTAATACTGAAATTCTTTTCGCTTGAAAATAAGGAATTTTTACTACAGCCATCTATGGGTGAAATTATGAACAACAATATTATTATTTTTTATTTATTTTGTTGTGAAAACGATGGTTTGTTCCCCGCAAAATTATTTTTATTTTTTATAATTTTTCATAACGTGGTTTCATAATTTTGGACATAATAACGAAGAAAACAATTTTCTTTGCATGTAATGTGAAGTTTATCACCGAGTTGAGACGATAATACGTCCAATACTGGTAATTTTTGAACTATAATTAATAGGAGCGTTCTATATGTCAGCTTTATTGTCTCTCTATTGTGGCCGTGACTTATCGCCTAACATTCAATACTAGGGCTCTTTTAGGGCTTGTAAAAGAAGTGTGTATTTTTAAAATAAATTAAAACTGCAGTATCTGGTTCCGTGTTCCAGATTTTCCGTCTCACATATTACAAGGAAAGATTTCTGGTAGACGAAACGCATATTGTAGGTGCACTTAATAGCTAATAAATCTTCTACAATTGTTTGGTTAGATTTGATCTTCTGTATTTTACGAGCATCGTGAACAGTGAGAATTTCCAATAATGAATACCATATTAAATGAATACCTATGCTTAATTTTTCATACTCCACCGTAGTGTGATCATAATGTGTAAAATTTGTGTTTATATTACTTAGCCTTGTATGAAGTTGTAGAACTCGGTTCGTTCTAATTAAATATTTTTTACCATTAGTTTTTACTGTTAAGTGGAAACCGCCATAGGGAGATTTGGACATCCTTATCCCAAAAACGAGGACTGTAAAAACAGATTATTGATTTATTAGAAGAAGAAGAAGATTTCATGAATATTTTTTCCACATTCCATCCAAAGTTATTGGACTCTTTCAAAGATTTATTATATATATTTTTACGGACCAATTTTTCATTCAGTATATCTGATCTTAATTTTGTAGATTTATATTGGCAGCTTTGTGCTTGCTCTCTTCGAGAATAGGTAGACAGACACTCACACCCATACATCACATCACCAACCCGTCTATTCAATTTCCACGGTACATCTTTTCGTTCGGCTTCGTCCAAAATTAATATATTCTGCCAGTTATTTTTCGCATTTTTTTACGATTATAATCATAACTTGCCAATTTCATTAAATTAATGGCGTGTATAATTTACAGCGTAACTCCTCTGACAACTTTGGGTGTTGGTTCGTGTATTTAAAAATGGTCAACGCATACTTTTTAAAACATGTGGAATTCCTTACAATGCAATAAAATGTTCGTTCGGAAATAGGTATATTAACAGAGGGTAAATTCAAATACCAATGAACATTCCAGAATATGCAATCTTTAAAACTGTTCCTTTGTCACGGCTCTTTTTTATAACTTTTAAATTGCACACTCTTTTTTTCGTTTCTTTTCGTTCATTCACTGAAACATTACCCACAGTTCTGAATAGTTAGGTTTATTAGTTATCGTGATGCAATGACATAAAATATATTTTTCTTGGTATCATTTTGAACCCCTAGAGAACTTTTTTTTGTATTATGTATACATTCTTCTTATTGAGCACGATTACGTAATACATTTGTGGCAGACCACATCTCGAAATTTCTTTCGAGCGCGCGCCTAGCGACGGCAAGTACATTTGTTTATCGCTAGGCCGAGTTCATCGCCCGCAACGTCAAACAAGTGACAATACTCCTCAACTGGGTATGACACTTCAAATAAATAAGTCTAGAAAGTTCGAGGACATTAAACTTGCTACCCCCAGCGCAGCACCATTTAAGGGAGTCTACACCTCTACACGTCGTCACTTCATTTCCGTATTTTCGTCACTTCGTTCGTCACTTCACGCCGCCGTTCTCGACCATGCCGTCTTGCCGACACTTCATCTCTCGACCCCGCGAGCACGATGGTACTTCACCATGCTAAGATTCGGACACTTCGAACACACCCGCTAACTCGCTCGTTATACCTACTCATCGTGAGAAAGTTCCTTTGTAAGTTATTTCATCAATTGTAAATTTACCCTTAAGCAAACTATTAATTGTGATCAATATACTCATTGTTACTTTTGACCATTCTTTCTTCTTCTCTCTAAACCACTGTCCTTGTGTTCTTATTTCAAATCATATCCACTTGGGATATAGTAAACTCTCTTTACTGGTAACCCCTCTGGTTACCACATATATTTAATAGTAACCACTCTGGTTACTAACTACTGTTGATTGGTAACCCCTCTGGTTACCAATCAGCTTTACATTTTATAACCTCAAGCATGATGTACATAATTTTACAAATCTTTTGAAACTAATCGTTGACTACTATGCCCCACATGGAAGATCGAAGTTGTTGCAACCGTACATTACGACTTCGTTACTTTCTCTTGCAGTGCATTGAGATAATGTTGTTTTAAATAAAAAATGTTTATCTAGAAGAGTTCGAAAATTTATATCGCCTAGTTTTTTTATTAGTTTGTTTTTTTTTAACTGTACCTATTTTCTGGTGTCTGTATACCCAGATTTTTTTTTCTTTATTGCTGTAGAATAAATTTAATACATACCTACATGAACATTATGTAACCAGCGACAGATGAGCAAGTTTGCACTACCTTAATCTCATCTCACCTAAAAAGGCACTACATTCAAAATGGGTGATGAACCGCATTGCTGTACTATGCGAGATGTTGAATATTCTTTTTTAATTGCATATACGCAAATATTGGATTTTTTTCCCTTTCGGGAGTCAAATTATATTTTTATTGAAAAACATTTTTCAACATAGCCCTGTAGGTGCCTCGAGTTCCTGGTTCTTCTACAATATCCCAACCTCGTCTCTATTGAGATGTTGAAAAAATATTTGTCAATAAAAATATGATGTTATTTTGCTTGTTGTTTACGATTTTGCCAATAAACTTGGTTTATTGGCAAAATAAAATAATAATTTTGGTTTGTTTTTTTTTTGTCAATAAAAATATGTGAGATGTTATTTTGCTTGTTGTTATTTTGCTTGAATTTACGATTATCCGTCTCTTACGGTACACCCGAAAACGATTATATAATGACGAAAAGAGTGGAAGCACTATTCTAGGCCGTTGTTTCACGTTTTTACTTATCCTAAATATTGCATTTTCTATTACTCGGTTCTTACTTAATTAATAAAATAAAGATGTAATTTAAACAATTTATTGATCTTATACATAAATGTGGTATCCCTGTTATGAAGTATGAGTAGGTAGGATTAAAGGGTCCAAGGAAAGTGTGTTTCTCATCCAGTTATATTATAATAATGTCGTTGTACCTTTAATAACACAATCTCTCACCACGATAGAGAGATGTACCTAAAGGTGCTTCCACTACTTCACTCTCGAGTGTACAGTAGAGTAGATGGTGTGGTGTGCTGTGCTCTCTTACTTACTTTCTTCTATATCTCGCCTTTGTTGTTAACTCTCATCTTCTCTCCTTTCCTGTTACACCATCATCACCACACCACGACACACCGTGCTGAGAAACCTCTTGTTAGGGAAAATTTATGAAAAGATTTTTAATGATACGTCTACATGTATATACATATAGGGCCTTACTTACTATTTATAATACGAGTTTAAGCCAATGCTAAGTCAGTTTTGGCCATACAAAAAACTGGGTAAGTATCAGCTTAAACCTAAATTACAAATAGTAAGTAAGGCCCATATTGACCCTTGGTTAAGTTTAATCTTCCTTTCTTCAATATAAACGTCATTCTTGACATAGGTACATATTTCTTTTTTGTCGTGTAAGAATTCAAGATATTGGATAAATTACCAATAATAATTCTGTTCTGAAGACCAATTAATATTATCAGTTAAACGTAATAATACTATAATAAGACCAATATATTTTTCTAAAAAATCCATAAAAGGTGCTTGCAGTCCAGCTTTTCTGACCTGAAACCTCTGGTCAATTCGAAGAAATTAATATGTAGGTAATAATAATAATAAACACTTCCTTGCGCCCTGTGCAAGATGCCATATTATTGCCTTATGGCAATTTCTTCCAACTATCCAGTGTTTCCAGCCAAGAGAAGCAATATTTGCGTGTGAAATGCATTTAAATAAATTTCTCCTCTGCTGGGGATCGAATCCAGGACGCCCGCACAGAAGCCAATCGGCTTACCAACTGTACCACGGCTGTCTAAATAAAATATTGACTAATGACTAGGCTTAAGGTACAAAAGAGTCTTTTCATCAAAGCAGTATAAAAGTATTTCATAGTATATGTAGGTACATTCAATTTTCATCTTCAATAGTATTTCGTCAATAGACAAAAGCCAACATTGCCCAAGAGAGTAAAATTATAAAATATGTAGGAACTTATTTTGGAATGGAAGTTTAGTTTGGAATAAGTAAATGAAGACATTTAGTATATTTCAGATACCCGTGGCGTTAATTTTATTTCTTTCGCCAATTTTGAAAGTTCATTATCCAACTTGCGGAGAACTTTTGATTCTTATCTTTTTACATTAATTCCGGCCTACAACTTTTCTACATAAAACTAACTACATACCTACCTACCTACCTACCTACATACATACATATATATGTTGATGACCTCTGTCAACTATATTCTTTTTTTTTACGTTACATAATATTTTGACTTAGTGACAATATATTTTATCTTTATACTTTGCTGCTATTGCTTTGTGGCACATTTTAACTAATATAATTAAATAAAATCTCTTAGTTTTTAACCACGTTGAGTATATTTATATGTCAACTAGTTTCGGAGACGTAACCGCTCCTTCGTCCGGACAAACTTATACTAAACTTAGATACTATGTACATAATGTGACCCGTGTGCCTAAATTATGTATCGGTAAGTTGATGGGCGGAGCTTACATTATTGAAAGCAGAGGTTGTCAACGGAAAAATATTAAATAATGGAGTATTGTTTAAATGTACTTGATTATTAATTATTTTTTGTTTTGTATTTAAGGCTTTTTTTATCTCTAATGCCTCCAAGTTATCCAATCTTAAGCCCTCTTTATTTATATGCAAGATTTTATATCCCGTTTGATTATTGAAAGCATGATTATTTTCAATCAAGTGATTTGCAAACTCTGAGAAATTGTTACTTTTTAAACATCTTAAATGCTCCTTATTTCTAATGTCAAAATTTCTACCTGTTTTACCTATATAAAAAAATTCGCAATCTTCACAATTTAATCTATAGACACCCGAATTACTTAATACCGTGTCTTTATCTTTATTATTTTTTAAAAAAGTTCCTAGGTTATTACCAGTATAAAAGGCTGGTTTTAAATCTGGTGGTAAGTCTTTTATTAGCACTGATTTTATTTTATCATTTATAAAAAGCATTCTCCGCCATTTTTGATCATTTGTGTTTATACATTCTTTACCGCTGTACAAGTAATTGATTATATTTTGTCTCTTTTGTATTTTATTTTTTATATTACTTATTATATTTAAGTCATAACCATTATTAATCGCGATGTTTTTAATTGTATTTAATTCTATATTGTAATTTTCTACTGTCATTGGAACATTTTGTAGCCGATGTAACATTGCATAGAAGGCAGACAACTTATGTGATAGAGGATGATTTGATGAATTATGTATAACTGTGTCTGCGTATGTAGGTTTACGATAAATACTGAAGTCGATTGCGTTATTTTTTAAAGAAAGAGTTAAATCTAAGAAGTTCAAAGTGGAGTTATTGTCTATTTCAAGAGTAAATTGAATATTTTGGTGAAACGAATTAATAAATTTTAAAAACATATTTAACAGTTAACACAGTTTTAATCCACGTATGAGTTACAATGATCTCGAGCGCTTTCGGTGGTTACACATGTACTAGATATTGGCCATTTCATTGGACTATATTTATATTTAATTGTCGCTTCTAAGGATGATGGTGTAACCATTAAAATCGCTCAGGCTCGTTGAAACTAATACGTGGATCAAAACTGTCTTTATATTCTCGTAATAATTTGATTTATATTTGTTTATTTTTAAAAACCTTCTTACAATAATGCATGTTAATAAATTATTATTTTGTTTAATATTTTGGTATTCTTTTGTTTCAGGTAAGCTAAACATCATTAACCTCCATATATTGGTTGATTTACTTTAATCGCCTTTTCTTGACCCGAGCTTTCATTCACGGTGAGCAGCTTATATTTTATATACCTATCGCTAATAAATAATATAAGAATCCCTCATGAAAGAAGGTTAAATCGATTGGATCCGAAGAATTTGCTAGGATATAGAAGACAAGACAAGAGGAGAGAAGGCTGAGCAAAGCTGAGGATAAATAAGATAATTAGTTTAGGAAGAAAATGAATTACGGCGGTGAAACGTAAAGTGGGGAAACTGTATATTTATTTATACCCTCTTTATTTATCAATGAATCGAAAAGTTGAGCAAGGCACGAAAAGGAGTTCTCAAAAGTTTTTCTTTTCTATAGGAGATATTATGAAAGGACGTCCCAAGGGTTGTGCAGTGTCTTCACCTCTGCTTTATTTATTAATGATGGCTTACTAATATATGTGACTTTTACAAGGAAAATGACTAGCTAATGGTAATTTACTTCAAGCGACTGTGGAACGATCTTCCGAATTCTGTGTTTCCACCTTCGTACAACCCGGGTCTTTTTAAAATCCGAATCAATAAACTCTTTTCTAGACTGCAAACCCCTTCCAACGCTACGTAGTGCGCTTCTTCGGAAGCGCAAAATGGACCCAAATCCTAATAGCTGGTGTCCCCTACGTAGACATGTTAAAAAAAACGATAAATGAAATTCATTAATTAATATGTCATTTTGAAAAGTAAATATAGGTACATCCTCATACATTCCCTGAATAAAGCATAAATGCTTGTGCTATAGGCGAACGACATCGGTCGAGTCATCTAGTAAAGGAATTGACATCACCATCAATATATACTAAGTCTGTGAGATGCCCGTTCTGCCACATAAATTTAAATGGCCCACCTAAGTTAAAAGTACAAGCCTGAAAAAACACGCTAGTCAATGAGTATTTTTCTATGTATTTATATTTATCCTTGGTGACTCTCACTCGAGAGTATAGACATTTCTGTCCTGGGCAGCTCGAAACAGCTCCTCAGCAATTCCCCATCCCTGTCCAGTCTTCAGCCAGTTGATGATCAGGTGCAGCAAGTCGTACCTCCCTTCTCCTACCAATAATATATTTCTTTGTAAATTGGTAAATTAGAAATGTTTGACAACATCTGTACGAGGTATCGATGTATGAAGTATATATATATAACTACATAAGTAGGTAGGTACCTATATTCCCTCCAATCAATTGATTCTTCAATGAATGCTTCTTCCAATATACAAGTTTATTTTATTGTACGCGTCACACAAAACATCTTCATTTTCATGGAAAAATACAACAATTTTGGTTTTATTTCTTGCCAACTTTATTTCCGCCTATTTCTATACTCCGTTATTCCTATCAAACATACTGTTGGTACATTTTGCGTTCGTATATTTAATTCATCGTCGTCTGTCGGGGAATATTATCTACTAAAGTTTGTACCTATGTTATTTGTAGGGACGAATTGTACCAGTATAGTATTTTCGTTCAAATTGTGAAAGAAAGATGAAGTATGTTTCATTTATTTATTTATTTTAATGATTACATAACAAAGGCGGGCTTCCAACCAACCATATCCATTTGGTGAGGTAAATTGTATTCTATGTACCAATTTATATAAATAAAGTAATATTAACATAAAAATCAAACAACAATAAAAATAATAAAAAGGAAACAAGATTATTTTATCACGAAAGTATAATGTAGCCGGCGATCGTGGCGTGGTTGGTTAGATATTGTCTGGCTCCTGATACAAAGGATCTGGATCGATCCCCGGTGGAGACTGTTTTTGTTTGAGGTTTCAGTCTGCATTTGTGAGACTTGTGGCATTTTGTTATTGTATCTGTTTGTTGTACAATAATCAATATAATAAAATATTCCGAATATATCTTTTGATTGTCGTGACGTTTTTACTCCCTTTTCTTTAACTTCACTTCCCGATTAATTAGAGCTCTCAAACTTTCAGCATTTGTGTATTCCCGTTGGCAAAGCATTTTATAACTTGATTTATTTGATATTTTGATGAACTTGTACAAATTAAATAGCTTTAAGTACGTTTTCGGCTGAGAATTTATACTATTTTAATTTTATTTGGTTAAATAGTTTACTGTTTTCAGTAAAAAAATACAAAAATAATTCAAAATAAAAATATTTTCATAAATATATTTTTTTTAAATATTTTATTTTCGTATTTCAAAAATACAAAAATGTTGGACATAGGCCTACCTTCTCAACTTCATGCCTCTGTTTCCCTCGCTAGTATATGACAAAAGTCAATGTAATTATCCTAAATATCGTGCTATACATATTGCATTAAATAAGGCGTTAGTGGATGTATGTAAACTTGTACATATTTTACGCTATTGTGAATAATTTCTAGACGTACACCAAAGATAATAAACTGTTATTTACTAAACAATCGTTTTATTATGTTAGTAATTTTAGAGGTATTAACTTAAAACTATAAATTTAATTATAATTAATGACGAAATATAGGTATATTAAAATACACATATCGTCACATATTTTTTAAATGTTGTTTTGTCAGGAATCATTAGAATTGTTAGATAGTATAGCGACCTCCTCAAAGTTAATCAGGAATCATTAGAATTGTTAGATAGTATAGCGACCTCCTCAAAGTTAATCAGGAATCATTAGAATTGTTAGATAGTATAGCGACCTCCTCAAAGCCTAATCCTTTGATTTTGATATGTCAAGTATCTGGATGGGTTGGGTGTATTATTTTCAATTGAAAGCTTGGTCGGTGCGATGTTGCATTTTATTTTGATCTATTAAATAATTTACGCATTGATCTGCTAATTCTTTTGAGGAAGTGAATAATAATAATTGAGTGACCCTGACCTCTCTCTCTCTCTCTCTCTCTCTCTCTCTCTCTCTCTCTCTCTCTCTCTCTCTCTCTCTCTCTCTCTCTCTCTCTCTCTCTCTCTCTCTCCCTCTCCCTCTCCCTCTCTCTTTTTGTGGTTTGGTCAATCACTAACAGACGTATCTGCAAAATGCAAATTGTTCAGGAGAGCGTTTTAGTGTTTTGCGCGTGCATATTTTAATCTCTCCCAGCACACGGTGCAGTGACACGGTGTAAATATATTTTAATATTTTATTTGTATTCTTATATATATGATTCATTCTTATATATATTAGAATCGCATTTGCACATACCTACGTCTGTTAGTGATATTTAATTTTCAGTAATTCGTAGACAACAAATCACTAAGCTATTCCAAGTTAACGGGAGGTGATACAGTCGAGACCTTTGGTGAGAACATGCACAGTACAACATATAAGTACACATTGGTGGTCCTAACTCGATTGTGCAAAAATTGTCAGATACGACTGTTAGTCAGGAGAGGGACGAATAATATGCTTGAAAGTATATTATCTAATAATTGCGGGATGTTTTACATTTTTTGTCGGGGTTTATTTTCTGTTCTCGCCTTTAATGGCCTCCACAGCCGATTATGTGCCGACCTATATATGTATATATTGCCCGACATCTAGTGGATCTTAGCGTACATACATTCCTAGGGGAATATCTGGGTTAATATTCCAAAGCTTACTGCATCGCCCTGATGACTGACGGCCTACTTATACATACTATGGCATAGATTCATTCAATGCTACCGTTTGCCAAAAGGATCCCTGCAATATGAAAAGTGCACTTTTATCACACTTTTTGATATTTTGCAACATTTACTATATGCCCGCCTTGCGTCATCGAGCGAGTCTTCTCTGAGAATTATTTACATTTCGTATTTTACTCATTTTGAATATGCGCCAAAATTCACCAGTGCAAGCAACTGAAAATTTAGAATTCCGCCAACATACATACATAGTTCTTACATTCAACGAACTGAAATTTTACTTCGTTCGTTGGCATTTTGATAGTTCTATAATAACCATAATCTATCAACTTTTACTTGTGCATAAGTGTGGTGGCTTCGACTTCATACTAGATTTTATATATTAATGGTGTCGTAATATCTTCGTTTGTATTTATTTAAATATAACCATCATTAAACTCTCTTGAATGTACCTACATGTCAAATAATAGTCAAATCCGCACACAACAAAACCTAGTGAAAAGATAAAAAAACTTATGATGCTCACAAATCCAATTGCAATAACAAATACTTTGACCGCATTAGGGAGAGAACCCGGAATGGAATATATATTTCAGAAGTTAGATTTCTTTTTTTCTAACCCCTGAATACCATCATAAAAATTCAAAAAGAATGATTGCATAAAAAAACAATGAATTGTACTTACATATTATTTACATATGGCACAAGATTTATATTAACAAAATCGGCCGAATCAGTATTTGAACTCTTTTGGGTCTACTGGATTATTGGTCCAACACAATATCCGCTCTGTTTCCTGTAGTGTAGAGTTTAGTGTTGACCACAACCCATCAGTTTTTTAGCATTAAAAACAACACGCTTTTGCTCCCATGATAGGTATGACTAATTATCACAGATATACACATACATACATAGCTATGAAACTTTACGTGGAGTCACGAATACATGATTTAATACATTGATTTTATTTTGTACAGCTTCTCGGGCAACTAAGGCCTACTGTCCACGGATGCGTCATTTATAGGATGCATGCATACTACAAATGACGATAGACGTATTTTGCATATTTGTTATGTCCACGCTGCGTCATGCAATCGTCAACCACGCTACAAAACGTCTCAGTTTTCTTTCAACTAGCATCGAGAAAGCACGTATTTTACGTCTTGCGAGTCGGTCGAGAAGTGACACGCTGCTGCACGCACCGCATGACGAATGCATGACGTGCGGCTGACGCGACGTTGCCCCTCCGGGGACACAGTCTTGATTGTTTCTATGCAAGATGCAAGCATTCGTCTTGCATTCGTCAATTGACGAAAGCGTGCGCATGACGTATAATCTGTGATGACGTGCGGTTTACGTGGACAGTAGGCCTAACAGGTACTAAGTTAATTTAACACACATACACACACACTCAAAAACAAGTTGCCACATTCTGGAGTCACAGATCCAGAGTAAAACAAAAATTAAAAGCTGTGTCTCTACTGGGAATCAGATATCTAACCAACTGTGCCACGCCTACATATAGTTACCGTGTAATAAAAAATTGATGGTTCCGGCCGCATTATGAATAATTTTCTGAATAAAATGTAGCCACAGTGAATTGGGAAAAAATCGTTTAAATATTTTAGTTTTACTTCCCGCCATTTACGTTGGTACGAGTAGGTACACCTCTAGGGAGGATGGATTATTGTGTGTGTGTGTGTGTGTGTGTATGTGTTGTATTTTTTATTTATCATTAATTTAGGTGATATCAACCCCCAATATAGAAGTTTGTAATGTGCAGTTACCGTTAATACTTCTAGCTTAGGTAATTACATATTATAGTGATCTCCATGTATCCATGGCTCCCTAGGTACTATTTTAAGAAAGTGTACATGTAGATCGAACGGGAAAAAAAGTACAGATGTTTGCAACTCTAAGAAATGTGGCGTGATGATAGGTATGTGCATTAAATAAAAATATATTTACTGATTTCAATTACATTTTTTTTAAAAACACCATTTTTTTTATTCTTATGGACAAATATAAATTATATAAGCGCTTTCGCTAGACATACATAGCTAGCATCCCCAGAGGCAACAGCTATTCTGTAAAGTCACATTCATTTGGATTTTCATAATTGCTGACTTCTCTACAAAACAAATTATGACTTTTTTATTTAAAATGTGAATGTTCTGAAATGGAAGGCATCCTCAGGTAGAGTAGATTTAGAAACAGCGATGATAGTAATTCATAGTTTTGTGTCCAATCCCTCTAAAGAAAATGTAGACACTCTAATAAAGATTTGGTTTTCCTGATCGCGCATATTTTGCCACAGTTCTTGAAGTAGTATTGAGCCAATTCGTACAGGGCCTTTTAATCAACTCGTTCTAAAATTGAATATACCATAAATATAATAAAAACTAACTTTTACCCATGTAATAAATTTCTATCGGCTTCAAATTGTATCAACGTTACAGCTGCGTTAAATGCAGTTTGCAAAATATCAACCTGGTGTTTGTGGTATATTAAAAGAATAAATAATTAGTAATTGAATTTGTACATAGAGAAGATAGAAGGTAGTGGAGTGAACCTAATTAGATAATATATTATTATCTTAGTCATTGAAGCACGCGAGACTATGCTAAACGGATTAAACATTTAACAACCATACATTCATACATACATACCTATTGTATTATATTATATTATATTATACACCACACAACCGCAACATACATACATACACATGCATACTCAATTAATGTATGGAAGTTACTATGTCTGTCTATTTACATATCTCTCTTATAGAGTAACAACTAGCGACTGACAGACTAAAGTCATTTTGTATAGGCCAAACTTATTTCATAGTATAAAGGCTGATTTTCATCTGTAAAAGGATACCGCAGTAGGTAACAACGATTGGATAATCTGAACCCTGAGTAGTGGTGGCTTTCGGAAGTAACAGCCTTCAAAGTGTTAATAATTGCTATTTGATCACGTCATTTAAAGGGTGTTACGCTATCCATGTAGGTACAAACTTTTTGGTTGGTGCAAACCCCCCGACAGACATCTTTAAAGTTTAATAAATTGTTGTCTGTCGGGGGGTTCCCACCAACGGGTGTCTGTAAATAGAAGCTGTGATTTCTAAATAGTATTTCGTAGTAAATATAAAAATAATCACGCTTCATACTATGTCAGTCACTGGCTCTTTGTCTATTATGTAGGTATCCTATTTATTTATTTGATGATTGAATTTATGTACACGTAAGTACATAAAGGCGGGTTTATTACCGTGGAGCAATCTCTTCGACGTCGTGTGTAAATTTGCCACAACATTATATCTAGTTGTAGATTTAGATTATGATAAGTTCCAAGAAGTTCCAAGAAAACCCACATTTTCCCAAAAATGATATAATTGTTCAAAAATAACAAGTCCCCTTGTCAAAGTATTCAAATGTTCAATGTGTATATTTTTTCAGCATAACATTAAATCTCAATTTCATTCAATTAAAATGAAGACTTCTTTAGATGAAGCCTAATTAGTCTTTAAATAAATCCAACCCTGAATACGTGGTACATTAAACATACTGAAGGGTTAGTTGTAGGTAGATTATATTATAATATATAAAGTTAAATATTTTTTTTTACTATATCTATGAGAATAAATTTAAATTCATTGATTGAGATGTTCTCTATTTTAACTTAATTATATTGACCAATCTCCGATGATTCCTCAACAAAATGGAATATTATAAATCGATCTATAAATACATAAATTATTATTTAAAAACTTTTGATGAAAAAATTAGAAAATACACCGCTTAAAACGAAACGAGATTAAAAGACTTTGGCATTCTCGTAAAGTAATAATATTACCGTTCATTATTTCAGCCACTGGCATTATTCTAAAATCGTTAATCCGTAATTTAGAAATTATAGATTTATCGAAAAATTTAATAATAAAAATGCAAAAAGCGGTAATAATGAATACATTTAGAATCGTTAAAGATTTTTTTAACGTTAATATTCGGGAATCAGTAGGGTTCTTAGGTAGTACTTATAGAAACCTCCTCAGAGCCTAATGCTTTGATATGTTAAGTATCTGGATGGGTGAACTATTCCCAATTGAAAGCTTGATGATGCGTTTGTTGCATTTTATTTTGCTCTTTTAAATAAATTACAATTTACGCATTTTTTTAAGTATACATACATAATATAAACAGACACATAGTACAAAAATGTTAATTATTACAGTTTTTTTTTCAATAGGCACTGTTCCAATAAAGTTTAAAAACTTGTGCTTGGGACAGGATCAGGCATTGATCTGCTAATTCTTTTGAGGAAGTGTATAATGGTAATAATAATAATTGATTGTTAATATTTGTAGTGCTTAGTTGTTATTAATATCATTAGTAAATCGGCCACCGCCGTAAAAAAATATTGCAGTTTTTCCTCGATGACATTAATAATATATGACATGTTATTTAATTGTACTGTCACTAAAGAGCTATATAGACAGACACTCAAGTTAGATGTTTTATCGCACAGTAGGTAATGCACTTTGATGGTCTCAGTCATTTCTAACAATTACATATTAATACTGTTTATTGATGCTGTGGTTAACGGTCTGTCATAATATAAAGTGATGTCTACCGCTTATGACCGTATTACGAAAGTGCATTTAATAGTGCGAGTTACATATTATTGCTTCGATATTGTTCATAATACAAGCCAAAGTGATTCAACACTCTTCCAACTGTCGACAGATAATTTATTTCTCTCTACATATCGATAGTTTTAAGCCCAGGCGCGGGTACTAGGAAGGAACATTTTTTTATGGCGTAGTGGAATTTGAGGGAATGGTTGAGGAAACAGCTGGCAGTGTGTTTCCTCGCCGGCAGTATCTAGAGTGTGCAAAGACATGAAATGTCGCCAAAGTCGCTAAATACCAAGCGGAGAGGAGGAAGAGATGCATTGCTTTGCTGCCAACTAATCCCCAATACTGAAACCAAAGAAGAAGACTTTTTTTCATGCAAAAATCACCAATCAGTATCTACATAAATGTTCTATATTAGGGTGAATTAGATTAGATCATTTTGTGTGTGTGTGTGTGTGTGTGTGTGTGTGTGTGTGTGTGTGTGTGTGTGTGTGTGTGTGTGTGTGTGTGTGTGTGTGTGTGTGTGTGTGTGTGTGTGTGTGTGTGTGTGTGTGTGTGTGTGTGTGTGTGTGTGTGTGTGTGTGTGTGTGTGTGTGTGTGTGTGTGTGTGTGTGTGTGTGTGTGTGTGTGTGTGTGTGTGTGTGTGTGTGTGTGTGTGTGTGTGTGTGTGTGTGTGTGTGTGTGTGTGTGTGTGTGTGTGTGTGTGTGTGTGTGTGTGTGTGTGTGTGTGTGTGTGTGTGTGTGTGTGTGTGTGTGTGTGTGTGTGTGTGTGTGTGTGTGTGTGTGTGTGTGTGTGTGTGTGTGTGTGTGTGTGTGTGTGTGTGTATGTGTGTGTGTGTGAGTGTGTGTGTGTGTGTGTGTGTGTGTGTGTGTCCCTTATAACTAGTTTTAAATATTCAATCAGGGGTTATCAATATTTGAATTTTTATTTTATAATTTCCATATATCTCAAAAACTAGAACGCTGAAAATTTGTATAAATATATGTAGATGAATACCAATATCTCAAACGATTTTTTATGAAAAATTTCCAGGGTTCCATCGATATTTCCGAAACACCCCGACTAGATTATTTAATTTTCTATAAAAAATTTATTTAAGGGTTAATAGTTTGATATTTATTCTTCAACTATACATAATATCGTCATCGGCAGTTGTAGAGTGTTAGATGCAACTAGTAAGTGTATTATATCTAATCATATCCTTGGATTATTTAGAACGAGGTTTTCAACAAAGCAAACGGTGATCTCTTGTTTATATTGGACACCTACTGAATTGCAGCAGAACTTTAATAGTTATTTGCTTTAATTTTAGAAATTCACGTATACATATATTTTATTGTATCGTTTTATTCCAACTAGCTAGTGATCATGCAGATGTGTAAATTTGACCGTAATTCATTATTTTTCATTGAAAAGTCATTGGACCCGCTCTGTGATAAAAACGAGTGAGTGTTTCATTTAAACCTAGATAATGCCGATTCACCTCTGCGAAAACAATTCATCGTAATAAATCGAATGTGTGAAAAAATAATGTGTTTCTATTTTATTTGTTAATTTTAAAATGGATATCTACTATGTTATCACAAAAACTTCAATTAAAAAAAATATTCAATATTCTATGTAGGTATATAAAATTGATATATATATATATATATATATATATATATATATATATATATATATATATATATATATATATATATATATATATATATATATATATATATATATATATATATATATATATATATATATATATATATATATATATACAGTGGGTGGCCATTGAAATAGGGCCATCGCCTTTTTTATTGTATTTTCAGCATTAATACATTTTCAAAACGTTATAATCACTATTTTTCATAATTATATACCACATTTTACTAACTTATTATGTAGGCAAAAGTATTTTGTAACTATCAACACTGTATTTTGCATGTTTTGACAAGAAAAAACATTGAAATGTGTTAGTTACCATTTGTAGTGCTCTGAAGCTGGTTGTGCGTGTATCGAGTATCTTTCTTTAAACATTTTAAACTGAGTGTTTTATTTGAAAACTTTTATTTTTTATGCATTTTATTAAGTGACACACTTCTTTTAAAGAAGATTTTCTAAAAAAATATATTAATATACCTTTTATTATTTTGTTTTTCATTTTTTGTTGTGCGTTTATTTAATTTTTTTAATAGTGATAAGTTTTTGACAATGGGTAAAAATAAAGATGTTAATGCTCGTATAAAAAGTGAAATATCGTCTCTTAAGATCAACACAAATTATTCACAACGAGAAATTTCAAGAAGAATTGGCGTTTCTAGGTTGACTGTGCAAAGAATAGCATCAAAAATAAAAAAAATTATGAAAACCCTATGTCCTCACTCCGTAAAAACTGTAAAGGAAAATTCTCACAACGCCAAGGTCTGAGAGAACCATTAGAAATATTTGCTTGGAGAATAGGAAGAAACCCAGAAAAATAATTACAGCATTGATTAAGGGTGCTGGAATTAATATCAGTGATCGCACAGTTAGGCGACGCTTAGATGAGCTAGGATTCAAGTGTTACCGTCCTGTGAAGAAGCCAAAACTAACGCCTGCCATGAAGGATGAATGATCAAAATGGGTCATAAAGCACCGAAATGTGACAATAGAGGATTGAAGAAAGGTATTTCTTTCTTAAATATATATTTTTGGATTAATTACTCAATTATTTCCACTTTAATAAAGGACTATCATTATTTGAAACATTTGTATTCAGGTCTGCTTTTCTGATGAGTCCCCATTTCATATCTTGGACGACAAAGCTTCATTTGTGCGACGAAGGGTGGGTGAAAAATTTAACCCAGACTGCATTATCAAGACGGTTAAACATTCCTTGTCAATAATGGTATGGTTTGTTATATGCGGTAAGGGTACAGGGAGGCTATACATAGTTCAAAGGACAATGAGACAGGACCAATACAAAGAAGTTTTGGAGCAAAAGCTGATTCCCCAAGTCGCTGAATGGTTTCCAGATGGCATATTTACATTTATGCAAGATTCTTCACCGTGCCATACAGCAAAATCCATAAAAAAGTTTCTATTCGAGAAAAAATACCACTACTGGATTGGCCAGGAAACTCCCCGGATCTGAATCCAATAGAAAATCTTTGGGAGTAATTAAAACGGGAAGTATCAAAATAACTGGTGGCAAATAAAACTCAACTTATTGAAAAAGATCAAAGAAGGTTGGCATCGAAACCCTCACATAAAAAAAATTGGCACAGAAATGCATTGACAGCATGCCACGGAGAGTAGAAGCTGTAATCACTGCAAAAGGTGGATTCACCAAATATTGATTTAATTGCAGTTTTTATACAAAACTTTATTTTTTTCCTTTGTTTTTCTACATAATTTTGATAATAAACTACTATTGTATACATATTCATTTATTTTTAATAATAACCTTTACTATTATTTTACATTTTGGTTAAAAACTCACAAAAATGTGTCAAAAACTCAATGGCCCTATTTCAATGGCCACCCACTGTATATATATGTTATAATATTTTTATCTCGGTTTTCCCGTGTCAGTAGGTCTTGACTAAGACCATTTGTCTTCCGACGTTTCGCCTGAATATCACCAGGCATTTTCAAGGACTTAACGAAAAGCACGCGCGCGACACACGTCTACTCACACTGAAAGCTCAAGTTTAATAGCAAGTTTAAACAGTGAACCTCTCAGAATTTACAGGGAAGCTATAGAAATATACAAGAGAAGGGATATAATGAACAATCGGGACGACGGAGTTCGTTTGCCTAGTACCTGGAAGAACATTTTATATGACAAACAATACAATAATAATATTAATAATACCATAGCGAAAATAACCCCAAAACACAACAATAATAATATTAATGTCACAACTAAAATTAACAATAAATCACAACACAAAAATAATGATAAAATATTATTACCAACGAACACGACAGCAGGTGGGCGTGTCACAAGGAGCCAATCACGTCGCGCTAACAATATTTGACATAAGCGGCCATCTTGTACGCTACGAGTCACTTGACGGTGAGCTTTCAGTGTGAGTAGACGTGTGTCGCGCGCGTGCTTTTCGTTAAGTCCTTGAAAATGCCTGGTGATATTCAGGCGAAACGTCGGAAGACAAATGGTCTTAGTCAAGACCTACTGACACGGGAAAACCGAGATAAAAATATTATAACATATTTCACCCGTGAAAACATCAAATATAACATATATATATATATATATATATATATATATATATATATATATATATATATATATATATATATATATATATATATATATATATATATATATATATATATATATATATATATATATATATATATATATATATATATATATATATATATATATATATATATATATATATATATATATATATATATATATATGTATATATATGTATATATATGTATATATATATATATATATATATATATATATATATATATATATATATATATATATATATATATATATATATATATATATATATATATATATATATATATATATATATATATATATATATATATATATATATATATATATATATATATATATGTACGTACATAGATATATAATATATATTTGGAAGGTTGCCCATGAAACGTCGTCAGCGTTCACAATAATAATTGTCTTCTTAATTCCCTTTGGCGTATGCAAAGGGTAGATTTCCGTTTTATAAATGATCTAGCTCCTCCAAACTGTATTTAGATGACCGTTCACGCGGACTTAATAACATTAAGCCTTGGCTTAGAGTATCTACGTTTGCCTTTCCATCTCGGCGCTGCTGCTGCTGCTGCGATGTTAAAAGTTAAAGGAGCTGGCTGTATTGATTCCCCAGCCCACTGAGAGACACGAAATAGCCATAAAACACTAACCCGGGACAATTTACAGTATAAGAACCGAGAACCAAATGGATATTATAAGACAATAATATGTATATACATATGTATGCGCCTCCACTTAACCTTGAAGTTGTCAATAAATTGGTCTCAACTTATAAGCACATGCCTTCAATATACACGGATAGGGATTGCAAACCGGAAAATCGGATCCGACACCATTATATGCGTTGCTAAACCGTTTGCATTTGGAGGAAACGCGCAACAAACGAGTGCCTAATTCCGGCACAGTTTTGATTGATTCTATGCAAGATGCAAGCATTCGTCTTGCATTCGTCAATATTGACGAAAGCGTGCGCATTACGTGCAGTTTTCGTGGACAGTAGTCCTTAATTACACAATGACCAATACAATACTAGTTCTTTGACGCATGGACCGACACATTTTTTTGGAATTTTAGTGGTATTATTTCCTAGCATTTTTATCTCTACATCAATATAAAACTCGAGTGTAAATTGTTGTATGATAAATATCTACTAAATTTGTTTTATGTGTTTTAGTTTAGGATCAAAATGTGTGTGATATAAAATTTACCACGGAAATTATTATAGTTTGTAGAGAGGTCAAATGCGAAATTACATATTTGAACTGATGTATTGTGTTATCAGATTGATAGCTTTATTTTATTTTAAAAAGTATTGTTTTTTTTGTACATACCTATATATTTAATATGTGTTTCCTTAATTTATTTTACGTTTCTTTTTACTTACCGTGTTTCATATTTTATATTTATTTCAATGTATATTATGAATGATATTCTTTTTTACTAGATATTTGTGAAGTGTGAGTGAGAACAGTTTCAAAAGTGTTCAGCGTTAATATTATGCTTTTTTAAATGAATATACAAGCCGTTATAATGATTTTTTTACTACTCACTACCGCGAAGGGATGTTTTAGTTCGAATATTTTTTCTTCCCAGATTATCAACTGTTTTCTGAAAATTTCGTCACAATATACTATGTATGTAGATATGGCGGAGTCAATGAAGTATTCCGTCCTGACTAAAACACTCATTAGATTATTTTCAAAGCATGAAAATAAATTATACTCAGAATGAGTATATACCTATGTGCTAATTCTATTTTGAAGGAAATCTTACCATTTAATACTTTAGGAAATGGAAATAATATTTTTTTTGTTAAGATTTCTTAGTATGAGCAATTAATTACTGAGATTTTATTCATGTTTGTAATTTTCTATTTTGAGTTTTGATTATGAATTATTTATCTATTAAAGAAAATTTTCAGGACAAACCATATTTATTTATTCAATTTATGTACAACAAATACAGATTCATTGCCATGAGGCAATCTTTTTCAACAACCAAATCCAATCAACGCGAAGCCTCAACTTAATTTGTTATAGTAGTAAAAAGTACCTTACTACTAAGAAAAATAATATGTAACATATCGAATATCTAATTTATTATTGAATTTAAGGCCATGTAATATAACATGGTTATATTAATTGTTTTTATTGTATATTGTCTTATAGAAACATACAGTTAAATTAAAAATACCGAAAATCTAATATTGATTTTTTTTTTGTCTACAGATGTCCTGGAACCGAGTTTTTATGGTATGTACACGATAATAATATAATATGATAAATATATACTTTCTTTGTATATAATAAATAAACTTCTCATACCTACTAATACAATTGATAACTATCCAAATTAACAAATTAATATTTTCTTTACTGCATACCTTACTGGAAAAAATAAATAATTTTTATTTAGAAAACATTTATACTTACATAAAAAATTAGGTACTACACGATTCTCGTCTATAATTCTTTCTTTGTACCTCTTTCATTATTACTCTGTCTACCTATGTACACTACATTATTATGTAGATATAATAATATAAATTGCAAAATGAAATGAATGCGCAAAAGGTTGCGGTGATAGCATTTTGACAATATATTTTTATACCAGGGTTTAGATTTTATAACGGTGTGTCCCTTTCATTCGGTTGTGACCCACTCGTTAAACCTTTCGTTACTTTGGGGAAGATATATGTATACATATATGTATGTATCTCTCTCTCCTAAGTCTCTCCCACCCTCCCATATCGCTAAACCGCGTGTGAAAATTGACCCATGTCAGTATCACTTTCATTGAATTCAGATGTCAAAATAAACGTTTTATTACCTACAATCAAAACTATCGCTAATTGTTATTCATACCTTTGCTACACTAATCTATTCAATAACATAATTTCCTATGTCTGTTGTTTGTCCGCGTCAACCGACCCAAAAAATCAAGGGTGATAGTGTCATTCTAGTGTCTATGAGACATACACATTATTATTTATACTTATTTGAAGAATTACTTTAATTGCTAGTTGAACATTTACAGATTAATTTGATTAGAGAAAAGAAATTTAGAAATTTGGCAATAAACGCGTTTTTTGTTAAGTGATAATATGTGGGCGATATCAAAAGGACGAGAAACATTAACAATAGAATCATAAAAATCAAATGCAGATCTATTTGGGCAACAAAAGAACATTATGGTCGGGCGACTCAACATCCAATCCACATTGGCAGATTGGACTATCCACAACACTAATTTTATATAAGTGAAAAGGTAATATACAATGACCAATTTGGAGTCGGCAAATATTGGATATTTCTCTTTTTGATATCTTCATCGCTTGAAACCAGGGATGTTTTGGTATAGTGTTTTGAATCGATTAGAGTAGGTACCAAGATGAATATAATATATAATAACAAGAGGTGTGACTCCCGTAATGTTGCTGATCGAGTAATCTTTGATTAGAGTACCAAGATGAATATAATATATAATAACAAGAGGTGTGACTCCCGTAATGTTGCTGATCGAGTAATCTTTGATTAGAGTACCAAGATGAATATAATATATAATAACAAGAGGTGTGACTCCCGTAATGTTGCTGATCGAGTAATCTTTGATTAGAGTACCAAGATGAATATAATATATAATAACAAGAGGTGTGACTCCCGTAATGTTGCTGATCGAGTAATCTTTGATTAGAGTACCAAGATGAATATAATATATAATAACAAGAGGTGTGACTCCCGTAATGTTGCTGATCGAGTAATCTTTGATTAGAGTACCAAGATGAATATAATATATAATAACAAGAGGTGTGACTCCCGTAATGTTGCTGATCGAGTAATCTTTGAATTGAATAATGCGAGGTACGCAGTCTAATAAATACGGTTCAAATATATTATTATACGAAATAAGTTCCATCTACCAGGTAAACATAACGTGCAGAAGGTCATAGATAACAAAATGCCGTAAGATGATTTATAACTAGTTTATAAGAATGTTCTTAAAATTGCAAAATCCGCTTTTAAATTGTAGTAGAAAGTTAGAATCCATATCTTCTTTGTGGTAAGTATGTCAAGTACCCCAAAATCAGCTTCAGCTAGGTACATATCATTTTGGATGTAAGACTCTCGGTCCCGCGCCGAGATTTGTATAAGATCTATCAATTTACGGATAATTGTCAACCACGACATGTGGTTTCGATGGACCCTCTATTTTTCCTTCAAAATTAGGCGGATTACCCTTAATCTACCTCTTCTCTATCTAGATCGTGGATCTGTTCTTTCTCGGCAAGTTACTCTTTTGCGGTCTTCCGGAAAAACGATGTCCTGGTGCGGCCAACGACATCATTGGCCGCAATATATGTGTACCATCCTGTTTATGTGGTCCCTACGAAATCTGACTTTGCTCCATCATACTATGATGTCCTCGGTCTCACAGGTCCGCCTAATTTCCTCGTTCCCCCACTCTATCTCTTAGTGTCTTCGCTGTGATAGCAAAAATAAGGACCTTCATTTCTGAATCTCAGCAAATTTTTTATTCAATTCGTGTCAATTTTGGTCTTTATGCTATTAGGTTATCTATATTTTAATTATTTTTAATAATAACATGATCAAAAAATGGCTAAAGCAAAAATATCTATTGACAATACCTGATTTCTTCTTCTCCTTATCCTTTTGTTTACCTTATCCATCATTACTATGAACTGTTCTTATATTCAATCTCTTTTGTCATTTTCTATTTAACTCTTCTTCTGTTATATTTATTATCTACATATTTTTTTTTATTTTTTGTTATGTACCTAATTACCTTAGTACAATAGTAGGTACCTACACGTTGTATTGTATATTTAACACTAGCTTTTATGTCCCGCCGTTGGCCAAGAATGTAAAATTGTGAAAGAAAAAGCAATCGTTTTTATAATATTGTCACCCAATTATTTTGTAATATCAGACTATGAAAAGTGGTTTGAAATTTGATTGAGTTTAAGTATTGTAAAATGTTCAAGTGATGGCCACAACCCATTCTTTTTCATATATTGCTATAAAGTGTGAATGAAGTATAATATTTATACAATTTCTGCTCGCATGGACTATGCGTAATGGTTTTAAATATGACTGTTTATCAACGTTGTAAAGAGATTGGTTTGGCCACAACCCCCATTTTTAAATATTATCATCGAAAACAAATTGTAATGTGTACCTATTGAAAATTTAGTAATTTTGGATGTTGGGATGTGGTTAAAATTTGATTAAACAAACGTAGGTACTGAAAAGATCTAGTATTGGTCACATCCCATTCGTTTTTATATTTTTTCATCAAGTGTGCATTATATTTTTGCTCAATTTGACTGAAAGTCTTCATTAACGAAGAAGAAGAAGAATTGAACTATAGTAAATAGTTTTTAATTTGAATATAAATGTTGTGAAGAGTTCAGTAATGGCCACAACCCCCATTCTTTAAATATTAGGTGTTGAAAATTATTCAAAATAGGATGATATAAATGGTTTAAATTTAATTAAACAAAAGTATTGAAAAGATTCTAGTGCAGGTTATATCGTCACATCCCATATCCCATTCATTTCATATGTATTTTCATCAAGTGTGCATATCGTTAATAATATTTCTGCACAATAGACTATTAGACTTAAAACTAACCCAAAAGACTAAATAAAAAAGAGAAAAATAAGTATAAGACTATAAGAAATAGTTTGTATAAAAAACTATTCCTATGGTCTACATAAAATAAGTAAAAATACATATACCTAATAGAAGAATTAGACTATTGGAAATAGATTGTATAAAAGCTCACCCAAAGGTCTACAAAAAAGAAGAAGAAGAATATTTAGACTATTGGAAATAGTTTGTATAAATACTGACCAAAAGGTCTACATAAAAGAAAATGAATAAGACTATTGGAAATAGTTTGTATTAAAACTCTCCCAAAAGTCTACGTACTTAAATGAAGAAGAATAATAATTAGACTAAAGGAAATAATTTTTATAAAAAAATGACCCAAATGTATACATAAAAGAAGAAGAAGATGAATTAGACAATAGGAAATAGTTTGTATAAAAACTGCCCTAAAGGTCTACATAAAATTAAGAAGAAACAGAATTAGACTCCAGGACCCGCCGCTTCAGGCCCTTCAGTACCTCCCGTCCCTTTAATCCCTCATTACGTCCCTTCCCATCAGACCCTTCACTACCTTCCGTCCCTTCAGGCAGTTTTATACCTCCCGTCCCTTCAGGCCCTTTAGTGCATCCCTTCCCTTCATTACATCCCGTCCCATCAGTCGGTTAAGAAAAGTTTAAATCCAGAAACCATCCTGGAAGAACCGCGAAGAGATGAAAGAACATTCTTTTCCCAGGATGCTCTACTTAATAGGTAAAATGACTAAATACACGAAGAAGAAGAAAAAAGTTTAAACCCAGATACCTGCGAAGAGATGGAAGGACAGTTGGACCTTCTTCTCCCAGGATTCTCCAACTTCATAGGTAAAATGACCAAAAATACACGATGAAGAAGAAGAAGAAGTCATAAGTTTAAATCCAGATACCTGCGAAGAGATGGAAGGAAAATTGGACATTCTTCTCCCAGGTTAGTCCACCTTCAAAGGTAAAATGACCAAATAGACGATGAAGAAGAAGAAGAAAAAAGTTTAAATCCAGAAACCTGCGAAGAGATGGAAGGAAAATTGGACTTTCATCTCCCAGGATAGTTCATCTTCATAGGTAAGATGACCAAGTACACGTTGAAGAAAAAGAAGAAAATGTTTATATGCAGAACCCGTCCTGGAAGACCTGTGAAGAGATGGAGGGACAGTCGGACCTTCTTTTCCCAGGATACTCCCCCTTCATAGGTAAAACGACCAAATACACGAAGAAGAAGAAGAATAAGAAAAAAGTTTAAATCCAAAAACCATCCTGGGCATACGCTCGACAATTCACCAAAGTTTCATTATAATCGGACAAACGGTTGATAAATAAATAAATAAAATAATTTTCCTATAGGAAATCAGTATAGGTATATTATTGTTGATTTGTAAGTAAATAGTATTAGGTAGGTACCTACCTACAACAACCTTCTAAATAAATCCGATTCCTAACAAATTTTATTTGAATATCACATTCTTTCTGTAGCCATGGAAACGATTCGAACACGTAAGTAATATCGAATGGTTCGGATACATTTTTTGAATATGTAGGTACCTACATTGGTTTGTTCGATGCCATAAAAATGAAAATTGTCCGAAATATCAAATATTATATACAAATTATGCAATTTTATTATGCCCATATCTTTACTAATAATTAACAGACTTTTACAATATACGTCTTAAAACTTGCTGTAATGTCTTGTGTTTCATTTTATTATTTCATATTTATATTTATTTCAAAGGTTTATTATTTTCAAGAACATATTCATTCGGTAGGAAAATGAAATATTGTATGAAAAGATATTAAAATGGCGGCATTTATGTACAAAACGCTTACTTTAAAAATAAGTTAAACATTATAATTATACAAAATATTCACCATGTTTTTCACTTAAACGCTAAGTTATACTTGAAAGTAAATTTTTTTCGTGTAAATACGTACTTCTAACTTTTAAACTAACAGATATATGCGTGCAAAATGTACACTTTTTTGACAGATACGACTTGGAAAATTTTGTATGAAAAAAATAATTATTGAAATATTTTTAAAATTCAGCATTTTTATCGCATTATTTTTAGCGTGACACTGCATCAGGTATACAGGTACACGTTCGCACATAAATTAGATTTTTAGATGCTCTTGGTTTTTCAGAAGGCGTGAGACAAACACACACACACACACATACACACACACATACACTAACATTTTGATTGCTTTATTACTTTAGATTAGTCCGCCAGTCTACAAATTATATGTACAAGAAATTACGAATAAATAAATGTTGGCAGAATATCATCCAATATTTACATGGTCATTGGTCATGCCAGAATTATTTTCAATATGTAGGTACCTACTCATGTAGTCATACCAGAATTTTTCGTTTATCCGGAATTTTTATTTCGGATTTGAGTATTTTTTTCGGTAGAGTACAATTTGCTATTGTGAATCCGCGTATCTATATTTGAAGCAACTAAGTACCGATCGATATATATTTGAATGGATTTAGGATTAATCCATTTTACTTAAGTCGTAAAGGTCCATTTAAGAAGGTGTTTATAATCTGGGGCTGTAATCCTCTCCCTCTCTACATAATACAGCCTTACCTGCCTGTCCCTGTCCCAACTCAAGAGTTGTTAAGCGTATTAAATATTTAGATGTTACGTTTTAGCATTGAGTGAAATCAAATGGATAACTTTAAAAGTTGATCGTGAAAAACTGTCGCCATTCGTGTAATATTGGGTTGTATGGAAAGTCATTTTTTTGCTGTTTTTATTTTGTGAAAATGAAAGACGAAAATTAAATCAAGTTGTTTCACGTGAATACATCAATCACTGCATAAATACATACATATCACGCCATGTCCATAACAGGGAAAGAAGAGAGAACCGAGCACCATACTCCTCTATTTTTGCACACATAACTGGCTTTCTTTTCATCCATGCATCGTCGATTGTTCAAGCTCCTTATGTTTTCTTCTTTCAAAATATCATTCAGTGTCAGCATCAAAATTGCTGAAACAACACAAAGTAGTTTTGGCACTGGTGTTCTGCCAATACATCTCTATACACATCGAGTATTATTTTCGCTTGAATGGCATTTTACCTTGTTGATAGTAAAAAATGTAATATGTATACCGAACAAACAAACTTCACAAGTAGGCCTTTGCTATATTAGGCGTCAAAACATGCAATGACAATAAAGCTCATGTGTGAAGTTGACTATGCCAAAAATAAACAATTAAATCCTGTGTTGGGAAAAAATGTCTTTCCGAATAGTCTGTTATAAATTCAATTTGGGAGATAAACTGGATTACTATCCGCCATTTGGACACGTTCGACGTGTTGACATTTTTATTACATTAATCAAGTCCTATCTTATATCTACAAATAATTATATACTACCTACGCTTAAAACCCGTAGATTGTTGAGTGCATGGCATTAATAATTATTATAGGTAGCTACCTTATAAACAATTTAATTTATAACACCGATATTAGGGAATTCATTTCTAAGTACATACTTATATAGTGTCTAACTTAATAGAAAGGTTGCCTGACGTCGGATTAGTAATCTCGCTAGCCGTTCTGCTAATCTACCTATCTTTGGCTGCTTGACGTCGGATTAGTAATCTCGCTAGCCGTTCTGCTAATCTACCTATCTTTGGCTGCTTGACGTCAGATCAGTAATCCCGCTAGCCGTTCTGCTAATCTACCTATCTTTGGCTGCTTGACGTCGGATTTGTAATCCCGCTAGCCGTTCTGATAATCTACCTATCTTTGGCTGCTTGACGTCGGATCAGTAATCCCGCTAGCCGTTCTGCTAATCTACCTATCTTTGGCTGCTTGACGTCGGATCAGTAATCCCGCTAGCCGTTCTGCTAATCTACCTATCTTTGGCTGCTTGACGTCGGATTTGTAATCCCGCTAGCCGTTCTGCTAATCTACCTATCTTTGGCTGCTTGACGTCAGATCAGTAATCCCGCTAGCCGTTCTGCTAATCTACCTATCTTTGGCTGCTTGACGTCGGATTTGTAATCCCGCTAGCCGTTCTGATAATCTACCTATCTTTGGCTGCTTGACGTCGGATCAGTAATCCCGCTAGCCGTTCTGCTAATCTACCTATCTTTGGCTGCTTGACGTCGGATCAGTAATCCCGCTAGCCGTTCTGCTAATCTACCTATCTTTGGCTGCTTGACGTCGGATTAGTAATCCCGCTAGCCGTTCTGCTAATCTACCTATCTTTGGCTGCTTGACGTCAGATCAGTAATCCCGCTAGCCGTTCTGCTAATCTACCTATCTTTGGCTGCTTGACGTCGGATTTGTAATCCCGCTAGCCGTTCTGATAATCTACCTATCTTTGGCTGCTTGACGTCGGATCAGTAATCCCGCTAGCCGTTCTGCTAATCTACCTATCTTTGGCTGCTTGACGTCGGATCAGTAATCCCGCTAGCCGTTCTGCTAATCTACCTATCTTTGGCTGCTTGACGTCGGATTTGTAATTCCGCTAGCCGTTCTGATAATCTACCTATCTTTGGCTGCTTGACATCGGATTTGTAATCCCGCTAGCCGTTCTGCTAATCTACCTATCTTTGGCTGTTTGACGTCGGCTTTTTAATCCCGCTAGCCGTTCTGCTAATCTACCTATCTTTGGCTGTTTGACGTCGGATTTGTAATCCCGCTAGCCGTTCTGCTAATCTACCTATCTTTGGCTGTTTGACGTCGGATTTTTAATCCCGCTAGCCGTTCTGCTAATCTACCTATCTTTGGCTGTTTGACGTCGGATTTTTAATCCCGCTAGCCGTTCTGCTAATCTACCTATCTTTGGCTGTTTGACGTCGGATTTTTAATCCCGCTAGCCGTTCTGCTAATCTACCTATCTTTGGCTGTTTGACGTCGGATTTTTAATCCCCCTAGCCGTTCTGCTAATCTACCTATCTTTGGCTGTTTGACGTCGGATTTTTAATCCCGCTAGCCGTTCTGCTAATCTACCTATCTTTGGCTGTTTGACGTCGGATTTTTAATCCCGCTAGCCGTTCTGATAATCTACCTATCTCACAGGTTTTTAAGAAATTCTAAAGTTTTTATTTTCTTTTAAGTCTTACAAAGAAATACCTATATTGTCGATTGTAGTATATCTAAAGAATGTGATAACAGTTCTTTGAGACTTTGAAGTATGTTACAAATCATTTTATATGTATTGTAAATTGTTGCGGAGTAAATTTATTCCGCATAAAATAAGAACAATTTGAATTTATTTCGCATCATAAATGGCAATAGTGGTCCATAAAAATATATATTATGTCAAAAGGAGGCATTTTCGGCTGTCGTAAAAAGAAGCTGTGACAAAAAATGTACCTACATCACATCACATCGTATGTATGTATGTCTGTATGTAGGTAGGTAGATAGTCGCAGATAAAGCGAGTTGCTAACAAAAGAACTCCATAGACAATAAAATACCACACATTGTTAACTGGTCGGGGATAAAATAGTATTAATTTTTGACCATTCGTAGCCGCTGATAATACCGATGTGGCCCGACATCATGAGAAATTGTCATACATCTATCTACACCTACCTCACTTCATACATTTTCCTCTAACTATAACACAGGTACATGCCAGTAGCGGAATTGCTTATAGAAGCCGAAAATCTTGGCTTGCCTATGAATATTAAGTTAAGAAATTCAAAACCTAATAATTTTGTCTGTTATATTGAAACCATATACCTACTACACGATTAAAAATTGAACCGTTTGTGTAGATACAATGCTTGACAGGGCCACAAATGTAAATATTATTTTGGCTTGTGATTTTATAGTATATTTTCATGGCCACCCAAATTAACAACGATGCTAAAAAAACATTAAATTTTCGACATGTCCCAATTTCTTTCAGGGTTTGCCTAGTCCGTAGGTTATACCTACATAAATTTTTATGCCGTGATGGTATGACAGAATGTATATTTATGGTATAAAAATACTCTGAAACATCTGTATCTGAAATCAAGCGTTCGTTAGACTTTGAATTATTATTGTTGATTGATTATAACTATAATATTATATAGATATTTGTAAGGTTTATTTTTTATTCTGTTTTTTTTCTACAATTAATAATGTGTCTCCACCGGGACCTTTGAATCAGCAGTCAGATACCCAACCAACTGAGCCATGATATCATTTTTGTTGCTACATTCCTACCTATAAACTTTTCGTGTTTTTTTTTATTATTTCACATTAAGGGTTATATTACTGGAGTTTTTTTTTTTTTTTAGAAAAAGTACTGAACCTCAACTTTTTCTTATATTTTTCTTTAAAACACTCCCGTAATGTGTCCCTATGGGTATAATAATATGTTGATTGTCAACTGTCGTACTTTTGTGTAGCTAGCGAAAAAAAATACTGAGCAGAGACAGATTTTGAATACGACAGAGCGAGACAAAAATACTCTCCATAGAATAATATTATATCGCACATAATTATTGAGTAGGTACCGACATACAATTAAAATGTTTGATTGTCTTTACTTGTGTGATTGTATCAGGATGTTTATAAATCAAAATAATTTCAAATATTAATTTTACCAATGGCACAAAATTCTAAACATTCATAACTTAACTATTTTTATGAGTACCTACCTACCTAATATCAAAAATATTAGAAAAAAGCAAACTAATATTTTTTTGATTGCGTATACGTAAACATTGGATTTTTTTCAAAGATATTCTTATTGGTAAACATTTTAACATCTCAATAAAGACGAAGTTGGGATATTATTGAAGAACCAGGAATTCAAGGTACCTACATGACTTACGACCTGTCATCGGCTGGCTTACGTGATCACTTTAAGCGCTTGCGCAACGTTCACCAGTTATGACTTCTTGCTAAGTTCCCTTATAAAGTGTATTTCACACGTACCGCAATTAACATATTTATGTATTTTTCTTGTTTTTGTGTACATGTTTTTTAATTATGAAATATATTAATTTCGAAATTGGCGTAAAAGAATCGCTTAATTAAAATTATATAAGTACCTACCTATCTTGTTTATTCCTTTCTCTCTCTTTAACGTGAATCTCTTTCCTTCTTTTTTCTTAGAGATACTTATTGTTATAAAAAAATATAATATTTGTCTTGTTTCAAAAATATTTTACTTTTTTCACATTTTTACATACTTAACATAAAGGCATACTACGCAATGTGGGATAACCAGCGACAGGCGGAGGCTTGTGCATTGCATTAGTAAAGGAAGCACGACACCTGCGAGTATCCCCACATACCAGTCTCGTCTCACCAAAAAAGGCACTATATTCAGAATGGGTGGTGAACATGTTTGCCGAACTATGTGAAATGTTATTTTGCTTGTATTTTAGATTTTCCGGTTCTTTAGGGATACCCGAAAACGATGACAAAACGACGAAAGGAGTGGAAGCACTATTCTAGGCCGGTGCTTCACAATTTTACCTATACTAAATACCTACATACAAATGGTCTCGGCATATGTTTGACAAATTGACATTTGATCTTGACAAAATCTTGTCATTCGATAAATAATGTTTTATATTCCGGTCATTTTAACTAAAACAAAGATGAGGTTATCTTTTAGACACGATTTTTCATGTTTTCGTAAAGATTAGGTAAAATTTTGAGTTTTTTTCTTGTCATTATAGTTTTATTAACTTTTTCTGAATACCGAAATACTCATTACCTCGTCAGTAAATTATCAGTAATTAGGGGCATCTCCAAACTATTCATTCGTCCAAAATGATTCAAAGAAGTAAGACTGTGTTATAGTTAGTTACCTATTGTAAATTTCGTGTACCTACTGACTATTTTTTAACGGTTACATATCGTATCCTCGAGCCGACTCGATGATCGATGGCCTTATTTTATTATATGAGAATATACTATCGTAATAATTCTAAAGAAAAAAAACCCTCCCTTGCCGTCAGATATATTTTGAAGGCATCGGGGATCTATGAAACGTAATCGGGGAAGGAGGTTTAAAAAATTCATTCTCGCCAAAGGAAAAATGGCCTGTTGTAAATCTCGAGGTCGAGTAGATTGTGGAGATAGAGCGTGTAATTCGTCTTTATGTTGAGAAAGGGTTGAATTATTACTTTCATATATATACACACACACAACGCCCATCCATTCCATAATAATATATAATACTCTTCCCACTCTGAAATTACAATCAAAACATTAAGATCGAGCTGCGATCAAAATCTAAGCCTCGAAACAGAAAAAAACTTCTCTTATGTCCGTACAAAATACAAATGCTGATAGAACGCTCAGTATCCCAGTACACAATACTTCATTTTTCACCACATCTTTCTCCGTACAAGCAGCTCGTCTTTGGAATCACATCCCATCGCAACTTCGAGTTTCATTAACACTTCCCGCTTTCAAAAGAAATCTGAGGAATCATTTCCTTACACATAACACCTAAATTTGTCTCCTTATCCTATCTTTGTCCCCCCCCCCTCTCCTGTCCCTTCCGTTTCTTTATAGTTTTTGTTTTATATGTTTTATTTTCTTTGATTTTGTTTGTATAATTTCTTTATTGCTTTTGTTTGTATAAATCATAAAAATTTTGGTACATACCATAAATGTAATTAGTTTTTCATCAAATACATATCGTTAGTTGGAAGATATTGCCATTCGGCAATAAGCCCGCCATTGTGCACTTGTGCCGAAAAAGCTTAAAATCATAATAATAAAATAAGAACCTGGGAGGGCTACTCATGACACGTTCTTAATACATTCTTAGCTTGCCTTAATCTTAAAAATGTATAAATCAGTACTCGATCATAATCCAATATTAATCTTTCTCTACATTTAATTACGAAAATACGTTAATATCAACATTTAATATGAAATTATCGTTAATTGTTGTATAGATTAATACTTTTCAATTAATTTAATCTCAAAGATTGCTTAAGTCTGAAGCTGATCTTAATTTTACCATTATCAACTTCATGAGTAGCCCAGCCCTACTGGATCTTATTTTACATTTTTTTTTGTTATTCATACTTGTTTCGAAATAAATATTTAAAATATTTTTTTTTAAATTATTATAGCCACGTATTTTTATAAAAAAAACAATGATTTATAATGAAATTTACACATAACAATCACAAACGAACATAAAAATAATATTTTAGTGAAAATATTAATATCAAATAATAATAAAACAACCAAACTACAACTAAAATGTATATAAACTAAAAATGTAACAACTTAAAAGTGTATGTATATAAACTAAAAATGTAACAACTTAAAAGTGTATGTATATAAACTAAAAATGTAACAACTAAAAAGTGTATGTATATAAACTAAAAATGTAACAACTAAAAATGTAACAACTAAAAAGTGTATGTATATAATCTAAAAATGTAACAAATAAAAAGTGTATGTATATAAACTAAAAAAACAACGACTTTAAGTATATAAAGTATAAATCGAGTATGAAGAAGAGTTATTTTTTATACAACCGGAAATAAATCATTTTATAATATAAAAACTTCACATAACAAACTTCTCTCTTTTAGTTATATTATGTGTATGTACATGTTCATCTATGGGTCTGAATATTTCGAACCAACATTATTTATCCAGACGGAAAATGAAATATAGAAAACAAAAAAAAGTATTTTCCGTTATGTAGCTTTCTTAAGAATATTGGTGTGACGTCATTGGGGGATTCCCGGTGTGAAGTAACGTCATTCCCCTCCACCCACCTTCCCCGTCCCTCCAATCAGTAGTAATGTTTTTGACGTCATTTAGTGCTTTCAGACAATATGCTCATTTTGAACCTTTGTTATTAGGGCGCGGGTTTCCTGTTACGGGTACCATACCATGGAGAGGGTCTATCTATTTGCGTGAATACCATCACCAGTAGCGACAGACACTATTATTATAACTTGAAATATCAATAGCAGAATGTTCCGACTGAACAAAAAGCTTAAATTAGCATGATTCAATAAAATCGTACTCTGATAAAGATTACACAAAGATTTATTTCTTTTCACAAGGCGATCATTTTTGCCGATGCGGACTTATTTAACTGCTAATGTAAAAAAAGATGATATAAACCCCTTTTTAAATAAAACTGACATATACATCTTCATATATTCCCTATATTAGTCATCAAATTTGTGCTAAAGGTTAAAGCCGGAATTATTCGCGTTTGCGATAAACCCGATTAAATTCGCGAATGTTCACGTTTTTGAAAAATAACACCGAAATAGGATCTTTTAGGACATTTTCATGAAAAAAATGCATAGTAATTATCCACCAAAAAGGCAGAATTAAATAAAAAAAAATCATTATATCTCGAATTTCTGCGGAAAAGTCACTTGTTAATCTAAATAAATGATATGTTAATTTCTCTTAATATATATTTATTTGTAGAATACCTATAACATTAATTTTATGAAAATGTCACCAATTTTCTAAAAAATAATACCGTTTTTCATAAAAAAAAAATAACACCGATTTCATAAAAATTCATATTTTTACTATTCCGAAAAAAATTACACCGCTATTCTACACAAATAACTCCTTTTTTCAAAAAAATAACGCCAATAATAACTCCGATTTGCTAAAAATAACACCCCTTTTACAAAAAAAACAACGCGAATAATTCATGGGGGCAAGTCTGGTCCAACCGGCGAAATAGAAACCCTCACGATTACCCATATCATGGGTATAATTACTATGGAGTTTTTTATTATAACAAGTTTTTTTTACATGTATGTCGATCGGTTGGTCTACTTTTATGTAGGTGTACGTATACGGCCGGGCGAGTGAAATTAGTCTGTTTCAGCGTAGTTTTAGTTGGCATACATTCATTTCGCTGACTAGGTATCTGTATCATATATAATCTAAGTGCTAATCACTATCCAGTGTATACAAAAAAAACAATGTTTAAATTTCCGTTTGGTTTAAGAGTATTTTTTTATGCTCATCGCCCAGCCGTTTTATACGGAGTTGGTACCTTTGATATACCTTCACCGTCCACAGAATCAGGATTATATAGAGCTGACATAACTGTATGTAATTGATCATTGCAGTCTGTGACAATGTCGGCCTTTGTGGCTCAGTTGGTTTAGTATCTGCCTGCTGATCCAAAGGTCAAGGGTTCGATTCCCGGTGGAGACACAGTTTATAGTTGTGTTTTCAGTCTGGATCTGTGAGACGATTAATATCGCAAGTCTCCAGAATGTGACAACTTGTTATTGGGTGCGTATTAAATTAATATTTGACATTGTACCTGTTAGTTGCCTGAGAAGTAATGTAAAATAAAAATGTCGAAAAAATTATTATAGTTTAAAATATCCTGTTGTCAGATAAGTTTATTAATATTGTATTAGAAGATTATCTCTGGGAGTTTCATTGATTGAGCGCACTTTAAATTTAGATCACCTGGATCCGGCTCCGGCCGCGATAGTTTCGTTCATTACTAAATCACAAATGAACACATGTCGTTATGGACATTGTTGTCATTGTTTAGTGACAGATGAATTCTATACTTTATCTGCCTATTTAATATTATATAATGTGTCGTTAGCCACAACCACCTCACCATAGCCTGTAACTAACTGACGTTTAATATTGTTACATGTCACGATTGATGGTGATGTGATTGATATTTGTAACTGACTCAACTCGACTATTGATTGCTTAGTTATTGTTTCTTGATTCATCAAATAGTCACTCGTCTACACTGTTCTGTGACCATCTTATTTAATATGAACTCCAATACAATAATTATCAAGATATCAGCTTCAACCAGTACCAAACATTTACATGTTTGTATTACTTTGATTAATTAAAAATTAATTTTATTTTGATGTGTTTAATGCTTATGAACAAACCCAGCACCAAAATACATTCAAGAGCTATCTGGGAGGCATCTCACACTCACATTGGATCACAGTGTAATAACTCCCTAAAGGAATTGGACAGAGCCAACAAAGCGGCTTACTATATGATGGATGCTTTAGTGTGAGTGGTCCTATAAAGTGGAATAGATTGCCTCCAGATGTCCGCAGTACCTACACAAAGCAAGAGCACTTTCTCTAAAGGACTGAAAACAGCTTTGTTTCGTAGAGCAACATAATACCGAAATGTAAGCGCACGTGGAATGATCATGAATCATTAAACGGCGCTATATAAATGATTATTTATTATAATTATTGCGTAAATTTGGATGCATATTATTTTATAATTTATTTTACTTCATATACAATGGCGGGTCTATTGCCATAATGCAATTTCTTCCAACCAAAGCAACGTGAGGACAAAAATATACGTAGTGTAGTGGTAGGTATATTAATTTTATAACAAAAACAACAAACAGACACACACGTAACATTATTTAGTGTTAAATGACCGCAACAAAGAGATAGAAGTTGTAGGAGGAAACAGAGAGAGGATGGAGAAGGAAAGTCAATTGAGAATTTAAATAACGATTCAACTTTAAAAAAACCTTATTTTTAAGTTAAATAGATCGAGACGTCCGTCGTAATATCATCACTCAAGGTGTTCCATTAGTTCCATAGTTGTACTTCAAAAGAGGAACTGAGAAATTCAGTAGACTGAAAGGGAATAGTTAGTATGGTATGATCAGCAGATCGAAGAGGCAGACCGTTATTTGACAAGATAATAACATTCTTCTAGTAAATTAATTTGTTATTAATATTATACAGTAATGAATGTTACGACGTTGACGTTAACGAAGAAGATGCGCACAATTTTTTTTTATAAATTAAATAAATAAATATAATGGTACTCAACAATATTTTTAAGAGTCTTTTATCTCGTCATTGTTAGCAAAAAAACTGAGATTGATGAATACGAGAACAGAGGACAACTTGAAGGATAATTTAACTATGAAATTCGAGAATTCAAAAACCAATGTTTCTGTAAGAATCAGAGATATAAATATGTACATATATAGGTACCTATGTTGTATTGTTGGTGATAAATCGAAGAGTTCTCCCACCCACCACCCGTTAACCTCGTTATTCCCGGAATACTGAATAATGGCCGCTGAATTATAATTATTATTGTTTCGCAATCCCGCGGACATTAATCATTTAGGGCAGACGGTTAACCTGTACCTACCTATCTACACAACAGCCCTCAGAGCCGATTTAATCTTATGCAAATGTATCTTAAGCCCCTCTACACAACACAATACCTTATAAAAATTTACAACAAAAGATTTTTTAATGATCATGACCTCGCTTCATTGTTTATGTGGCGATATTTAGATAAAAAGAAATTAAAATACCTTGAAAGTTGGCCATTTTTATTAAACCACACCACACCGTAATACCTACACCTTCCTACCTATGTATATGTGGTAGGTAGGTACCTATATAATAAAAATATATACCTACCTACCACATACATAGGTAGGAAGGCGATCGGTATGTCATTTCGATTTTTTACCGGCAGAGGACTTACCTTATTATTGTATTTTTTTCATTTATACTAATTATATGTATTGACGGCTAATATTTTAAACAAGGCTTGTTTGTGAAACAGTTTTTTTAACGCGGCGTATTTGATACGTTGTGCATATATAGATAATACAAAACAAACTATAGAAAATCGTAACGTAATGTTTATGGCAAAATTTTTGGTCGTAAGTAAATGTTCGTTATTGTCTCTAAATATTGAAGTTGGTAGGTATGTAATAATATAAAAAATATATAAATAATGATATCTCGCGTGATGTGACTTGAGTTTAGTATAAATATACTGTAGCATCCCATCCAGGCAGACAGGCAGGCAGGCAGACAGACAGGCAGACAGGCAGGCAGGCAGGCAGACAGACAGGCAGACACGCGGTCGCCACGATTGTCGAATAGTATTGTGTTATTTGAATATTTAATAGATCCGTGGAATCGGCAGCTGATCCATCCATGTTCATACATTGCACTTAACTACGTATTTATATATCCAGTGCTAGGCCGAGGAAAGTTTTAGATGTAGCGAAATCCGATTATAACGCCTCCCTTTCAATTCTGTACAAATTGTCTCCACTGTCATAATCTTTAATTAGTTTTCTATGGGGGCATCTATGCTATATTCAAGAACTGTGTTAAAGGAATGTACCATCAAAAAAATACTTAAAAGAGCACCTTATTTTGATCCTGGTATCAGTGTAAACATACCTATTAAGTGGATAAAATTGCCTTCTCGTGTTTCGCAAAGCCAAAATGTCTTGTTACCATTAAACGGCGCAATACAAATCTGATTTATTATTATTCGGGTGTCAATACAAGAAGAAAAATAATTTCTCACATCCATTCTGAATTTAGGACGAGCCTCTTGGGATACCAATCGTGTTTTCTTTTTTAAGTTAATGCACACCCGTACACCTGTCGCTGGATATTGTACAGTAATGCGATAGTATGTCTTATCCTTGACCTCTACAATAATTCATATAAATATTGTATTTATTGAGTCTTATCCAAAAATTGTAAAACTTTGTCATTTCCAAAATAACAGGCTTACACTTGAATCCAATTCCAATTTCAAAATATCATTCCCTAACTTTCACCTGCGTACATTCAAACAATAATAATAAACACTTCCTTGACCCTGCGCAAGTGGCGAGTTTTTTGGAATATGGCAATTTCTTCCGATTAACCAGTGTTCCCAGCCCAGAGAATCAATATTTGCTTGAGAAATGAATTTAAATATATTTCCTACCATTAAAAAGGTAGGTTCTTAGTGAAGTTGAGAGTAATGCAATTTCCTACCTACCGCATCATTCTCCATCTCCATTAAGAAAGGTTGTTTCTTAACGATAATTCAAAATTGGGATCGGGTTTAATATTTTATTTTTGAAGTTTCAGTCAATGATGGCGGTCGTCTGAACTTACCTAGGTACATGAGTCTTTATTACCTACCTGGGATACAATTGTAGAGTTTTGACCGGTTAAATAATATACCAATAAATATTCTGTGTCGTCTGCGTGGTGCCTGGAGCGGTCGCTCTGTTCACTCGTATAATAGGGCCGGACCTGTATATTTATATTATAATAATATGGTGCTAGTGTCTATATTAGGTATACGGCCATCCTTGAACCCGTTACGTACATACATACTTCACTCTCACTCTCTATATATAACCAAATACATACATACTGTGTCTCACCTACATTTATACAATAATAAAAGTGTAGCTTTTATGACTAATCTTATTTCAAGGATATAAGTCTGTAACATACATATGTACATAATATATCTCCAATAGCTGAAAACGAAATTGGATTCTTAAGGGATTTATTTGAAATTTAAATTATATCAATGTCAAGCTTTGTGTATGTCTAAGAAGGTATATATTATGTGTATATATACTAATGGTTCAGTTAATAAAGTATCCAACTCCTAAACCAAGAGTCGGGTTTGATTCCCGGTGGAGACACAGTTTTTCACTGTGTTTGTGCTTTTTAACTTCTTCTTCTTTTTATAGGTTGACACCTGTTTTTTTTTTGCTTTTTAACGACGCAAATAAATTCTACTCCAATATACCACATCGACATCTCTGTATAGCATATTTGAGAATGAATGAACTATCATTTACTATTGTCGGCATTCATGGTTGAGTTGGTTAGATATCTGACTCTTGAACGAAAGGTCCCGGATTTGATTCCCGGTGCATGGAGACACTGTTTTTTCTGTGTTCAATGTCTGGACTTGTGAGACGATTGAATTCATAAGTTCCAGAATGTGTGCGTGACAAATTACAATATACCTACCCCAGAACCAATGCAAAATACTCGACATAACCTAATATGAGAGCCTTCATTTCCGTGGCTCTTTGTTCTTGTTGTGTAAGCTCTTGTTTCAGTACCATTCTTTGTCTAACACAGGTTTTATAACATTAAATTTTGTTTATCAAAGACCGAGCTTTCGATCTATTTTGTTACATCAAAATGTGTTTAAAAAATTAAAAGAGCTTTGATCAAATATGTTTTTTTGCTCCGTAAATAACGAGATTTCTATCACAATGTGTTTTGTTTCTCCGTAAAGAAAGAGCTTTCGATCATAATGTGTTTTGTTATTCCGTAAATAACGAATTTTCTATCACAATGTGTTTTGTTATTCCGTAAATAACGAACTTTCTAACACAATGTGTTTTGTACTCCGTAAAGAACGAGCTTTCGTTCATTATGTCTTTTGTTACTCCGTAAAGGAAGAGATTTCGATCATTATGTCTTTTGTTACTCCGTAAAGGAAGAGCTTTCGATCATTATGTCTTTTGTTACTCCGTAAAGGAAGAGCTTTCGATCATTATGTCTTGTTAGCTGTAAAGATAAAACTTTCGATGGAAATGTGTTTCGTCACTCCGTAGGTACAGTTGTCCTCAAGCATCCAGTAAACTATGAAATTATCTTAGTTATTTAAAAATCATCTTATTCTGTTATGAAACAGGTATTTCGTATCTGATACTCGTAGTGAAATAAACATACCTACAAACATAGTGATGTTGTATGTATGTTAGGTTCAGTGCAGTAGGTACCTGTACATTCGATGTAGGTACATATGTATATATTGCATATGCACAATGCACATTGACTATTATTATTCTAGTATGTATGTATGTATGTTAGTAAATCGGTTAAGGCCGTGGTCTGTCATCCTCCATTATACCTATTATAGATAGACCACGGTCGGCCGTATTTTTCATTTAACTTTAGTTCACTCGATACCATATCGACACGACACATCTAATACATAGGTAGGTAGTCTATATTATTCAGATTATATTATTCGATCGTTTGATACTTACAGCTGGGAAGGCTTGCCAATTGAAAGAATGCAGGTGACTTCATCTGTGCTGTGCACAAACCAATTTTAGTACAGGGACATACCCTGACCAGTAAAAATTAGTTCGACGTTTCCCAACGGTTTGCGTGTCACTTTTGCCCTCCTGACCTTTGCAAACATGCTTTATAAAACTGTCGCCCGCGTTCTCTCACTTGTCGAGCTCTACACACAGCTATACCACCATAGTCTTAAAAAAATATATCTATTATTGGAGATAACGTACCTCTCCTTTGAACTTAAACTTTTTCACGGTTTAACATTAATTGGTGATATTTCAAAAATAGGTATATTTACCTCTACATACATTACGTGTTTTATTGCGCAAGTGCTTTAGTATTAGGTAGGTACTGTATTGTATAATATCGAGCTTTGATAATAATAATAATAATAATAACCATCCACCCACATAACACATACTTCATATATTATGTATCATCGTCATAATAGGCGTGATGACAGTAAGAAAAAATCATTGAAATTATGATTTTATTAGATAAAATATGTTATAAAGATTTGAAAAAATATATTTATTTTCATTTTAAAAGAGCGAATAATATTAATATTATTAAAATAAAAATACAAAATATGTTTGTCCGCCATTTTATGTGAAACACCAATCAGAGCGCATGACGTCACCATATTGTCACTGTCAATTGTGTTTGTTACTGTCAACTGTTGTGTTGTTCGAAATGGCTATTTTTTTTTCATAACAAGCTATATGGAATATGCTGCTTATTTTTAACATGCTATTTTTATTTATTGATTTATTTGGGACAATAAACCAAATAATATCGCTATCCGCTCTATTGAATCGTTGACGCATCTGTTATAACACGCACCGAGTATTGTAACGTGGTGGAGAATATTTAACGTTTCAGAAATAAATAACTTGGTGGCTTTCATTGCTTGATTATAAAATAAAATGATGTAATTATATTGTTTGTGGGAGTTGTACAGTGTTACATGAGGTTGAAATGGAAATACACAATGTATTATGATGAATCTAATATACATATGGGATAACTGTTATGATTCATATACATATTATGATTAATATATTAAAATATGTAATAGGTGTGATGACTGTAAGAAAAAAATCATTGAAATTATGATTTTAAAAAATAAAATAGGTTATAAAGATTTAAAAAATGTTTTTTTTTTAATTTATAGGAGTGAATAATAATAATATTATAAATATAAAAATACAAAATGTGTTAGTCCGCCATTTTATGAGAAAAAACAATCAGAGCGCACGACGTCATAGTATGGTCGCGTCAATTCTTCTGATAGTCTTCAATACAATATACGCATTAATTGTCGGTCTGGACTATGTTTATTTTGGTGTTATCGATATATTAATATTTTAATTAGATACTTAAAACTAAAACAAATTAAATATAAATGGAACAAGTATTCATCAAAGCAAATAGTTTCAATTTACCTAGATACTCGCCTACCTATCGGGGGACACTATGGGCCGGTATTACAGTGTCAGTTTAAGAGCTAAACTCAAGTTTTACAAAAATATAGCGTATTACAGTGTCCGTTTAGACCTAATCTTCCCTCAAATACGTCACTAAAACGACAAATATTTAACTCAACGTTTCTGGCAGATTAAGTACTTAACTGTGAGTCAACTGTCATTTGCTAGGCAACTCGTGTAGTTTCAGTTTCTATCACTAGAGGCGTTAGGCAACGTGTGTAGTTTCAGTGTTGTATCGAAGGTGGCGCCACACAACAAAACAAACTGACAGCCGTATTGAAACGAACACGGGCATTTAAAAGCATTATTTTGGTGAAAAAAAATTAATTTACCATGTTGGATAGTAAAACAATGGTATTTAAAGTCGTAGCGTCCCGTTTTGTATTTCGTATTATTTGAGGTTATTTAAATTTGACAGATAATAACCACAGAAAAAGTGAAATATGTCTATAATTGAAGATTTAGTAACTGACATGTCATATTGCACTGTAATACGGAAATGGATTCAATCTCCCCTTAACATTAATCTTGAGTTTGGCAAACTCAATGAGTTGAGGGCCGACTGTAATATCGGGCCTATGTTAATTGTATTTTGTATGTAACTTAGTTTTTATTGAATAAATAAATAAATAGTGAACGCTCGCAACGTATGGTAAACTAATTTAGTTTTAGTATTCTACAATTTTGTCATGCGATGGTGAGCTGACGAACGTTCGACATGTTATGATGCTGGTCACTGCCAAACTAAACTAGCAAGCTATATTTTTTTCATGCAATGAAGCGATTTGCGAAACGACGGCGATTACGCGAAGCATGCGTTTTAAAACATCGTTACAATTTTAGCAGCATACGAATTATTACATAGCGCTCGTTATTTGTATTGTGTTCATAACAAGCTATATTTATCTGCTATCGTTATTTTTAGCAATAGCAGCCATAGTAGTTATTTTTCTGCCTGTCTTAACTACTCTTAACTAGAATGGAACTTTTGATGGTCGGATATTTCTTTGCGTCGAACAAAGACTTTTGTTCATCAGAATTTCGAAACGTAAAAACTTAATAATAAGTACATATAAGTACTTTATTTATCTGTAATTTAAATACAACTTACATCTCGAAAATCGATAAAATATGCTCCTTCTTCTCTCTACATTATGTGTTCATAAGCTAAAAACATACGCGGGAAACTTATGATGGCCTATTTTGACGTTTGGACATTAATGAAGTTCTTTATATGCTTATTGCCTAAATAATGGTAAATATTATATTATTGAGAGCTAAAAGTGGGGGAACAAATACTGTACTTCATTGTAAACGCGTACTTAATAAAATTCACTTGTGTCTCGCCGTGCGAAATTTAATCACTTATTTCTCTTTTTTTTCGCGTGGGACGAAAACAAATACCTCAGTAGGTGTTTTTCTCGTCGTGTTTGTACATTTAGGGACCGCACAACACTTATGCACTTTTGAATTGATTATAAATACACAAATCGTCTTAGAACACATATATTACATATAGTAGTGATATGCAGTTTACGATACCATGACGTCACCGTCAGGGTCGGCAGCCGCCATGATACTACAAGCTTTTTTTGGCGTAAATGTCAAATTTGATTTTAAAATGGCGATTTTTACTACTAAACCTTTATTTTATGTAGAAATGTATATATATTTGAAAACAGTGAATGCGTAAAAACATTGTGAGATAGTTTTTCAAAATTAGTCATCATGCCTATTATACACCTTATAATGTACCTACACATACATAGGTACCTACATATATATAGATATATTATTATATATGTATGTAGGTATATGAATAATCCACAAACATTTATCCTCACTTTCGTTTGCGATGAAATTTTAATTCGCTCTTCACACCGACCCGATTGTCATACGGCCTAGAATATATTAGGTATGTACCTATATGTATTATTATACGGTGCCACTATTTTTACGACCGGAATTGGCGGGAAAAGCGTTTTCCCGCCAAAAAGTGTCTATTTACACGACAAATTTTCTGACGTCGTCTATGTTTTTAAGTCATTTATAACCATAGAAAGCGCAGATAAATCAAAATACAAAAATATTTACCTTTGTCATTTTTTCAATGGTCATAAAAATGCATCATGGAAACCAACTTGAAGAAAAAATAAATAATATTGGCATCTTATTACATTTACTTAATTTTATAAATCATTTTGTTCATCGAGATCTACAATTATAACAAAGTATAAACAAAGGTAAATATTTTTATAACTTGATTTATCTGCGTTTTCTGTGGTTATTTTTGGTTTTCGTCTATGGTTGAGTAGTGTAAATAGTCGTAGCCATTATTATAAACACCCACCACAATATACTTTCCTGCAAATAACTTGACAATTTTCGTCGTGGAGGGGGTACGCCTAAGTTATTTGTCGCTATATAACTATAGCTATTATTTTTTTTTTTTTTTAAAAAAAATGAATATGTCCTTGTTTAACAAGTACATATACATCTTCCTACGTTCCCTAAACTAAGCATAAATGCTTGTCCTATAGGTGAACGAGATCGGTCGAGGCAGGATTCGAACTCGCGACTACTGGATTACTAACCCAGCGCGCTAACCGCTCTTATGATTCCAGACTTTTAAAATTAAATATAAGACTAGTTTTTCTAAAATTATTTGTCGCATTCACTTTTCCTGTCTATTAAGTCGAGTGTTTTATCGCATATTATATACCTATACCTATACGCAAACATTTTATTTTAGGTCGTATGTCCTGTAGGTGTCTTTCCCGGTTCTCCTATAAATATAATTTGTTATATTGAGATATACATATTTAAAAAGTAACATACTAATACAGAATTTTCTTTTTACACGGTGAATACGTTCCACGCAATATCTCAATACACACCCAATACAGACCTACAGTTCCGCCGCACACTGCTATTGAGTCAGTCGTCAACCTTCCTGGGCAATAAGATCGACACTTACACAGGGTGTAAGTAGGTGTTTATAGTAATAATATAATAAATATATATGTATCAGATTCATCTTTGGGTTGAAAAAATTTGATCGCATATCACCTTACCGCAATTTTCTTTGTTGGCCCAGGATACGCCAGCGGCGCAATATACACATTTTGTCACTATTGTACAATATTCTCTCGAACCCAAACCTGCCACAGTACCTCAAAAGCAAATTCACTTATTTATCCAGTCATGGACTTCCACTCCGATCTGCTGAATGTACAACACTTTCCATACCTATCCATAATACAGAATTTCTCAGCTCTTCGTTCGAAGTTCAATCAGCTAGATTATGGAATAGCCTTAGTCCGGATATTGCGTCGTCTAACTCACTTAGTATTTTCAAGAAAAAACTAAAGAAGGAATATTTATCCTTGAACACCTGATCCCGATTTCCTCTCTTGTCCTTACCATATCCTTTTTCTTGCTATGAATTATATTTTTTTTTTGTTTTAATAGTATTTAAGTGTTATACGTATTTTCTTTGATTTCTTTTACTCTTTTTTATTTGCTGTTGTACATACACAATGTTGTCATACTTTGTAATCTGGTTGGTTGGAAGAAATTGCCTAATGGCAATAAGCCCACCAGTGTACAATTATATTTGTTTATATTATGTACAAAAAGATGTATAAATAAATTACATCTTTATTGTACTTAGGTAGGTACATATAAATGTTATTACAGCTTTTAAGGGAAAAGTGTAAAGTAAGATTCAAATAGAGAGAATATATGAATCGACGAAAATATATGCAAAAATAGAATAGTTAGGTATTTAAATATGTATCGAAGAAATTATTATGTGCATGAAATGACGGAAATATACCTATGCAAAGATAGAATAGTTAGGTATTTAAATATGTATCGACGAAATTATTATGTGCATGAAATGAAGGAAATATACCTATGCAAAGATAGAATAGTTAGGTATTTAAATATGTATCGACGAAATTATTATGTGCATGAAATGAAGGAAATATACCTATGCAAAGATAAAATAGTTAGGTATTTAAATATGTATCGAAGAAATTATTATGTGCATGAAATGAAGGAAATATACCTATGCAAAGATAGAATAGTTAGGTATTTAAATATGTATCGAAGAAATTATTATGTGCATGAAATGACGGAAATATACCTATGCAAAGATAGAATAGTTAGGTATTTAAATATGTATCGAAGAAATTATTATGTGCATGAAATGACGGAAATATACCTATGCAAAGATAGAATAGTTAGGTATTTAAATATGTATCGAAGAAATTATTATGTGCATGAAATGAAGGAAATATACCTATGCAAAGATAGAATAGTTAGGTATTTAAATATGTATCGAAGAAATTATTATGTGCATGAAATGACGGAAATATACCTATGCAAAGATAGAATAGTTAGGTATTTAAATATGTATCGAAGAAATTATTATGTGCATGAAATGAAGGAAATATACCTATGCAAAGATAGAATAGTTAGGTATTTAAATATGTATCGAAGAAATTATTATGTGCATGAAATGACGGAAATATACCTATGCAAAGATAGAATAGTTAGGTATTTAAATATGTATCGACGAAATTATTATGTGCATGAAATGAAGGAAATATACCTATGCAAAGATAGAATAGTTAGGTATTTAAATATGTATCGAAGAAATTATTATGTGCATGAAATGACGGAAATATACCTATGCAAAGATAGAATAGTTAGGTATTTAAATATGTATCGACGAAATTATTATGTGCATGAAATGAAGGAAATATACCTATGCAAAGATAGAATAGTTAGGTATTTAAATATGTATCGAAGAAATTATTATGTGCATGAAATGACGGAAATATACCTATGCAAAGATAGAATAGTTAGGTATTTAAATATGTATCGACGAAATTATTATGTGCATGAAATGAAGGAAATATACCTATGCAAAGATAGAATAGTTAGGTATTTAAATATGTATCGACGAAATTATTATGTGCATGAAATGACGGAAATATACCTATGCAAAGATAGAATAGTTAGGTATTTAAATATGTATCGACGAAATTATTATGTGCATGAAATGAAGGAAATATACCTATGCAAAGATAGAATAGTTAGGTATTTAAATATGTATCGACGAAATTATTATGTGCATGAAATGAAGGAAATATACCTATGCAAAGATAGAATAGTTAGGTATTTAAATATGTATCGACGAAATTATTATGTGCATGAAATGAAGGAAATATACCTATGCAAAGATAGAATAGTTAGGTATTTAAATATGTATCGAAGAAATTATTATGTGCATGAAATGACGGAAATATACCTATGCAAAGATAGAATAGTTAGGTATTTAAATATGTATCGACGAAATTATTATGTGCATGAAATGAAGGAAATATACCTATGCAAAGATAGAATAGTTAGGTATTTAAATATGTATCGACGAAATTATTATGTGCATGAAATGACGGAAATATACCTATGCAAAGATAGAATAGTTAGGTATTTAAATATGTATCGACGAAATTATTATGTGCATGAAATGAAGGAAATATACCTATGCAAAGATAGAATAGTTAGGTATTTAAATATGTATCGACGAAATTATTATGTGCATGAAATGACGGAAATATACCTATGCAAAGATAGAATAGTTAGGTATTTAAATATGTATCGACGAAATTATTATGTGCATGAAATGAAGGAAATATACCTATGCAAAGATAGAATAGTTAGGTATTTAAATATGTATCGACGAAATTATTATGTGCATGAAATGACGGAAATATACCTATGCAAAGATAGAATAGTTAGGTATTTAAATATGTATCGACGAAATTATTATGTGCATGAAATGAAGGAAATATACCTATGCAAAGATAGAATAGTTAGGTATTTAAATATGTATCGACGAAATTATTATGTGCATGAAATGAAGGAAATATACCTATGCAAAGATAGAATAGTTAGGTATTTAAATATGTATCGACGAAATTATTATGTGCATGAAATGACGGAAATATACCTATGCAAAGATAGAATAGTTAGGTATTTAAATATGTATCGACGAAATTATTATGTGCATGAAATGAAGGAAATATACCTATGCAAAGATAGAATAGTTAGGTATTTAAATATGTATCGACGAAATTATTATGTGCATGAAATGACGGAAATATACCTATGCAAAGATAGAATAGTTAGGTATTTAAATATGTATCGACGAAATTATTATGTGCATGAAATGACGGAAATATACCTATGCAAAGATAGAATAGTTAGGTATTTAAATATGTATCGACGAAATTATTATGTGCATGAAATGACGGAAATATACCTATGCAAAGATAGAATAGTTAGGTATTTAAATATGTATCGACGAAATTATTATGTGCATGAAATGAAGGAAATATACCTATGCAAAGATAGAATAGTTAGGTATTTAAATATGTATCGACGAAATTATTATGTGCATGAAATGAAGGAAATATACCTATGCAAAGATAGAATAGTTAGGTATTTAAATATGTATCGACGAAATTATTATGTGCATGAAATGAAGGAAATATACCTATGCAAAGATAGAATAGTTAGGTATTTAAATATGTATCGACGAAATTATTATGTGCATGAAATGACGGAAATATACCTATGCAAAGATAGAATAGTTAGGTATTTAAATATGTATCGACGAAATTATTATGTGCATGAAATGACGAAATTCCTAGTTATTGAAAATATTATAAAATGTATGGGTATGTAAATATTATAGAGGTGTTATTTTGACAATACTTAATGATGTCAGTAGGTAGTAGATCGTTTTCCCTTTCAACCTTCTTTAGGTATAAAGTATGATATATTATACACGGTGTATCACGAGGAGTGGATCGCAGCAGAGAGGTAGGGGACCTCAATACCTATCGATTTAACCCCCCATGTATGTTCAATGATATCGGGTGGTTCAAAATTTATGAACACTTTTGTGAAATTTTAATAAAAATCGGATTTCATACTAAACTACATCACTTGACTGTAGCTAAACTATTAGGTCTACGATCATGATTTTTTTTTCTGGGAATAGTTCAATAGTGATGCATATGGAAAACAATACCGGTGTGAGTCACTACCCAATAACTTAAAAAAAAAACGGTGCCACTATTTTTACGACCGGAATTGGCGGGAAAAGTGTTTTCCCGCCAAAAAGTGTCTTTTTACACGACAAATTTTCTGACGTCGTCTATGTTTTTAGGTCATTTATAACCATAGAAAGCGCAGATAAATCAAAATACAAAAATATTTACCTTTGTCATTTTTTCAATGGTCATAAAAATGCATCATGGAAACCAACTTTAAGAAAGAAAAAAATAATATTGGCATCTTATTACATTTACTTAATTTTATAAATCATTTTTTTCATCGAGATCTACAATTATAACAAAGTATAAACAAAGGTAAATATTTTTATAACTTGATTTATCTGCGTTTTCTGTGGTTATTTTGGTTTTCGTCTATGGTTGAGTCGTGTAAATAGTCATAGCCAAAAAAAAATTGCGACCTCAATTTTCCACTAACTTTTCGAGGGCTCTTGGAATAATAATTTCTCATAACCTTTTTTTCCACAAAACTATTACCATCATAGAGAGCTAACCCTGCAAATTTCATTCGCCTTGTATTAGAGGATCATGTTGAAAAGTTCACTTGAATTGTACGAGTACCAAAAATCTGTATTTTTGAATTTGTGTGTGAACCGTTTTTTATTTATGAAATGAATATGTCCTTGCTATACAAGTACATTTACATCTTCCTACATTCCCTTAATTAAGCATGATAGTGCGCTAACTGCTCTGCCATCGACCTATCTGTCATTGAGTTACTTACATACATTGTTGTATTATTAATTTTCTTTTGCTATAGGTTATATACATTATAATTGTGTCCAGGTATTTTTTTTAATAAAACTTTATGAGCTTTAAAAAAGTGTGCAACTCAACAATGTTTAATTATTTATGTACATAATATAATGTATCTCAGTTATTTTTTAATGACATGTCATGTCATTAAAAATTACATCAAAGATGTAATATATTGGATGTTTTCTTCCACATATAAAATGTTTTAAGGGGTGATTGAGGATGAAAAGTGATGGAAAAAAGAAAGAATAAATGTATGACCTAATTAATATTATCCGTTTTGGAGATATGGTCTTTTGAAAATACTATAGTAGGTATATTTTCTTTGTTAGGGTGTTTGACAATATCTCACAAATCACAAATCACTCGATTTTGACAAAACAATACAAAGATCATAGTTAGTATTTTCTACTTTAGGTTTTCGATAAATGTCTTTATTTGTAGATTAGACAATGGATTTTTTTATCCGGCTTCTCTGGAATACACTTTGACATCACTTGATTGAATACTTTGTTACCAATGTCCAGTATCATCATAGTTTTTCTTACTGAAATTACCAAAGTCATTAAGGCCTTCGAAACGAGAGAGCAGATAAGCTGGCCAGAAGGGGATCAGGGCTACCTTTCATAGGACCAGAACCAGCAGTTGGCCTATCTACAACTACGATTATTTTCTGCCTACCTACCTACTACATTATTTGGCCGGGCCCAAAACTCGTTCCCCGTGCGTTCGAGGGAACATCAATAAATAATTGAAGTGTATTCTGTTAAATAAATGACACAGACTTCTTTAAGTAAATTATTTTCGAGTGGTATTTTCGAAATTTAAGTCAATCATTTTGAATTGTTATTTTTCTGCGAACAGACCATACATAATGCTATGTAAATGCAATCGTACTGAAACTTGAAAGCTTTTCGGATATTTGAGATAATTATATATTTTTGATTCTTATTTCCTATCTTTTATCTATTTCTTTTTTAATTGGTTTCTGGAAATTACTCAAAAGCAACAAGGTCGCCAACGTACATCAATTATGTATGTATATACATTAAATAAATTGGTCATGTCTATCGATATACTACACTTATCTTTCTAATTTTATATTTCAAAATTTGGCTCTAAATACTTTAAATTTATAAAATGTCTAAAAAATAAACAAACACATCGACAGAAAAGTATACCAGACATCACAAAACACGACAAGAATAAAACAATCTGATAAATATTATTGCGAGATTTATATTCGTATCCAGGGCCACAAATTGAAAATATTTAGCATGTAAGTCAGAGTTGTATGTTGTATGCCCAATGCTTCCATGATCCAGATCAGATTATAAGTTTTAACAATCTCGAATAATGAAATAGGTACTAACCCTTTGGTTCCTATCCAAGAATTTCATTGAATACAAATCATATATGGAAATATAAGTAGGTATTTGAAGCATCATATGAAAACGTAAAACTATGTATTTGAATTTACGCGTTTTTTGGCGTATTGTAAGAAATTTCCTTACAAATGACAATGAACCATTAAGGAATTTTTTAAGAGAATTCTGGAAGGCCAGTTTTGGACAATGACAGGCGAAAGAATTCATTGAAAAGCCCTCTAAAAAAGGACAAGAAAGCTGCTAAATCTCAGCAGAGAATAATGACTGGTTTATTCACTGGTCACTGTCGTCTGAAAAGACACCATTACATAATGGTGATCGCTGAGGAACCAAACTGTAGGAAGTGTCAACAAGAGGAAGAAACAGCCTCACATGTGGTCTGTGAGTGCCCAGCGCTAATGGAATCCAGACACAGACACCTTGAAGCCTTTATACTAAGACCCAAGGACGTGGGAGGAATCTCAATTTGCAAAATATGGTACTTTATTCAAGAAACTGAACTGCTATTGAAATGACAACAATAGATCAAACATGGTCGCAGTGTGGGGGCGAAAGGTCCCACTCCTATCCAATAATAATTATAATAAGGCCTCATTGTAAAATGTTAAAATGGACACATTATGGAGCTACTTTTTAAGGACTAATGTTTATTTATTAATTGATGTAAAAAAAATTATTCTTCATGTTGATGTTTGCATACTTGTACTTGGTCCTTTGTAACATTTAATAAAGTGAGTTTGTTTGTTTTATTTGTGTAGGTGGAGATGCAACGTACCACTTCAAGACACTTGTGCCATCGGTGGCCGCGGGGGCCATCATTGGAAAGGGAGGGGACTCTATTGCTCAGTTACAGAAGGACACAGGTGCCAAGGTTAAGATGTCCAAGTCACATGACTTCTATCCAGGTAGGTCTTGTATTTGATAACAATATATTTAGCATTACATTTATCTTTTTTCCTAATAAGATTTATTATACTTCTTTCTTCTTCTTCAGCAATCTCTCCACTGCTGGATGTAGGCCTTTTCTAAGTACATTCTTTTTTTTGTTTTTCGGACCCATCTACTTCCAGCAACAATATCATCAGCCCACCTTTTCTGAGACTGGCCTATTCCCCTTTTCATATCCCATGGTCTCCATTTCAGAATTATTAGTAATAGAAAGAGAGGTGTGGGGCGACCACGGATGAGATGGAGGGATTATATCAAACAATATGGTGAAATGCCCTGGATGAAGAATGCACAGGATAGGGTGGCATGTAGGAGGCCTTCGTCCTGAAGTGGACGGGAATAGGCTGAGAAATTAGAAGGGCACTAATAGTTCATGAAATTTCTCTATGAAACCAAGCAATTTGTTTTCAGTCCTTAAAAAGAGAATTGCTTTGAACACTGCGTCGATACATCAATCTCATCATATGAGCCCTCTCCCACCTAATAATGGATATTCCCCTTCGACCTCCGTACTGCATATTTCTAGAGGAAATCCATTCCATGATGCAGTTCTTGGATATATTGTGGAGCTAGGTTGTTCGAAGCATTCAACACAGTCAATCAAATTTCATAGTTAATTCTCTCTGGACACTTCAACAGTGTAATTAATTTAAAGGAGGAGTTATTAGTATTATTTAGGGCTATTAGTAAAGATTTCATTGTTTGTAATTTTCCAGGTACATCAGAGAGGGTATGTTTAATATCTGGATCAGTGGATGCCATATTACAAGTGATGGACTTTATAATGGACAAAATTCGAGAGAAACCTGACCTAACAAAGACGTTCACGGCTGACGCGGATCCTAAAATATCTCAAGACAGAGATAAGCAAGTAAAGATATTAGTACCCAATTCAACGGCTGGCATGATTATAGGCAAAGCTGGAAATTACATTAAGCAGATTAAGGAACAGACTGGTAGCTATGTGCAGATCTCTCAAAAAGCCAAAGATATATCATTACAAGAGAGATGCATCACTGTTATAGGTAAGTTATTATCCTTTATTTATCCATTAACTCGTTTATTTATTTCACAATTACCATTATTAATTTTCATTCAATCACTTAAATTTTGCACTACTAAACTGACACTATGAATTATTTAAAAACACATTGATTTTATTTGAAATTTTACAATTTTACCTACATTCTAATTTTCCGGATTATCGGGTAATCCACCAATCTTGCTTGTGCCTTCATTAGTGAGATTGTACTGTATTTACTATGTATAAACTGTACATTGCTACATTTTATATGTGATATAGGTGACAAGGAATCCAATAAGAGAGCGTGTATGATGATTCTGGCAAAGGTTGTGGACGATCCATCTTCAGGGCTGTGTTTAAATGTATCTTACGCTGATGTGGTCGGACCCGTCGCCAACTATAATCCCACAGGATCACCTTACGCACAGGGGCAACAGGTAAGATATACATCTCTTTCTTTCACACACATACATTCACATCAAGCAGTATTTTTTTAACAAGTGTCGTTGAAATTCATTTAATCATTTAACATGGTAAAAAAATATATTAATGGATATCTTAGTCATTTGTTTTTTAATCAAAATAAATGTAATGCTGTGGTTAAAGGCGTTTAGGATTATTGAAAGAAATGTATTCAACAGTTGAAATTAAATATCTTTACTTTTATCCTAGAGCTCTTCTTTTTCACAAAGAAATTCTTATATTAGTATATAATTAGGATTTTTATAAACCACTGTCGACACAAGAAAACACTTTTTTTGCATTGTTCTAGTAGTTGTGAATATTATGTATTTCTTAATAAATATTTTTCTACCTAATCAATTTTCTATCAGAGAAACAACGAACATTTTCTCAATCAGTCAATTATTGAAATTATCATTCGAATATTAAAAAAAAAACTGATAGGAATGGAACCTAAGATGCCAGTTGAATAGTCAAATGGCTTACCACTATCCCGCAGTATTTGGCTATATTTGGTAATATTCTATCTATTTCATGGTACATTATATTAAAAATATTGTGAGAAAGATATATTTTTTTACAAAAGAAATTATTTATCGAGTTTTTACCATGAAGTTACTGTTTTCATAATTTTTAGATTAGTCAAATTCCACATGTTATTTTTTTCATTAGTTCCATTCATTCCATTATCATATAAAGTATTTCAAGTGATTTGTGGTTTTGATTATTTTATTGTCAGTCATATCATGGATTCATAATATGAGTCGGACCGCTCACAAAAAGAAACAAGCGTGCAACAAATTTAATAAAAACACGACATAACAAAACTGCATATCTATAACAAACAATGTGAACGCACAGCCATTAGTTTCATGATCCTCTGTTTAATATAACCCTGGTTATAATTTGTTGCATGTTTTCTGTATGTGTTTTGTTGGTGTGCGGTCGGTCGGACTAATCAAGATCCAATAGTCATGTGGTGTAGCAATAATAATTTACATTATCAGCATGTACCATTATCATTCTTGTTTTTTTTATTCATTTTATTATTTATTACACGTCATTTTCATAATTTACTCAACTTCATAATGTATTATATACGTAATACAAAACAATGCTCAATTCAAAACTTTACAAAAATAACTTAATGTATCCATCATTTTTTTCACATTACATTCAAATATAAATGTAGTTTCCACCACAAATAAACACATTTTTGTTAAATGTCATATGGTTTTTTTCACAACTTCAAGTGTCATTTTTTAGCTTATAAATAATATAATGTGCAAGAAGTATGATTGAATCTCACTTACTCAATTTTTAAAGTATAATTTATAAATCGTAAATCATGATGGTGACTGTAATTTATTGATGCATTGATTGTCTTGTCTTATCCGTGTATTTACATATTTTAAAATATTGAATATAATTCAGACTATGGTTGAATATAATTCATTATTAATTTATTTTATTTAACACAACATAATAATCATTTATTGTTAGTTACATAATTAATTCATGCATCTCCACCATTTTATTATATTTACATTCACCATCTTATGTATATTGACATGTGTGTGTGAAGGGCTATATTTATTGGAACAATAAGGATATTATTGATGCTTCAAAAGGATTATTTTTAAATTATAAAGTAATAATAGAACAGAAAAATAACCCCCATTAAAGGATGAAATGCAATATTTGTAAATCTAAGGTTTAATTTATTAAACTGTATTCAATATGAATATATTTGTACTCCACTCCACTCCACTCTCCGCCTACCCCTGATGTAAGAAGGTGAGTGTGAGCCAGAAGGTATGTTGAAGGTATGGTATGGTATGGGATGGGATGGTGCTAACCGTGCCGTATGATATACATATTTCAGGCCCACGCATTCAGCTCGAGTACAGCGTCACTGAACAGCAGTGGTCTGAGTGGGGTAGGCGGAGCGGCCGCCGTACTCATGAACGGTGGCACACTCGGGAGCCTCAACCTCACACTTAACTTGGCGTCACCACAGCCGGCCGCCAACACTATCACGGCACAGATGCTAGACCATATCAAGGTGATCATCACACCACCTTCTCTCTCTCTCTCTGTCTCTCTCACGCTCACTCTCAACTGGGACTGCTCAACTATCTGCGACAACAATATTCAACTTCTACATACAGTAGGACTGCAAATATCCCTACTCCAGCTATCTGGATCGCTTGGAGAAAATAATATTTCACCAAACCAAATCAACTGTGTTTTGGTCAAAGGCTTTTAAAGGCCTTGTTTAAATATTTTTTTATCATTGGGTGTTTATTTAATACACCAACTAAAACATTGCAAATGTAATATTTAAAAATGCATAAATCATTGAGTCATTAGTATCTCATTATTTTTCATTGTAGTTTAAATCATATGACTAAATTGTGATGTTATTAATCCAAATTAAAAATTATAAAGTGCGATTTTAAGTAGGAAATAGATGATTGCAACTTGAATCCTTTGTCCAGAATGTGTAAGATACACAAAATTGATTTAAAACAAAACCAATTTTGGATAAAATATGGTTTAATAAACATTTTTTTTAATTAAAATAAATACAGTTTATTTTTACTGTACATATTGCATTTTTTTTAAATAAATTTCTACACACTTCTGGGAAACAAACTTGGTCAACCGTCAACATCTAAACCCTCATGATTACCCATATCATGGATATAATTATTATATGGAGATCTATAATATCTTAAGATGTTAAAGATCTCCATATGATAATTATATCCGTGATATGAGTAATCATGAAGATTTCGATTTAGTCAATTGACCAGACTTGCCCCCCTGGATATAATGTGCTCCCAATTAAATTGAATAATTGTAGTTGTACTGTTTATTCACATTTTTAAGATTATATTAAATAATCAACATGTTTGCTTGCCAATTCAATATATTTGACAGTGTTATCTTTCGGACATGTTGGATTGATAATAAATAATCTTCATCAGGATTAAAATACATGGATTACCATAGAAAGTCTCTTTCAACAACTATTATTCTTTAATAAATTGAAGTCATGTATTTAACCTAAGATAATTTTAATTGCCTTGACACAAATCTAAGAAATGTTTGGATCGATCATCATTAATTTCATCACTCAAAACAAACCGACATAAAGAATATAAGAACTACAAGAATAATTAATTCAAGTCCAATTTCACATTCATAGTAAAATGTAAATCAATAGAAACTGAAATAATTCCTCTGTTTTAACAAATTTTCTTGATAAAAGTTGTGAACCCAGTTTCCTGGAATTTTGATAAGTATAAGTTACATATGTATGTATTATATGTATTATATGTATCTATAATCATTTCTTTACATATACAGACTTCAGATATTAAAATAATGTTTATTTAAATCTATGATTATAAATATTTACATATTTGAATATGGTATTGATCTAGTTGAGCAGTCCCAACTACATATTATGTATGTACAATCAACTCTCTAAATCATTGTATCTAATCTATTAAACTGATCTATTAAAAATCTAAGAATTTCAACTTGTGATTATGTATTCATTAAAATGTAAATAAAAATTTACTGTATTATGATTTTTTTTTTATAAAATATGGAAGTCTAGCTAATTATAATTCTGTCATTTAGTTACATAGGCCCGAGATATCAGTTGGCCCTTAAATCGTTGGATTTAGTAATCCAAGTTAAAAGTTTAGGGAAGATTAAATTTCATTCGCGTATTTCAGTGCAAAATGAAACGTCAGTTACGTAATCTTCAACTATAGATATATTTTACGTTTTCTATGGTTATTGTCTATAACGCATCTGTCAAATTCAAGTCAAATTGTAATAACCTTAAATGATACGTGACGCGAAGCTGTGACTAAATATTATTTTATTGTTATAACAACACATTATTTTATTTGTTTCATTACACAGCATGTTACTTTTTCAATTTTTTATACAGATCGATGTTTTTTTTAATTAAAATCAAACATTGTAGTGAAAAAATGTGATTGAAGAATATGTACTACGTACGTAGTACTTCAATGCAAAATGTATGTACATTTTACAGATAGATATGGAACTAAGTGATCATGGTAAAATAGTGTCTTATGTAGAAAATTTAAGAATACACATTATATATATAGAAACAGGATGGATCAATTTAAAAAGTGGGATGAAAAAACATCGCAAAAATAAAGTTGCGTGCCTGACGTTTCATTATGGCTGACAGTTTATTTCGTTTGTTGTCAGGCAATACAATATAATTATGTAATAAAGAAAATAAATATTAAATACATGAACCACTTCTATATCAAGTCTTTTATTTTAACATCAAAAATAAATCATGATTATAATTATTATGCATAGTTATTTGTAGTATAAAATGAAATAAAACATTAAAGCGTGCGGCGATTAGTACGCCACCTGGCGAAAAAGACTAGAAACAATACTTAACTCAAGATTAAGACACGCAATCCGCCAGAAACGTTGAGTTAAATATTTGTGGTTTAGTGACGTATTTAAGGGAAGATTTGGTACTGAAATACGCAATATTTTTGTTAAACTTGAGTTAAACTCCTAAGGGCCGACTGAAATACTGGGCCATAATAATTTATCTATAAAATGGTAATGGAGAGTTGACTGTGCTTCAAAAATCATGTCATATTATATATCATTTTATTTATTATATAATTCTCTAATTTACTATTCATTTTCATTACTGTCTTATTGCCATTTTCACGGTCATACAATCAATGCATTTATTTTCTCACCTGCAACATACAGTTGATATTATATTGATATATAGTCTACACCAATACATTGTTCTTCACTAGATGTCATCATTGTCATTTCATGTATCACTGCCATGTGCTATCACCACCTTCATTACAAGAGATGCATTGTCTTTTTTAATATAATTAATATAATATCACCACTTACTAATTTATTTAACTTTGTATTTTACCTTGGACACTATTTTTTTTTTTCATAAATATATGGACATGGAGAGTTTTACTTTTAACAAATAGATATATTAGTGTTATAAAAATTGTCAATCCTTCAATACAATTTGAATGTCTAATTGACATGAACATAATTAAAAGAGATGAAAAAAACACCACATCTGATATCTGGTGATTGCATATTACAATAACTCTGTGTGGCAAGGAGATACATTTAAATTGTATGTAGGTATTAACTATAATTTCATTATTTTTAGCTATGATGTAAGTGTGTGGCAAGTCTAGTCATCTAGTATCCATAATACAACAAGACAAATAGTTTACATACAATTTCTCACTAAGATCTCTATAATAAATAAATATCTATAAAAAATAATGATTAGGAAACGTAACAAAAGATATACCTAATTGGCAAAAGTTAAAATCCAGCCAATTACAGGTTTTGTTTTTACTTTAAAATTTGTTATTGTTTTTTTATCACACCATATTTATAAGAACAATAATAAGTAGATTACTGCTACCCAACTAGGAAATCCTATTCTAGGCCATCCTATTTAGTATTCTAATTCATGATTGAAAAAAAAAATACATTACAACATTCTGAAAATTGTTATAGCAATAGAAAAGTAAACATCAATTACTAATGATGTTTTTAACAACAACAAAAAACATTCTTTGTATAAAACAATGTGATTAAACAAATTGTTCATAAGTAATTAGCATTTATAAAATATCATTGGTTGTCTAGTCAAGATTTTGTAATTTTTTGTATGTGAAATGTATATTTATTTATTGTTACTTCATCTTTGTTGGTTTTGTAAATTTTTACCTAAAGACTATTTTTTAATAACCATACACTAAAGCAAATATTGTTTTTAAGTTTGATGGAATCTCCTATGCTTTTCTTTTTATTTGACAATTTAACAATTTTGTATTTATTTTTATAATTTTGTTAAGAAATAATAGTGTCCAAGGTAACGTTTATAATCAAGCTTATTCATATTTTTATGCATGCTATTAATAAATTTATATCAAATCACTAACAGCTTCCCTCATTAAATATTTGCAAGTGCACTCAGGTCTTATGTTAATTTTATTTGATTGCATGTATATTTTTATATTGCATTAAAATAATGAGATATTAAATACTTAGGAAAATTGTGGTGAGAAACTTTTTTACTAAAAAAAATATATAAGAAATGTCTTGATTCTGTGTGCTACCAATACAAAAAATATTTATCTACAATATTATGTGATTTTATAATAGCAACTCTTATATATGTGCATTAGAAAAACAATTTGATTTGAAAATAAAACATGCAGCTTGACTTGTATAACAAAGTATTCCTTATTTTGATAAAAGATAACAGGACCACATTCACCATTAGATCAAATAGTGTTGTTGCACCAGGTGTGATGGAATTTGGTGCCTAAAATATAAGAAAAAGAATCTGAAATAATAATTATTAATCCTGACATTGAAAATAATATCTTGTTAATTTTTAATTCAGTTAATGCAAAATTTGAAATTTTAATTAATTTATTGGCAACAGATGAAGTGGAACACTATTTAACTTTAGTGCGCCAGGTGCCAAAAACAAATATGTACCCTTGACACTCAATTCCAATCCCAATCTAGAACCTATCCACTTGTGGTCTTAAACTCTATTATAAATGTACATTCTAATTACTAGTTGCATGTAACATGATATATCAACTGTCAACGTTATAGATAATAATTTAAGTTTCAACAGTTTTTGAAATTTTCAGAAATAAATTTGTCAAAAAAAAGTGCTGAAGAAATGCTGGTTTATTTTTTTTCCTCAAAAAATAGTTAAAGATAGAGATATTTTATTTTCCTATAATCTTGGCTGTAGACCCCAGCACATTAAGATTATTATCATGTGTAATTAGAATTCTATTAAATTGATAAACAACACATTGGCTAATAATTATTATTGTTGAATTATTTAAGGTACACTTGAGAGCCGGTGGTTACTCAGAAGCTGGTGTAACAGAAATATGTGCTGCCCTGGGACTGTTGGCTAAACATGGTGTGTTGGGTCTGGGGCTGCCTCCCCTCGCCTCACTTCCCTCCCTCCCCTCACTGCCTGCCGCAGCTCTACCGTACTTCCCGGCGCTACAACCAGATCAGACGGCCACCGCCGGTGTCTTTGGACCTATCGGACAAGTCAGTCTTGGTGAGACATTTATATACATACATACATTGACACAGACAACAATATCCCAAGGAAATTATTTAATAATTATGAAAGTGCTTTTGAAAATACAGTAATTATTTTAACATTAACACAAAAAAGGGTGTGTTTGAATGAAATCACTTTTTTTTTTATTTTCACTTATGAAACACTTTTTTCGGTAATTAGTTAAATTATTCCTTCATTATTTCCCTTTTCCTGTGATTAGCCATATTATTTCCTTTATATTCTGTGAATAGTCTTCTTATTCCTTTCATGTCTTGTGATTAACTACATTTGTTCCTCTATTTTTCTGTGATAAGCCATGTCTTATTTTTAGCTACATTACTTCCTTTATGTCCTGTGATGAGCCATATTATTTCCTTTATGTCCCGTGATCAGCAAAATTATTTCCTTTATGTCCTGTGATGAGCCATACCTATTATTTCCTTTATGTCCAGTGATTAGCTACATTATTTCCTTTATGTCCTGTGATTATCCACATTATTTCCATTATTCTGTAATAATTAGCCACATTATTTTCTTCATTATTTAACTGCTTAGCCAAATTCTTCCTTCATTATTAATTCTTCCAGATTATTCCTTCATTCATTAATATTTGTTTAATTCCTTCACTGATTTTCTTTATTCAATAGTTTCCTACGATCAGTAAATAGCAAACCAAATTCTTTATTATCTTATCTGCTTTTATTCAGTTTATACTCAATGAATAGCATAAGTGAATATATTTTGTTTAATCTATTTACCAAATTCTAACACTAATGAAAATATGTATGAATTATTTTGAGAAGTGTAATATTTTGTGTGTATGTTTAATTAGGCACTTATATTAATTATATTATTTAAATAGTTTTCTTGAATATTGGTGGCTGTGAAGATGTATTTTTCTATATTTTGTTAATAATTAAGTTTAAATAGTTGAAGGATCTCAGAAAAGATAGGTGGAGATCTAAGAACAGGACCACCAATGGCATGTGTCTATAGTTGAAAGTGAGTCAACAGGTACCTACCATATTTGAGTGTATTTTAGATTTTGGCTTATTATAATTAATAGTTACTTAACTACAAACTTGCACATTTATTGGCTTATTATACTACGGCCATCGTAAGATGGCGTTTCTGACAGATTGTAATAGTGTTGTGACACACTTAAAATCATTAACGAAAAAAAAACAGTTGTTTAAATTATTAACGTAAAAAAAAATATTAACGTTTCCACTATAATATGAAACCTTGTTATTGTATTATTATGACAATAAAATAAAAAACGCTATAGTAACCCACGTGCTTGACTGTTTAAAACAGTTTTCTTTGAGTGCTTCGGCATAATGACGAGAATCAAACAAAAATCATTAGCAAAGTCCAAATTAACGAGTAGGGGTCAAAATTTATAACAGTATCAATGTCCGAAATCCAAAGCCAGGTAAATATCGTAATCACAGCGTGCACAAATTCGTTCTTTCCGTAACAACGTTAAAACAAAACTGTCAAAACTACTTTCGCGACATCCTACGAAGCGGCGCAGCGCGGCGCGAAAATAACAAACAGTCGGTAACAACTATGGAAGTGTCCTACGTTAACAACCGCGAGTAGGTTACGAAGCGTAAATAATAATTGTCATCTAGTACTTACCTACATATTTTAAATCGTTTCATTCATTCCATATTTAAATATTTTTTGTTTTGGTATTTTTTATGTTTTGACATTAAATACTGTTGTTAAGAGAGAAAAAAAGACTTGTGGAAAAAGAAACATTAAATGTCGTTTCTCGACAATCTGAGCAACAACCGTTTTATTTTCAAATATAATAAACAAGCATTACATGTTAACTATTAGTAAATTTCGAAATACTTAAAAATATAAAGAAAATTAATTTAATTGATTATATATTATTTTAAAAACTTGAATTGTTTTTACGATTTAACGTTAGGTTAATAATATTTCAATGTTGCGGGACATCACTACTCTGGCGCTCGCACAATAAAGTATAGCATTTGTCCTCCAATGTCTAGCTGTCATTAATTACGAAACTTCATGTGAGACCAAACGTCAAATACAAATGTCAAACGCCATCTTACAACGGCCGTAGTATAAATAGATATATAACTTCAAACTATATTATCTAGTTATGCTTTATTTGTCTTTCAATTCATCTCACAATCCTTCACTACTCTAATCCAAACCTGTAACAATATTCTTTATATAAATTGTCCATTATTATTTTTATTTTATCTTATGTCTAACACCTTAGATTTTATCTTATGTCTACAAAAATGGAAAAGCTATTTTTATTTTCGTCATTAGCAATTACACAAAGAAATGAATAATTAAAGTTTTAGTTTGCATTATATTCACATCAGCTGATTTATGATCCTACATTTAGGTACTTAAAATAATCTAGACAAATTAAAATCACTTATTTTTCTCTTTTTTGGAAATTGAGTAATGTATTGTTTTAATCTCATTCAAAAAACATATTTGTATCTATTTAGTTTGTTAGACATGCTCTATTGGCATATTATGACTAATCATTAGATATACAAATGATGTTAGGAAATACAAAAAATATATCAACTTTCCATGGAAAAGATATTTGTATGAAAAAAAAGTTTTTATAATATAGTCGCATTGCAGTCAAATATATTGCATTATTATCTATGCATTTCTGGTGAATTCCACAAAGATTTCTCGTAATTTGCAATATTAATTGATATTTAATTAAGTATGTGATCCCTTCATAGCATGGAAATACTCAACTTCATGTAGATACCTAAATAATTCATTCTATGAAATACCTCTTGTAGAGATTTTTACATATGCAAAATTATCTCGGTAATATCGTACATAAAAACTTCAATAATAGAATAACTTTTCCTTTGCATTTCATTGTTCTTTATGTTGGAATAATGCTTTATTAACCACTTAACTGTTGGATTTTTGCGAGAAAGGGTGTAAATTATGATGACATACTGCGCACAACTAAATTCTGTAAAATACAAACATAAACTTGATCAGCCCGAATGTCGTTCGGCCTCGTCAATACACAAATATATTTCGCTCGGGGAGATCACTGTCAAACAAAACTTGTTTCGATTTATTCAACATACAAAAAATAAATAAAATCATAACAGGCTCATCAATTAAACTGTTGAATGAGTGGCACTCGGGAAAATCAGTCAAGTGGTTAATGAATACTGTATATTCTTGTCTTGATTGAATTTCGTGTATTTGCTATATCTAATATAATATGCAATAATTAAATGTTTCTTAGATATATGTTATTCAATTATTTTAAGAATCAGCTTTGTATTACACCAGATTATACATATAAAGTGGACATATTATTTTTCTTTGTGATTATAATTGTAACACAGGCAAGATATATATATATATATATATATATATATATATATATATATATATATATATATATATATATATATATATATATATATATATATATATATATATATATATATATATATATATATATATATATATATATGAAAAAGAATTTTCTGGGTTAACCCGTGTCAGATAGTCCTGAGAAGGACTGTTTAAGACCTGACGTTTCGCCCGAATATCATCGGGCATTGTCGAAGGAACGCAACGAAAACCGAGCGAGAACGAACGCGCGCGAAACACGACCGCACACAACTAAGGCTTTCCGTCAAGTGAGAAGCGCCAGTCTATGCATGAGCGCAGAGGTAGCGAGCGGGTAGGTTCCCCTCCCCCCTCCACCCCTTCACTCCCCGCACCTATTAGCTATTTGTTCTATTATTTGTACCGTTAAGCCGACTTTGCGAACGAGTTGTCATTTTAATAGTGGGTTTTTCAAATATTGTTTGTTTTGTTATGTGTGGAGGTATTGAATTTCTAATTATTACTTTAGTTTTATGAGTATTACTATCTAGAATATTTGTCCATGTTTGAGGAATTCTTATCGCGTCATTTCTGCTGTTCATATTATTTGCATGTTTGAAAATCTCAATTGCCTCTCTGTATATGCGTTGTGGTTCGGAATTTGGTTTCGCGCGCGTTCGTTCTCGCTCGGTTTTCGTTGTGTTCCTTCGACAATGCCCGATGATATTCGGGCGAAACGTCAGGTCTTAAACAGTCCTTCTCAGGACTATCTGACACGGGTTAACCCAGAAAATTCTTTTTCATCTTATACCCGTGAAAACCTAAAAGTTAACATATATATATATATATATATATATATATATATATATATATATATATATATATATATATATATATATATATATATATATATATATATATATATATATATATATATATATATATATATATATATATATATATATATATATATATATATATATATATATATATATATATATATATATATATATATATATATATATATATATATATATATATATATATATATATATATATATATACACTCTTCCTCTTACAAAGAAAATCTCTAACAAGGAAATATACATATTATTAAGCTAAAGGGGAAAGTTCAGTTTCAAGTTTGACTGTGTTTATTACCATCCACATTCTGAAGTATATTTATTTATTACTTCTCGGCCAACTAACATACACTATGTCAAATATTAATTTAACATGCGTGCACCCAATAACATTTGGCACATTCTGGAAATTTACAATATTAATCATCTCACAGATCCAGACTGAAAACACAATTAAAAACTGTGTATCGGTGTATCTATCACGGTTATTTATTTACACCGATACACAGTTATTCTATTGGAAAATAACCAATCAATAAGAAGGGAATTTATTAGTAAAGATATCTTCACTGCCTTATCTATCTCACTTGTGATCACCATTATACCTTTGTGCTCCATAATTTCCAGTATTGTTCTTGTTATTAATAATTTTTTACAAATCTTTAAATTCTCATTTCAAAATGTAAACAATTTTGATATTATTTTCACAATATTATTATATTATTTTATAGAACGAATGGCTAGAACAAGTAGAGGAATATTTATACTTGGGGAGTATGTTTGAACGGAATGGAAAACCTGATAAAGACATTGAAAGAAGAGTTATGGCAGGTAAACGGAGAATAAACGGAGCTCTCAGACCAGTAATGTCTGATCCAAGCATCTCAAAGGAAGCCGAAATTGCTGTACATAATGCAATTGTAGTGCCCACTTTGATGTATGCCAGTGAAACATGGACGTGGCAAAAGACGCATGAAAGTAGAATAAATGCTGTGGAAATGAGATCACTAAGAAGAGTATGTAATAGAACGACATATGATAGAATAAAAAATAGGGACATAAGGAGGGAATGCAAGATGAAGAAGAGCATTATAAATAAAATGAAAGTGAATACCTTGAGGTGGTTTGGACATATTGAAAGAATGAATGATGAACGACTGACCAAAAAAAATATGCATGGGTGTAAGAGATGGAGTGAATAGTAGGAGTCGCCCCAGAAAGGGATGGCATGACCATGTGAATGATATTTGAAAAAAAGGAAATATAAGAAGCTTGAATAATGGACGAGCATGTATGAGACGATGCATGGATGTAAAGGAAGCTAGGAATGTATGCAAAAATAGAGGAGTATGACGCTCGGTTCTCTCTGCTTACCCCGTAAGGGATATGGCGTGATGGTATGTGTATGTATATGTATATTGCCCATTCAGCCGCAAATAATATTTTTTCACAATTTCGAAATTGAACTTTTTAAGGATTCTAAAATATAAGAAAATTTTGTTTATTTGGAAACACAACAGCTTATTTTATACAATAATAATGTTTTGTTTACAATTCAAAAAGAAAAAAGTCTTTATACGTCGTAGCTATACTTTTGTGGCACATTTTAACTAATAAATTAAAATTACAAATTACTTTGTTTACACCACTAGTGAGTATTTAGATATAGTTAACTAGTTGCGGAGCTGACCCGCTCCCTCATCAGAACAAACTAATACTAAAACTTAAAACTATGTAACGAACGTGTGTAGTGTTATTGCAGTTAGGGGGAGGAGTTATAAGTGCGTGTGGGTGGTAGTGGAAAGATATTGAACAGGGGCGTCCGGTTTAAATTTATTTGATTATTAATTATTGCTTCTTTTTTATTTATCGATTTTTGTATCTCCAAAGCCTCCCCCCTAACTGCAATAACACTACACACGTTCGTTACATAGTTTTAAGTTTTAGTATTAGTTTGTTCTGATGAGGGAGTGGGTCAGCTCCGCAACTAGTTAACTATATCTAAATACTCACTAGTGGTGTAAACAAAGTAATTTGTAATTTTAATTTATTAGAAAAAAGTCTATTATAGTGACTATTACTTCTTCATCTTATCTATCCCTCGTCCTTTCACTGCTGAATGTATGTAGGTCTCTTCCATACACTTCCACCGTCTACGTTCTGTCCCCTCCACATGCAAGTTTTACTGAGCACTTGGGCAATGTCTTCCAACACCCATCTATGTATCCCCTTGCCTGGCCAAATGTCTATGCCTATTACTAAATCATATGTATTTTTCATACCATAGACAAAAAAAAAACATCTATAAAGTGAGGGGTGTAGGAAATGGTTAAGAAACTGGGGTGGACTATGAGGAAGAAATAGGATTGTTTCCCTAACTAATGTATTGCAGTCACTTAAGAAGGATATTTTTTTATTTTTTTCAAAAAAAAGAATGATTATGTCCTTGTAACATAACATACATTCTCTAAATCAAGCATAAATGCTTGTGTTATAAGTGAATGAAATCGGTCGTGTTAGGATTTGAACTCCCTACCACTGTGTTACAAACTCAGCGTGCTATCCACCCATCTAAAATTATATGTCCACTTTTTATATGCTCACTATAAGTGTGTGTTGGTGTGATGGTTCAGTAGACCGGGATCCTTTTATAATTTGAATATATCACTTTGTAAAGTGTAATGTCTTTTTGCATTAGCTCAAGAAGGGTCCTGGTCTCCTGTGGCATACTACGACACTGTTATTGGTACGTCTATAGATATATACATACATACAAAAATATTATTATTATACTTATATTAATTTTATATTACATTTCTATGGGGAAACACATATTAGGTTGTCATGTACAGTTAAGTCCTCTAACACGGTGTTACCAGTAGTGTTAAGGTATGTCTTCATTATATTTTATTATTGTTTCGATTTTACGATTGTTTTTGCCGTGAGAATAATTAACACTAATTCTGACCTACTGGGTGATTTTGATGTAATCTTTTTTTTAATTTCCATTGAAAAAAATGATGCTTGAAAAGAACTTTAAAAAATTAAACTTATTGTATACAAGTCCACATCACATAACTTTTTTCAATGGTTTGGTAATGGTGTGAACATATTTTATAGTAACTACAGAATTATCAAATATAGGTATAGTATTTTAATTCAATTTATCAATAAAGAAAAATAGAAATTTAATTAATAATGCATTTCAAAAATACACTTTTTGTGTATTTAACAGCAATTGAATAAGTACCTCTGTATTTTCATTGCATGATATTGGACATTATAATAGTGTTAATAAATTTACTAAAATACTTAATTCTGATTAACACTCAGTATTATATTAACACTCAGATCTTGAAAAAATGTAATGAAACAACCAGCCAAGCAGTACCAAAAATGTGGATTATGTTATAAATCTTGGATTTATTGATTCCAAAAAAATGTTATGTAATAAAAATGTTTGTCTGTCATTGGTAAATGAGTTGAATACAATTAAAAACTAGATACACAGTCTTACTAATAAACATGTTGTAAAAGTTACATAACCGTTTAACACTTGTGCAGACAAAAACGTTACCAATAAACGCTGTGTAGCAGGATCAGTTGGTTAACGATTGTGTATACTAATTTTACCACCCCTGTTCTAGGTAATTTAGCGTGTTTTAAGACAAATTTCATCTATCAAAAATCAAATTTGATTTTGATATGCATGTTTATATTGTTATATCTTGGAATTATATGACAAAACATTTTATAAATTATTTTATTCTTCATAGTTGTGCATTTTAGGAGCCAAAAAATGACAAAAAATTAGCTCCTTTATAATATCTAAAATGGTGGACGCATGGGTATTCGTAAATTCGTTGATTAAATTATTCGTTATATTTTCCATATTACTATTTTAAAATGTGAAAAACATATGAAAATATCAACCACGACAAACATCAAAATTAGAATGGTGGCTGGGGACTCTTTAATTAATCCAACGTTGTCGGATTAATTTATGTTGTAAGAATGTTGCAACTAACCAGTCATTATACAGCGTTTATTAGTAAGATTTTTAAATAATCGCTGCACGGGCTTTAAATGGTGTGTAACGAAAACACTGGTCAACGGGCGTGCAGTCGATTTTTATTAGTAAGACTGTTGTGTTAGC
>OY754980.1:1121066-1168566 GCA_963576475.1 Molanna angustata
CTATTTGAGACAGAAATGTACCTATTGTGTTAAGGCCTAATCTTGGTTGTTGCAATATACAGAGATGAGGCTCATAAAACCAATTATATTATTTAAAAACCGAACTTTTAGACATGTTATTTTTGCTTGTTGTTAGACTTGTCTTTGAACAAGACTAGGCGACATTAACATAATACCTAATATTACAAGTTGAAGCAGTTCTCTCCCCGAGGAGATATTATGGAGGTGTCCCAACAAAATGTGTTGTTGAAAGTTGTAGTTTATAAAATTAATATAATAGTCATATTATGTACATTAATTGCTTTTGTTTCTTTCTTATTATTTTTGACATTGTTCATTGACATGAACACACTCGAGTATACACACTGTTATACTCAAATTTTCAATTCATTCAGATCATCATCTGCAATATTATTATTATTAGGTATTTGTCTTGAAATATCAAATTATTTTTATTTACATAACATTATAATTTTTAATCGAGATGGCTGTCTGTTTTCAGTTCACATTTATCGTCATTTTTGTCAATTGTCATATTACATATTTCATTCATGTAAGTGGTTGACATCTTTATATCAAAAGCTTCAAATGCAACATGTCTAGGAATGAATTTATTTTAGGAAAAAGTACATAGCCTTTCTTTTGACCAGTGTGAAATTCTTTTAAATGTCATTTTATACTCGGACAATTTTATTCTGCAACCTTAAGTATGTATATTCTGAGATGAATCAATTTACAGTTACAATATAATGAAATGAATGTGTTTTATAATAAATGGTTTTCTGTTTAAGACAGTGGCTGGACATATTTCTATCTTATGGAAAATGAATGTATGAAAATGAATGTATTTTATTTTAAAATATATATTGAATGTGGCGTTGAAGCTTTTGACAAAATAATATTTCATCTCTCATACAGTAAATAAATATGCCACAGAGACAGACCGTATAACACAGATTTGTGGCATCTTTAGAGATATTACCACCTAGAATAAGATATCAACTATTTGTTTTTAGAATAAATAAATAAATAAATAAATAATTATTATTATTATTATTACGGGCACCGCTGAGCGGTTGCACTGGTTACCTTATTATATAATGACTTGAACGATAAATAGTTACCTTTCACTTTAGAGTCATGACAAGGATGTAATGTGATTGTATCCTACACATACATACATACATACATACATACATTTAATAGGAAGCTGTGGTATCTAAATATTTATTTTATATTATTATTATTTGTTGTCTATTATGTAATAAATAAAGCCATAATTATTTTTTTAAAACATTTTGTTTTTATGAACCATAATATAAAATAAAATGTCAGTATAATACATCAATATCTGAATCTGATGCCATAACATAACATACATAACTGAACTGAGTTATATATTAGTAAAGTGAGTGCGGCTCGGCTGGCATTGTTAAATCATTCATAGGATGGATACATTCCTCACACTCCATATCCATATATCACCACTTTTCATACTTCCTTAACCATTCATCGGAGTCTCATCTCGGCCATTGACTTGTTATTAATATATGTATACCTGTGTCACTTTCTTTAGACCATCTGTCACAATGGCGGATGGCTGTGAGCGTTGACCCCTTATCCAGGGGAAATAGTACAAAAAATACATTTATATATTATTGTGTCTAAATTATTTAAGGGTAGTTAAAAAAATAATATTCCTCAAAGTGTTTTTATTGTATCGTTATGGATTTTGTTGCCATAATAAATAAATAAATAAATATATATATATATATGCCACCTGTTTGATAGTCGTAATAAATTACCATGGAATGTATCATTTCATAACATCATCCATAGCCTTGGACTATTGGCTGTGATATATACCTAACCTACATGTTGGTTGTTGTCAATTTGCCGGCCGGCCGTCTCTGTGAATGCGATTCGCTTTTCGGCCCAACGCGAGTTGCGAGTTAGTTAACAAACATGTCGTCGTTGCTATTAAATTGTTATTATTTCTTTTGTTGTTTATTATTACAGTCAAAACTTCATCTGATAGTTATCGTATGTACCTATATGAGTACGGAGTGTGATAATTATATATTATATTATTAGGGAGAAATTAACATAATTATACTATCGCCAATCTATATATACGCGGAGAAAATATACTATCTTTATTTACAATATTCATTTTTACAATATAATAAACCTATATAATATTCTTTATTTACAATTAGATTATTTGGTGAATTGTAGTATTTTACTGTAAATGCCAGTCAGTCTGCGAGATGTGATGTGATGTGATGAGATGGCCATGACTGACTGAGCCATGTGTTGTCCATGTGATATCGAGCAAGATAATATCTTTCTCAATTTCTTATGTGATAAGGAATGTAATGTAACGCTACCTGAATATATAACGACCTACCTACATACATACATAATACTTATATCAAAACTAAATAATGTTACATTATTTTATTTATTAATATTATAATAGTTTCCACCTACATACATCCACAATGTCATTTCAATTATATATTTTTTGTGTTTGTTTGTTTGTTGACTTATTTAATTTATCATGACAAAATGTTAAAAATTATTCATAGATTTTAATTGAAAAATTGCCATGGGTAGTTGTTTTATATTTTTATGTTGCTATAAGGTTGTTTATTTTTGTTAATCAATGATGTAAAGCATGGAGGAGCCCCAGTGCGTGGTGTGGTGTGTTTACTGTAAGTACCTTCCAACCTTCAGTCACACACAATAATAATATTAACATTGACATTCCAACATTTGTACCAGTTGATGCACACACACAGCACCTTGTTGCTCCATGATATAGATTTATATATGTTTATTTATTTGTTTTGTCCATTTCTTGGGTACTCGGAATCCATTTTGTGTTTTGACTGACCGTCATCATCAGAAATGGTGTAGTGGCTGCTACTTGTTAAGTCAGATTTTCCAAGAAATGTACAAAACATGTATGAATGTATATTGCGATATATATATATATATATATATATATATATATATATATATATATATATATATATATATATATATATATATATATATATATATATATATATATATATATATATATATATATATATATATATATATATATATATATATATATATATATATATATATATATATATATATATATATATATATATATATATATATATATATATATATATATATATATATATATATATATATATATATATATAATATATATATATATATATATATATATATATATATATATATATATATATATATATATATATATATATATATATATATATATATATATATATATATATATATATATATATATATATATATATATATATATATATATATATATATATATAATATAATGATGGTATTGTCTGTAAAATTTGAATATTTAGATGATAATAATTTATAGATATTGAAGTGTTAATGTTGTTATAATTAAAGTTGTTAATAATATTTGAGAGTATATCACAACAGAAATTAATGGAGAATTCTTGAAAATGTTCACAAAAGTAAAATATTATAAAATCCTTACTACCTACTATATACCTATGTATGTAAAATGTGAAAATAATTATTTACTGTTCTGTGATATTGAGGAATGTGTGGATTGATTATACCAATTGTTTCATCTCTCTCTCTCTCTCCATCCTTTTATCTCTTTCACACACTCCCCTTCCTTTCCTCCATCCTTTACCTCCCCTCCCCACCCCTCAATAGATGCTTTGTTAACATTTCATGGTTCCTGTTTTCATTAGTAATGTTTATTTTCAGTGCAATATGACTACTTACTAATAAATCAACTAATCATATTGGTATTGATTGAATGTGAATATGAAATGTTTGTTTGTTTGTCATAAATAATAATGAAATATGTCGGTAAATGAAATAAATAAGTAAAATTAGGAATAGAGAGTTTGTCCTATCATCTCACCTCACCTCACTTTTAATATCTGTATACCATTTCTCTAACCCAATATATATATATATATATATATATATATATATATATATATATATATATATATATATATATATATATATATATATATATATATATATATATATATATATATATATATATATATATATATATATATATATATATATATATATATATATATATATATATATATATATATATATATCTAATGTTATTGACAAAGTTCACGTGATTCTTTAAAAGAAAAGCCATTAATTGTAATTATATAGAAAATTGAATAGGTCTTAGTGAGATAAATTATTATTGATAATAAACAAAGTTTCATCTATTGTAATAAATAATATCTATATATATATATACATAAATACCTTCTCTTGATTAAATCATTTATAGGTGTTGGAATTGTAAATGTTACGTTGACTTATATAAAACAGGTAAATAAATGTTACAGAATAATAATAATAATTGAAAGTGGGTTACGGATTATGTATTTAGTGACACCCGTGAATGTTACCTGAATGTGACGACTTAAACTTGCATTCAATTCTAGTGTATTTCTGTCAGTTGTTATTAATATTAGAAAATGAGATGTTTAGTCTGTAGGAGAAGTTAAAATACTAATATCATATTCTCTCTCTCTCTCTCTCTCTCTCTCTTTATACACAAATCTAACCAGATGTTGTTTCACTTTCAATCCTTCCCCTTCTTTAATATATACATACATACATACATACATCTTACATTTATATTGTTACCGGGTTATGTATTTAATAAATAGGTGTCGGTCTTTTTCTATATCCTCAGAACTTTCCCATCTTTCCAAACAGTTTTGTATTTGTAAAAGCACATTCATTCATTCCATAAAATTAATATATTATACTCCCTTCTTTACGTATATGTACATACATACATACATACATATAACACGCGCTCATTTCCTTCATTCTACGACACTTGTGCTACACTGCCTCACAAAACAAATCTTGTTTTAGATTATGTTAGATGCAATATAAATTTGGTACATTCTAGTTTAAAATAAAATAATTAGATGAATGTCAAAGTTGTTAAAATAATCTTTAAGTGCTCTTCACACGGAGAGGTTTGTTGTTTGTTATATATTATTTTCTAGCCAAAGTCAGGAGTGTTGTCGTAATATTCATTTCTATAATAGAGAGATATTATTCAGTTTCGTTAACGTGGTTAATATAATATGTTTTATTGTGAAAATACAATTGTCATACTTTTCACCTTCAATATTGTGCCTTGAAAAAGTTGTATTATTCTCAAACAGAAAGGTGGTTTATTGTCTGTCTGTCTGTCTGTCGCACATCTCCGTGTTGCCGTGTCTTTAAATTAGACAAGATAAAAAAATAATGATTGTGCTGGATCAAATACTTCCACTGTTAATACACGTGCATCTATTATATGATATAAATAAAAATACAATAAATAAATTCTTGTTGCAAAAAAATACCTATTGAAAATTAATTATAAGTAAATATTATGTAAATAATATTAAGTGAATAATTATTATTATTGTTAATTTTGTTTTGTTTAAATGATTATATATTTTGTTTCGATGATTCAGATTATTAATATGTAGGTTTATTGAATTTGTGGTGTGTGCGAGAAATTTGTTATATTTTACCATTAATTAAAATAATATTGACAAGCATGTCCAAATTTATGTTTTACTCATTCAAAATGGTACCTTCATAATATAACTACATTACATACATTCAATAAATCCTTATCAAATGGTTCTTTTGACTTTTATTTATATCACACAACATATATTGATAAAACAGTTTCTTAAAAGTTTACAGCTTTTGTGGCCAAGTGCATCGGCATCTGACTCCTGAGCGAAAAGTCCCGGTTCCAATTCCAGGTGGGTTGTTTACGGTCAAGATCTGTGAGACAAGATAAATATAATAATAAGTGTAAAATGTGGCAACTTGGGTGCAGTTTAATTCATATTTGACATAGTGCCTGTTATTTGCCAAATAAGCATTAAAATAATAGTATTTTATAATGTATTTCCATGTTGAACTTTTTAATTTATCTACTTATTACTATTGCATATTATATAGAAATGAATATTGGAATTCACACAAGCACTAATTACTAAACTAGACTAAAAATTGATCAATGGCTAAAATTATTAAATGTTGCTCCTTATTATTCAATTATTTGATTTTGATTGCTTGTATCATATCACCACCTCGTAAGTTAATCTTAAAAAGGAAAAATAAAATAATCTTTCATATAAAAAAACACAATTTCAAAATGAATGCCTGTCAAGATAGAAAATATATGACGTTCGGTTCTCCCTGCTTACCTCATGAGGGACATGGCGTGATGGTATGTTTGTAGTAATAATAATAATAATACGTGTTATACATATTGCAGACACCTTTGGAAATTGAAGAGTTTGATTTCTCACGAGTTCCATCATCAGAACTCGAAATTTATATCGCGCATCGGCAACGAGAGTGTCACAACACAAAAAATGTAGTTTTTGGGAAATGGCATTTTAATATTTAATAATAATAATAATATAAACACTTCCTTGCACCCTGCGCAAGTGGCGAGTTAATTGCCAAATGGCAATTTCTTCCAACTAACCAGTGTTTCCAGCCCAGAGAAGCAATATTAGCGTGAGAAATCAATTGAAAATATTTCTTGTATCAGAAAATCTCATTTAAAATTTACTGAGATGACATATTGGAAATGTAATTATCAATGTACTATTATAATATTTTCACAGACATAAAAATCTTGATCATTTGTAGAATACATCTCGCTGCTGTAATACTACACTGAAATAGGTACATCAAATTCAGGTGAATTAAGACTTGAGTTATTCATATTGTTAGAAACACACCAAAGAAATTTATTTTGTCGCTAATTAGTGGAAATTTGCTTTAACGAAAATATTGAACTTTGTCGTCCCGATTGAGTGAACCCTAAGTAGATCTGGGCAGTCAATTTGACTCTAAATAAGTAAATAAACCATGTCAGCAATATCACGCTGTTTGTAAAGAGGCAAGAGGTGGTGCTGTTTACATGATTATAAGTAGTCAGTTTGATAAGTTCTAGCTTTATAATTAAGAAATCTGATAAATCGTTTTTGTACTCCTTCAATATGAGAGATGTAGACATTATTCAGATTCCACACTTGGGATGCATATTCAAGCTGGCTTCTGACATAAAGAATTTTTTCTTGATGTTTGATAGTATTTCGAGGCTTGCATAATGAATCCCATTGACTTGGATGCTCTATTAACAAGAGTTTCACATCAAGTAATAATCCCAAATCTATTATTTCATATATCCTTTGTAATTCATGACCTTTTAGTTTAGGCTTAGTTTTTCATGCAAATGTGATGCAAAAACATTTTCTCTTCTTCTTTTCGTGTCATGTCAGGTCCCCCCGACATTGACGACCATCACAAAGAAAGCCTCCCTGTCCTGGGCAGTGCGAAACAGCTCCTCCACAAGGATTTAAGTCTAATTTATTTGACAGTACTCATCAAGTTGGATGAGGTCTTCCTGTAAAGCGTCAATATCGTTTATAGCAATGATGGATTTAAATATCATCATGTCATCAGCAAAAACTTATACTGATGAGTTAAGAAAAAATAAAAATAACAAAGGTGCTAGGAGAGAGCCTTGTGGGACTCCGCTAGGAATATCAACCCAGCTAGAAATATAATTATATTGTAAAGAATTACTAAAGCTGAAGTGAAAAATTTAATGAAATTAATTCTAATGAAAACAGAATCACCGAAATTGGACAATACAGTAAAAAAATTGCTGAAAATACATAAAATAAAAAAACTTCACATCAAATTGATATCCTCTCCGTTTTTTGAAGTCAGTAAAGTTAAAATATATTGCTGTTTGTTTAAAATAAAAGCAGATAATTGTTGAACATAACATAATATTATTATGATCTTTTCTTTCCCCTTAACGCTTTAGTCCCGTTTCTATCGGGGTACGCTTTGACCATGATCCTGGAATTGGCGAGTCTGGTTATTACATTGAAGCGACTGCCATCTGACCTTCGTAACCCCCCTTAGAAAGAGGAACCAGACAAATTGGATCATGGCTACATATAGCTAGTGATATAAATCCGCACATAGATTTTTTGAAAATCCAGAGGTGCGTGCCCCGCCCCGATTCAAACGGTCGACCTCACGCATGTGAGGCGACTACCTTACCGCTGGGCTATCACCGCTTTTATAACATATTATGATATTGGATGAAAATAAAACAGTAAATATTTTACATCAATTATATTTGTAAAAAATAAAACAAAAGACAGTTGTTGAGATAAAATAATTTAAAGACTAGATCTATGTACTTACATGTCCTACATGTATAAAATATTATCAAAAGCTGCAGTTATATATTTAACTGTATCATTTATCAATAACTTAAATATAAAATAATATTGGTTCATATATAAATATTAATAAAATGGTAGATTAGATACAACAACAAAAAAACATTGTATCAGATATATCGATAAATATTCTACAGTAACAAATGACAACACAAAAAATAAATGTAAAAACAATATTAAATCAGTTAGTAAAACATCAATCGGTTAATACTTGTCAAATTATATTATCTGTAAAAGAACGTACAGTTAGTGGCAAATAACTTGAGTATGTCACATGGAGTGCTCTACTTATAATTATGGAATTTCTACAAAATGGAAGCCATCACCATCAAAAGATTAAAGACTGAAGGAATATAAAATATTTAATCGCAGTGTGGTGATCCCCTAATAACATTTAAAGTCAATAAATACATAATTTGAATCTGAAATTATATTAGATCATTTTATAAAATACATAAATCTTCAAAATGAAATTTCATTAATCAATAAAAAAAATCAGAAATTTAGAACTTATGTTTTTAATCAAAAGTACTTAATAGAATTTTGTTTTTATTTATATTATAAAAATTTGAAATATAATATAAATAATGAATGATTATATAAATGATTATAATATGTTTTCATATAATTCACTAATATAAAGAGTTGTTGGTAAAAATTATAATATCACAAGGATGCAAAGGATATGTTTGATGGATATCATTGTCCTTGGATAATATTTATCACATAAGTATCTTGTGGTAAGATAACTTGTCATTCTTTATATATGATACATAAAACATTAATTATCTGCACCAAATCAAAATGAATAATAAAGAATTTTGTAAAAAAATATCAATGAACTCAACTTGTTTAAACAACTAGTATGCAATGCACTAGGAATTGTAACAAGCTGTGGGGATCAACATTATGAACAATATAAGAGGATTGTATAAAAATAATGATATTATATAAACTTTGTACTTATTTCTACCAGTTTCAGAAATAATTGATCTTTTCTTTTAATAACAGTTAAATTATTCTCTAGCTTGTCAGTTCTCTCTAATAAATATTGCTAGAGGCAACGCATGAAGGTATGTATATAAAATTATATTTATTAATAAGTATATTATTACCTAAGTTAATAGTGCGTACTAAGTTGATAAATAGAAAGGAATTATGAGTTTATTTTATCTTATGAAATAATTTGATAAATATGTGTGGAAGTCAGTGTAGTCCGATGAATTAAAATAGGTAAACTACGTTGGCTGGCGCATCTTCCCCTCATGGACGTACGAGTGCAGGGAGATCAAAACTAAGTATGCTGACTTGAAGGGATGGATACAAAGAGATAGCGACAGTTCTCAAAGAAAACTACACAAGATCCATACAGGGATTGCGAAGATGAAGATTAATTAATTGCTTTGATATTTTAAAATATAGTAAATAGATTATTAATAAAATTGTCATAATTCAATACATTTATTGAGATTCTAATGTACCATACGTGAGGTGCTAACAACATCAGACTAGCAGAAGTCGCAAACATCTTTGTGGGACAAAGTATTAAGCTATTTAACAAAATGCCACCGCATATAGTCGCTGAAAGGAGGTAGCTTTTAAAGAGTAGTATCTTGTCAAAAAATCTTTTTATACAACTGAATAGAGATTACAATTGGCATGAATTATTTTTCTTTGTTTGTTTCATTATTTTTACATCTAAGATGGGTTGATGGCAGAACGATTAGCGCGCTGAGCTAGCGGTTAGCTCACGCTGTTCACCTATAGCACAAGCATTTATGATTAATTTAGGGAATGTAGGAAGATGTATATGTACTTGTTCAACAAGGAATGATAAAAGGATGTGTTATTTCCTAATAAATGTAAAATTTATTTGCATACATGCTTATGTATGCAAATAAAAACAAAGAAAGATATTATGTTTGTTTGAAATGGCAGTAAACCTTCATAATTTCAACAGTAAAATGTTCCATACGATTCAGATCTATTAATTTGTATACATTATACAATTTAAAATTTTTATATAAAACAAATAAATATAATAAAGCTATCTCAAAATAAATGTGCATAAAATTACTGCATATTTCTTTAAGTACACTTAATAATATAATATAAAAATATTCACAATAAGTAGTACAACAATATGAAAATTATCCTTAAAATTTAATTTATTCTTAATTTGTGTACATTAATGAGTGATGTGAAAAAAGAAAAATATGTAGTACAATGGAATAGAAAATATTAATAAATTAAGCATTCTGTTGCTTAAAATAAAAATATACATCTCTTGATATTGCATACAGGGCATCGCCATATTCAATTTGATCAAATCCTTTACCATTGACACACCCATAAATGTTTTTTTTAAGTAGTGTTATATTCAGACCCTTTTCAATACCTAATTTGGAGAGCTAATAGTAAACAGTTACATTCTTATAATGATAATCAAATTTTTAAAGCACCATTTTATAGTAAACGACCATTCCAAGGGGGCTTTTGCTTATTTGTTGACTTTGCAAAACAATGAAGTCTTAAACAATTTACTAAAGCCCCAAAATTCTGTTCTCCGTGCACTTCAAAAGACAATTTATTCCATTTAATAGGTTCATTAACACTGGAACCCCGATCAAAGTAAGCCGCTATACAATTCCTTTGAAGAATTGGTATTCTGTGATTCTGAAGATCTATATTTTAAGCGTCTCGCTGACACAGTTCTTAAAATAATGCGGAGCTAAGTCATGCTGAGCTTTGAAAACCATCAAACATACTTCTATTCAAACATAAATCATAACTAAACATAATCAAACATAAACCATCAAACATATATCTAGTCTATTTTTTTTGGATACCTCAACCAATGCAGCTTGTTTAGGAGAGGAGTATTGTGGCATCTTTTATCCGCCCCAAAGATTAACCCCAGTTGCAACCTATTTAGTTTTTACACATTTGGGCAGACAAGCATATAATCCAACTTAGACACATCAAATGCGTTTATATACTCATTTTTGGATGAACTTTGACAGACACCTTTAAGCTGTCTCAGATAGAAGAAACATGAGCTTACAGTTTTTGAGATTTGCAGGTGAAGTAATAGTTTTTTGTCCAAGTGAACGCCTAGGAATTTAACGCCAAGCATTGATGAAGATAGGAGCATTCTCAATTTCATGTTGTCGCTGCGATGAAGCTACCCACATAAATTTTGTTTTGGTTGGGTTCAGTTTTAGCTTACAGAGCGACATCCATGCAGTGACTTTTTCAATGCATCTAAATTATCTTCCTAAAGACTGTCCCTATTTTCAGCGTTCAAAATTTAAGAACTAGGCGATCGTCAGTATATCTATCAAAACCCTATTTTACAATTTCAAAAAAGTGCAATGTATTTTTAATAAATTTAAATTATATTCTGACCATCAATAAATTATATTTTAAGAATGTAATGTTTACACTATAAAATGAAATAATGAAAATTTCATTATTTAACATTCAACACAAGACAAATTTCACATTTGATTTTCAATCCAAAATTGACTGACTGTAAACTGACACAAACTTTAAGTGCCTTTTCACACGACCCGGTTGCCGGGTAGCCGGCACCGGGTAAGAGCCGGGTAATTGTATGTGCATGCATGCCGGTGCGTGTGAAAGCTACCATGCGTGCCCATACACTTCGCTGCCAGTTACCCGGCACCGGCTACCAGATAACCGGGTCGTGTGAAAAGGCACTAACTGTAATAGGTAAAGGAAAATGATGATTGCTTGTTTCTTTGTGTTCCAAAAAAACCTAAGTCTAGTGTATATATTTGGAATGTACTTTATAGTAAATATATAAATTTGGAATGTACTTTATAGTAAATATATAAATTTGGAATTTACTTTATAGTAAATATATAAATTTGGAATGTACTTTATAGTAAATATATAAATTTGGAATGTACTTTATAGTAAATATATAAATTTGGAATGTACTTTATAGTAAATATATAAATTTGGAATGTACTTCAGAAGGAATATTTAGATTCAATTAGGCAAGAATGTACACACAACCCTTTAGAAATTTGTCAGTAAAAAATATACAATTAAGAAATACATATTCTAAATAATACTATGTGTTTATTCTAAATCTAATCTTAGGCTCATCATGAATACTAAATAAAATCATGAAAACTTTGTGTAAAGAATTATGAAATAAATCAGATTACAATATTTTGTCAAATAAAATTAAACCAGTGTGCCCAATCACATGATCAATCTAATGGCAACACTTTATAAAACTTTTTTTTTTAATAAATAGATAAAGCAAAAAAAATATAGCAAAAAAAAGCACAATCTTTTGAAATGGCTCTTTAAACTAAATAATCTTTCATCAACATAAAATATAATTTTCAACGGTATGGTAAACGGGACAAAGTTATTAGTGTATTAATAGCAGATAGGTCTAACTCAAGTACATCGGAGAAAGCCAAATTCACTTTAGGTACACTAAGCAAAAATTGTTCCAGCACTCATGTATAGGAGTGAAATTTGTGTAAAGTGTAATGGAATCACTGAGACACGTGTATGATAAATACAGTGTAAGTTAAGACTGGAGAAATAATATGACAATAAATAAATTGTTAACAGAATGAAAGTGAAACATAAATAATTAGTAGGTTCCACATGGTCTTTACCAGTCGTTCAGTTTTAACATACAAGTAAAACAATGTGATTTGTTGTTAATACCGTCAAATTACTCAAAACGAGTATTTACATTGAAAAGAGTATTGCATTTGTTTATATGCTAAATATATCCAAAACGAAATAATGTTTTCCTAGATAGCATATTTTGCATACGTCAATTGATTGAGAATGTTATTTTTAATAGCATATGTTTACTTTTCAGTACAATTGAGAATATTATAGGTAATTGCTACTAGAAACATCTTAATATTAGGTTTAACTGTGTGAAAAAAACTATAAAATTACAGAGATTCAGTATTAGTCTGTTGAGTGTTTATTTTATGATCCAGATCTTATCAACAAGTTAGCTATATAATGATGTATAGTTAAGCTCTATTCATTTTAATCACAAATAGGACTCCCTTTCACCTGTATATTGCATTGTCATTCTGATAGAGAGAGCAAAAATATAATCAATAGAGCTTTTAACTAGGTAACTTTTATAGGTATTCATAATTTTAAATCAATTAGCGAGTTCAATTAAAATATGACATTTAAAATTGAAAAAAAACTATACAATCACTATAAATTACTATTTGAGAGATTATTCATTACTGATGTATAAAAAATGCAAAAATAAGTTTGCTCTTTACTAAAAAATATTACGTACTTTGATAATGAATGGTTTCATATTCTGGACAATGAGGTTCATATTGAAAGCCATTAAAATGTGTAAAGCTCAATACACCAAACATGTCTTGTCTAACCACACCATCTAGGAAATTCACAATTTCTGGGAACGTTGGCCTCTCGTCCAAATCTAACTGCCAGCAATGCAAACATATCTGATAGAGTTCATCTCCGATATAAGGAAGCTGAGAGGGGCGCATTCCACGTATCACTCTCTGCGATACGTCCTTATTGGGAACACTGGGATACAAAGTACCACCAAGAGACAGCACCTCCCACAGTAAACATCCGTACGACCAAACATCACTTTTCACATGATAATAATTTTGTTTAAACATTTCCTGTGCCGTCCATCTCGTGTAATCGGGTTTTGAATCGGAGGAATACATATGACTCAATCCAAATCCACCAATTTTAGGAATAGAACCATCCACTATAATAATATTTCTACAACATAATTTTTTGTGTAAAATTTTTTTATTACCTAAATATTCCATTCCTTTGGCTATGTCTAATGATATCTTCAGAATTGTATTCTCACTTGTGAGAGAAAATTTGTTATTTTGAATATCCCTGTGACGAGCAGAGAGCAACATATCTTTTAAATTATTTCTATATTCTTCCAACACAACATACAATGTATCAGGAATCTCACAAATACCAATCAGAGAAACAACATTCTCGTGTCCATTGGATTTTATGAGAAGATCTAATTCACCAAGCATTGTTTTTTTATCACTTTTAGAAAGTTCGCCGTCGGCTATGACTTGAACAAGAGAAGGTTTTAGACTTCCTTGATGTTGTACTCGACCTCTTACAAATTGGCCGAAATTCCCGGAACCGATGACTGAAGTTGCGTCAACTTCCAAGAAATTTCTAGGAATGTTCCACAGTTGACGTTTCAAGTTTCCATAATGATCCACTCTTTCCTCTTCGTCGGGAATAAAACCAGTGTTCTCTATCTCAACACAGGGACCACTGAGAGGCATCGACTGGGAGAGTCTCTGACGACGATGGAGTCCCACGCGACGTCGAAGGACGATGATGGCACCGATACCCAGCAGCAAAAGTACAGCGCCTAGTGCCACCCCCGCGCCCAACATTAGCAACACACTGGAACTCTTTTCATCTCGTACATTGAGAACCATTACTTTACTAGAATGTGAGTATCTCACTTTAGAAATACCCTTCTTCTCACTCACTATGCCGACGGCTATTCCAATGTCCTTGGACTGAGGAAGGGGTGCATTATAATATCCGTTGTATTCTTTTTTATCGCCAATAACAAAATCTTTAGTTCCACAAGGAAGATCATCACGATCCAACTCTGCAGTAATATAATAAGGTAAATCATTCTTAGCAGCTTCATTGTATGATGTCAAATATTCGGGAGAAAATACTCGAAGCATTTCTTCGTTCACAACAACAATCCTAAATTTAGTAATGGGACCATTAATATTGGAAGCCAGTGGCATACATATTCTCATCCAATCCCCGTGTCTTTCTTTGATGACAATTTCCGGTGGCGAAGGTTCCGGTGTGCCAATGTCAGTCTCTATCTCCTCGTGAACTTCCACTCCGGGGCCGTTTGGAGAAAGAGCGCAAATCGTGACATTATAAAGAGTCCCCGGATGTAAGTTAACGAGCTGAGTATGATTTGTGTTGTTAGAGAAATCCCATTCCAATTCTCTGGAGAGAATATTAGCGAATGTCACGATAACTTTAGCTTTGATCCTGAAGCCAGTAATGAGACCGTGTGCCGCGGGCTCCTTCCACCAGACACGTATTGTTGTCTCAGTTACATTACCTATTTTAATATCAGTCGGCGGTCCGGAGACCATAAAATTTGTGTCGTAGACGCTACCGGCCTTTTCTCCGCCGCACAGTTGAGAGCCGTTCCTGGGACATGGCATATTACACAGTGAGTCGTCCAGCACGGAGATTCCTGGCGTATTGCCGCAATAACAATTGGATCCCTCTGTAAGTATTGCGTACCTATAATATATTTCTTCGCAGGCGAACGTACATATTTCTATAGACCCGCCCGAATGGGTATTAATGAATTTTGTGTCCAAGCTATAACAGCCGATAAGATCACCTTTGAGAGAATCATAACAAGGCACCAAAAAACAACAAATTATCAATATAACTACACAACGATTCACACTAAACGACAACATAGTGTATACAATTTGATTTGAGTTATTGAAAAATATTAAAATATCACGGTATCATTGTTGGTTTCATTTCAATCGTCATGCACAATTAAAGACAAAAATTGACAATGAATGAAATCAAATTGACACATCTCAATAAAATAACAATACGCCCTTCCTTGAAGTTGAAGTTTTTGAGTATTTATATTCTGTATTTTGGCATTACTGCGTGCTTTTGATGCCAATGCCAACTTAACAAAATAATTACACATGTGTTCTTATAGTTCATTTTTTCCATACAAGAAGGAAAAATTTCCAATTTTATTTATTATTTTATACTTTGTTATTTGAATGTGTTTTTTTTTCATTAGAAATATTTAACAAAAAAACATTAAAATTGAGAAAATATATTTTACAAAGCTATAAGTGTAACAATAACTGATATTGGCAATAAATTTGATTTGATACGCTGAAATCATTAAGTTAATGGTATTGCCTCCCTGAACAGCTAGCTGGTTAAAAATTATTTGGCCAACACCAATTTAGTTATTTTAATTTTAATATTTTAGTTACTTTTTTTTAATATATAATGCAACTGTAGGTTAGGTTTAAAAAATTGGTGTACATCCTAAGCTATCCTGGTTGGTCAGGGTAGCAGTACCTAATTTGAATTAAAGAATTATAAGTTAGAAACGCAGGGACTTAAAATAGGAAAACAATAGCCTGCAGTATGAGAATATGCAAACATGTAAAAGATGTGATGAAATTATTATAAAACTCTTTTGATATTAAAAATGTAGAACTATCGCCACTAAAAATGCAACCACCAAAAAAATCATTAGCACTTATTAAATTAACCCCCTTGGCTTAGACCAGTACGCACCTTCACTACGCATCATAAAAACACATACCCTCACCCACGCACACACGCACGCACCCACGCACGCACGCACACACACACACACACACACACACACACACACACACACACACACACACACACATGAACACAAACACTTACTCATCATCATGATATTATTGTAAGCTTATAATTTATTGATGTATGGAGTTGATAACTTTATTTATGTAAGTTGAGCTATCTGGGATAGTTGAGCTATTTTAATTTCATACTTTGGTATCTTCAATTTGAACAAAGAAAATTAAAAAAAAAACAATTTTCGGGTAATTTTTCTTTTTCAAACTGTCAAATTCAACCAATGTCAGACTATGGCCAAATTATCACCAAAGACTAGCAACATTATTTTAGAAATTTCATTTACGTGTGGCTGTCAGTGCACATTTATATTTAAATAAAATTTGTTGTTTAAAATGTCTCGAGTTTTAGTTGGTGTTAAAAGAGTAATCGACTATGCTGTGAAGGTATTTTCTTTTATCTTTTTCCCTTTCAAAAAATTTATATCATTTATTTTTTGGTGGGTTCAAAGGTTGTCAATTTATCTTCCCTAGTATCATTATATGTTTCAGTTGACTTGTCCCCGAATAAATTGTCCCCAATCATAATTCTCATTGTATATTCCAGGTCCGCGTTAAACCAGATAAGACAGGAGTGGTTACAGATGGAGTTAAACATTCTATGAATCCATTTGACGAAATCGCTGTGGAAGAAGCAATTCGTATGAAAGAAAAGAAAATTGTTTCAGAAATTATTGCAGTGACATGTGGTCCAGCGCAGGCTCAGGTATATTTAATACTTTTACATCCAACCAACAGCTAAGGATGGCTGTTGTAAATTAAACCAGTTATATGGTACGCTAATTTTATATCAAAAACTAACTTATCTAAATGAAGTGTTCTTACTCTTCACTTGATATATGAAATATAACTCATATATCATATAACTCAATTGATATATGAAACTAAAAAATGATTTTTAGATCCTATGATTAAAATTACCTAAAGAAACAATAGATTTACTAAAATGATTTACGTTGTGTTTCTCGAACAAAGATTAAAGTAAAGGTATAGTTAAAATACTTTGATTTTATAAAATTTTTCAATACTTTTGGTTGTTTCATTGAAATCCAATGCCGTCAAACGACTGAAATTTGAACAAATTTATGTAATTAAAGTATTTTAACTATACTATTACCGATACTTCTGTTGAAACAACCCAGCCTCAGAATACCAAAGAGATCCCACAGACAAAATAAGTAAATAAAATGTACATTCATAAAACAGTTTAACGTTTTACTCTCTTTCAGAATTTTATGGAAACAATATGCAGCATCTGTTCTTATGTAGAATTATTGTCTTTGTATACTTATTTGATAAGAAGTTATGTTATATAATAAAAATGTTATTTTTATGTAATCTATTTTATATAGTTTATTATCTTTGTTTTAACATCTCTGTTCAACATACTATTTTGTTGACCTTCCATCTGATAACATTATAATTAAATATTCTCTCTTCGCTGTGCGAAAATATTCATGTATACACATACATACAGACTAGGTATCTCAATCCATGTTTCCAGGTATTAGGGTAGGTAGAGTAGAACCAAACACCATACAGTGTTATATATTAATGTATACATTAAAACACCATCACACATGGTCTCCTACTCTTCAGACATATTCCATCTCTTTCAAGATTTATATCATTAATGTGGTCTGCCAGCTCTTTCATGGTCGACCTATGCCTCTTCTTTTTTCGACCTCTTCTTCTTTTGAGGGCATATAACATCTAGTGACTGAAAACATGATATATTAAAACTGCCTAATATACTATGAAGCTATGTGTTAAGAAGGGTAACTATCGTGTCTGTAAAAAAGGGTTTAAACATGGTTTAAATTATCATAAACTTAACATTTGTTAATTTTTTTGGATATTAAGAACATACCTGACTTGAAATGAAAAAATCTTATCAGTCATCCACTTTGATTTTATGCACCCTTTAAACACAAAAAAAGATTTAATGTAATTATTAAAAAATGTAATTAATATAAAGGCCAGCTAACAGACCAGACGGAGCACATCAAATGGATTTGTTTGTAGCAGTGCGTCCACAGAGGTGCACCAATTGGATTGCCAACACAACTGTCATTTGGATTTTTTTATAATTTTACATAGAAAATGCAAAAACAATGTTTTTTTTTTTTTTGTTTGGTAATCGCATGCTCAGCTCATACATGGTTTTATTCAATGAAAATATTTGGTGACAGTAAGGATGAATATAAAAAATATATAACCCATTCTAGGATATACATATCTTAATACCAAATTTTATACAAAATATTTCAGTCGTTTTCCCGTGATTGAGTTGTAATTAACATCTAAACATTCAAATTGAGATACTTCCACTATCTATAAATACCTAAAAATGATTGAATATTTTTATTATTGCATATGCGCAAACATTGGATTTTTTCCCTGTCGGGAGTCAAAGATATTTTTTAACAGATTTTTAATTATCTCAATAGAGACGAAGTTGGAATATTTATTGTAGGAGAACCGGGAAATCAAGGCACCTACAGGGCTTACGACCTGTCATCGGCTGGTTTACGTGATCACTTTATGCGCTTGCGCAACGTTCACCAATTATGCCTTTTTAATGAGATCCCTATCAATTCAATTTTGAAAGTTCTATATATATTAATACTGAAATACTTTTCGCTTGAAAATAAGGAATTTTTACTACAGCCATCTATGGGTGAAATTATGAACAACAATCTTATTATTTTTTATTTATTTTGTTGTAACGCCATCTATTGAGAGAATTGTTTTTTTTTTTTTTGTAAATAATGAAAGCTACAATTCTTATATCCGAGGTGACAATGCATTTTTCGCATAGAAGTCACCCCTGAATTGCGCCAGACTTATAAGGTCATTTTTGTCTTATTTACCTACTTGTACCAATGTGTAAGTAATCGAATAAGTAAGTAAGTAAGTAAATTTTATTAATAAGAAAGTACAAAAAGGATACATTTTGACATATTATAAAAAAATAATATATACATCACAAATAAATTTGAAATTCTCCCCGAAAAGAAGGAAACCTTGTGCTTAAAAAATATTTTTTTTTATTATTGCATATGCGCAAACATTGGATTTTTTTCCCCTGTCGGGAGTCAAAGATATTTTTTAACAGATTTTTAATTATCTCAATAGAGACTTCTATGCGAAAAATGCATTGTCACCTCGGATATAAGAATTGTAGCTTTCATTATTTACAAAAAAAAAAAACAATTCTCTCAATAAAATACAACAAAATAAATAAAAAATAATAAGATTGTTGTTCATAATTTCACCCATAGATGGCTGTAGTAAAAATTCCTTATTTTCAAGCGAAAAGTATTTCAGTATTACAATATATAGAACTTTCAAAATTGAATTGATAGGGATCTCATTAAAAAGGCATAATTGGTGAACGTTGCGCAAGCGCATAAAGTGATCACGTAAACCAGCCGATGACAGGTCGTAAGCCCTGTAGGTGCCTTGATTTCCCGGTTCTCCTACAATAAATATTCCAACTTCGTCTCTATTGAGATAATTAAAAATCTGTTAAAAAAAAAAAAAACCTAAAAATGATTTTTAAATAACATTTTCCATTAAAAAAGGCGATATAATATGATTTTTGCCTCTCCTAGCATCGGCGTCAGCATTTCAACGATCCGATACACATATGAATTCCTATACAAAGAATTCTAAAATTCCTCTGATGCACTCCGTCCGATGTGTTGGCTGCGCCTGTATTGACACTAGCCTTTGAAGGATAATATTTTTAATGATGTCTATAATTAAAAGTACACCACTTTTTGATTCTACATGAATTTTATTACGTGCAATATTTCGCCTTATTATCCTAGCTTATCTAGTAAATGCCCTAACAAGGCGAAATAGGCCTATCGCACATAATAAAATTCATGTAGAATCAAAAAGTGGTTTATTTTTTATTAAAGATGTCATTTATAGTGGAAATCTACAAAATAAAAGCTTCGTCAATCGTCAATGATATTTTTAATAATTTGAGCTGAATATTTAAATTGTGTGACGAAGATTCACTAAAGAAATGTTGAAAATACTTGGTTATTTTTTTAGATACACACTGTTTAACATATTTGATTTCAAAATGCGCTGTTTTAAGTATATACTATGTCCTATTCTGATTCATTTCAGAGTATGAAAACGTCTAAATCACGAGCAACAGTGGATAAAAGGATTTTATCCACGCGGTGTGACGTAATGAGTCCCATATAAATGCAGACAACTCATATACTAAAATTCAGACAGATAAATTTAGACGAATCAGAATAGGACATATTGCGCTCTTAATAAATATTTGTTTTGTTTTGTTTTTATGTGATTATATGTAGAGCATTTTCTTATCACTTTTACTTTTATATTACTTTTACATAATTTCTTATTCTATCATAGTTCATTTTATAACACAAATTTTATTTCGACCTTCGTGGTTCAGTTGGTTAGGTATCTGACTGCTGATCCAAAGGTCTCGGGTTCGATTTTCGGTGGAGACACAGTTTTTAATTGTGTTTTTAGTCTGGATCTGTGAGACAATTAATACCGTAAGTCTCCAGAATGTGGCAACTTTTTATTGGGTGCGTGTTAAATTAATATTTGACATAGTACCTGTTAGCTGCCCGAGAAGTAATGTAAAATAAAGAAACACATTCACCTCAGGGATCCCATTTCTACAAAATAAATACTGATATTAAAAAACAAATTTAAAGTTATTTTTTCCAAATAAAATAAAATGACTTGTTTTGTAGGAAACATTAAGAACAGCTTTGGCAATGGGAGTAGATAAGGGTATTCATGTAGAAATATCTGGAGCAGAATATGATACACTGCAGCCAATTCACGTCTCCAAAATTCTAGCCAAGGTTGCTCAGAATGAGAAAGCTGATCTCATTATTGTCGGTAAACAGGTAATTACATAATATTGGAAGTAACACCCGGTGATTATCAATTTATGTTGGTCCATAGTCATGATAATTTTGATGTTGATTTTTTCAGGCTATTGATGATGACTCTAACCAAACAGCCCAAATGACAGCCGCCATCTTGGATTGGCCACAGGGTACATTTGCTTCCAAGGTACCTACCTATATCATCTTCCATTCTCTCATCAATATTAATTATTTTATTTTTTTAATATTGGAAGTGATTTACCCTTATTATTATTATTTAAAGTGATCAGCCAGGAAGGTATGCTGTTCTCACAACAGTATTCACTCGTTCATTCTGTCAAATCTTATTTATAAATACACTAACATTTTGTTCTACAACCAGTTCCTATAAGAGAGATGAAGCGGTAATTCAAGAGTGGTTTTGTGAGGAGGAAATTAAAGAAAACTGCAAAAAAAACATTGAATCATTGCCAAAAAGATTACAAAAAGCAATAAATAAAAGCTTAAGGAGAACATACAAATAAAATAAAATTATAAATAAATCGCATCTAAAATACTTTTTTTTTTTCTATTTTGCAAACCCATGCAATGTGATATTATGATATTTATTGTATTGTATTTAATTTTTCAATTTTAGGTAGAAAAAACCAACAATGATTTGACCATCACGAGAGAGGTAGACGGTGGTTTGGAGACAATCAAATGTCCAATGCCAGCTGTAATCAGTGCTGACTTGAGACTTAATGAACCAAGATATGCCACTCTTCCTAATATTATGGTAAACTACTACTTTATTTATTTAAATTTCATATACCAATTGTCCAATGCCAGCTGTAATCAGTGCTGACTTGAGACTTAATGAACCAAGATATGCCACTCTTCCTAATATTATGGTAAACTACTACTTTATTTATTTAAATTTCATATACCAATTGTCCAATGCCAGCTGTAATCAGTGCTGACTTGAGATTTAATGATCCAAGATATGCCACTCTTCCTAATATTATGGTAAACTACTAATTTATTTATTTAACTTTTATATACCAACTGTCCAATGCCAGCTGTAATCAGTGCTGCCTTGAGATTTAATGATCCAAGATATTTTTATTGACAAACTTTTTAACATTTCAATAGAGACGAAGTTGGGATATTATAGAAGAACCAGGAATTCAAGGCACCTACAGGGCTTACGACCTGTCATCGGCTGGTTTACGTGATCACTTTATGCGCTTGCGCAACGTTCACCAACTTCGTCTCTATTGAAATGTTAAAAAATTTGTCAGTAAAAACATCATTCGACTCCAGACAGGAAAAAAAAATAATGTTTGCGTATATGCAATTGAAAAAATATTCGATCCAAGATATGCCAATCTTCCTAATATTATGGTAAACAATTTATTATATTTATAGAATTATTTTTGTTTTATTTTAGAAAGCAAAAAAGAAGCCCATTACTAAAACATCAGCCAAGGATCTGGGAGTGGATCTGACAGCTCGCATCAAAGTTATCTCCGTTGAAGATCCTCCTGTTAGACAGGCTGGATCTACAGTACCGGATGTTGACACTCTGATAGCTAAACTTAAGGAAAGAGGCCATGTTTAAACGATAACATCATCTCCATATTTCTTTGATAAACAAAATATTAAGAAACCACTTTTGTTACGTTGTTGTTTGTTAACATTTATATTGTTTATTCATTTTTTAAGATATACATACATACATACCTACATCCTACATATTCATGATTGCTCCATTTTTATTCTTGTATAATTATAGCAAAATGTATTTTAAAATAAATAATAAGTATAACTCATTTTTGGATACAATTTATTTTTACAGACAATACAAATAATAATGTAAATATGTCGATTATATCTTTTATACAACAACTTGTAAATAAAAATGCATAAACTAATATATGTTTTTGTATTAGTTTATAACAGTAATTATATTTTTTAATGTTAAATGAAGTAAAAAATGAAAATATAAATCAATTTAAGTTTATTTATCTTGTTTTTATTTTCATACTTTAAGAATATGAGTAAAAAAACACAATGTTAAATTATTAAAAGCCGCTTATGTCAAAATGTCGTATTTGTTTGTCAAAAATGTTTTTTTTGACAGGAAAAAATATAATAATTAGTATTCTGTAGTCAAAATATTCTTTAGGTTTATGATTGAGTTTTAATCATAATTTTGCATGAAAAACGACATTATGTAATATTTTCACTTCTGCGATTGGATTTTACCCATAGATTTTTATTGTTATCTACTAGATGTCGTAGTTTTTTTTGACGGTTTGGTTGGCACATCGTTTTTTTATAGAGAATAATGACTACTTTGAATTGTTTTCAGATTTATTTGTCATAAAAAATGCTTTGTTTATTAAGACTTAGAGAAAAGTTATCTAGGATGTGTTGAAATGTAAGGAAAACTGAAATATGTTGCGTGATATTCCATGACTCACTTTTTGCACGGAGTACTACATCTCTAGTACCTATATTATAATCATAGGTTTTCACTAGATGTCGTAGTTAGCAAATTTTGTATGAATCGAATGTGAGTCATTTTTCAGGGGGGATTTTTGACGTTTTGGTTCCAGACCACATCGTTTTTCTATAGAAAATAACGACTAATGTGGATTGTTTTCGGATTTATTTGTATAAAAAATATTTTAATCATTAATAATTTAGAGAACATTTATCAAGGATGTGTTGAAATGTAAGGAAAACTGAAATATGTTGCCAACCAAAACGTCAAACTCGCGATTATTCCATGACTCACATTTTGCACAAAGTACTACATCTACATAGGTATATTATTATAAAAATCATTGATTATAATAACAATCTATGGTTTTACCAAATTCTTGTATGCATAGACAAAATAGGTGTCAATTCAACCAAAGTAAAAAGGTATTATACTCTGTGAAATATTACTGCATGTTTTATTTTCAAATCATGTTCCTACCACATAGCGTCCACATAGGTGCAGCGCTTCAGATGGATTTTAGTATTCTTTGTATAAGAATTCAATTACGCTCATCGGATTGTCGGTAAAACCGACGCCGTTGCTAAGAGACAAAAATATGATCTGTATGCTGCACCTACGTAGACGCTAAGATTAAACTGGAATATCCTCATGTCAAGCCGGCTTCAATTTAAACATCAGATATATTTATCAACAAATAACTAGGATTGGGTGAACTTTTTGTTTGGTTGGTATCTGCGCAAACCATTCCCTTCTATTCTGGAATATGTGAAGATATTTGCCAATAGCTACATTATCTATGGTAAGTTTAGTAAAAAGTTTTTGGGGTATAAGGATTTTTACATATAAAATAATAAAACTTGATACAGTTACATGTTCTGTAATTCATTTTACGTTTTTTTCATCAAAGGGTACAAATTATATACGGAATTATAATTTTTAATGTATAAAATTAGCTCACTCTTAAATCTTTACATGTTAAATAGTAAGTACGAACAGCCTTATACAAATATATATGTACATATATTTTTAAATCTTTACACATATTAAACTATCATTGGTTGATCATATCAATTAAATAATATATATGAAGACCAAACCAAAATGGTTTTTCTAAAAAATTTGTGAACAAAAATCACAAGTCTTTTTATTTATAATATTTCCACCTTTCCTTTCCTTTCCTTCCATTACTTTTGTTTTCGCTGAATATTGTCTCAGTACAATCATAATTTAGATATTATAATTACTTGACTTAATTTAATAATATACTTAAAGCATAATAAAACAAATATGCAGGTTTAATTAAAGTAATATTGAAGCATTATATATAAAGAAATTTGAAGTAATAATTTAATATTAAACTTAAAGTAAGGTTGCGCATGGATGCTAAAATTTATCGGCCGATAATAATCGGCCGATCGGTTCTAACGCGCATGGAAGCTTATAGAATCGTACGATTGGAAATAACACGGCGGTCAACATTCATATATTTAAAATACAATATGTATATTCACAAGTTTTAATATACATATGATTAGAAATATGGATTTTTTTATTCATTAAGTGGAATATTTATTAAATTAGCTATATAACTATTAATCAATCAAATAATAACTTACCCAATTCAATTCTTTTATTGTGATTTAGCTGTTCCCAACCAGTTATTAATATTTCGCTTAATTTTCTATCATACAATGAAGGACGTGCTTCAACATATATAATTAATTGTTCGGAATCAATATTTATTTCATCCATGTTTTCTGACATTTCGTTTGACAACACTGACAACGTACTTCTCGATCTACTGCGCTCGGACGATTTAATTATCGGTGAGCATGCGCCATGCGCGCCCTCTCATACAACAGGATTGGTTACAAAAAATCGGCCGATCGAGATCAGCCGATTTTTTTGTGTCTCGTCACAGATTTTTAAATTGGCCGATTCTGTTAGCTTTCATGCGCGCTCTTACATGTAATTCGTATGTTGTAGCTCACCGATAATTAATCGGCCGATGAAATTAGCTTCCATGCGCGCCTACCTTAAGACTTACAAACTTTTTAATAAGTAGATAGCATTTGGTTTTATTTAACGAGATTCTTTGAAAAACATGAAAAATTACATGTTAAACTAGAATATGTAACATTTTATTATTTAATGAAAATTTTAATAATAATGTTTAGATGGGTGATGGCATTCGTAATCCAGTGGTCGCGAGTTTGAATCCTGCCACAACCAATTTCGTTCACTTAAAGCACAAGCATTACTACTTAGTTTAGGTAATTTATAAGGATGTATATGCACTTATTACAATGGCCCTGAGTCAAATTGAAAACGCTGTTCGTTATCGCCAAGCGCTATTTTTTTTTGTATGTGATTTGACGTTTGTTGTAGAAATTTTTTCTATAATAACAAACAACAAACGTCAAATCCCATACAAAAAAAATTAACGCTTGGCGATAACGAACAGCGTTTTCAATTTTGACTTGGGGGCATAGAAATATATACATATTTTTTTAATTATAGCAATTAAATAAACTTCATAACCAAGTCTAGTCATGAAGAAAGACGAAGGAATAGGTACCATTTGGTTTTATTCTTTGATATATATATAAAAAAAAAATACATTTCATAGTAATAAACTATGGAGAGGGTAGGGTGATAGGAAAGGGTTGTTGTTGTTAAGAGGACTACAGAGTGCAATTGACCAAATACATACCATGTTACATTTTATTATTTAATCAATATGTTATTTATAAAGCTTGTTAAATAACCATACAAAAGAATGGAATGTTTTCCTTACATAGATAATGTTCTGTTTTCACAACAATATTAGATATGCATTGAAAGTAGTAAAATTGAAAGAAAAAGACTATTATCTTTTGATTACATGAAAGTTCTTCGAAACACAATTGTTCGAATGTACAATTGTACGAATAACATTTTTTCGAAAATCAGTTATCAGAATGACAATTGTCCGAAAGCAAATTATTCGAACTAACCTTTGTTGGAAAAACAATTGACCGAATTTAATACATTTTTGTGTCATTATGTTGCCTCCTTTGACATATTTGTTGCCAGTAAAATATATTCGATGAAGACTATTATTACTTGTTGTATTATTGTTGGGTATGTATGCTTGCACATTTTTAATAACTGATGTTTGACAGCGCGGTGCGTCGCCATGTTGTGGATTCCATAGATTTTTACTATGCATAATATACTATGTAGATGCATAGATTTTTATTATAATATACCTAGATGTAGCACTCTGTGCAAAAAGTGAGTCATGGAATATCGCGAGTTTGACGTTTTGGTTGGCAACATATTTCAGTTTTCCTTACATTTCAACACACCCTAGATAAATGTTCTCTAAATTATTAATAATTAAAATGTTTTTTAGACAAATAAATCCGAAAACAATTCACATTAATCGTTATTTTCTATAGAAAAACAATGTGGTCTGGAACCAAAACGTCAAAAATCCCCCCTGAAAAATGACTCACATTCGATTCATACAAAATTTGCTAACTACGACATCTAGTGTATTATATGAAAACCTATGTGTAGATGTAGTACTCCGTGCAAAAAGTGAGTCATGAAATATCGCGCGTTTGTCGTTTTGGTTGGCACCATAATATTTCAGTTTTCTTTACATTTCAACACATCCTAAATAACTTTTCTCTAAATCTAAATAAACAAAGTGTTTTTACGACAAACAAATCCGAAAACAATTCACATTAGTAGTTATTCTCTATGGAAAAACGATGTACTAAAACGTCAAATATCCCCCGGAAAAAAGCCTCAAGTAGTTTCATACAAAATTTGCTAACTACAACATCTAGTATATTATAATAAAAATCTATGGTTTATTCCTCTCACAATACTACAAACATGACGTCATTAAAATTCGAACAATTGTAAATTCTGATAATTGTGAAAATTGTTTTTCGAAAAAATGTGATTCGAATAATTGCCATTCGTAAAATTGATTTTCGTAAAATTGAGCATTTGAATAATTGTTTTTCGAATAATTTTCCTGTCACCTATCTTTTCATAGCGGTGATTGCATATTATGGTAACCCGTGATAAAAAGGAGATGATGTTTTAACTGTATAAGTTACAATTTCAAGATTTTTTCATTCGGATTGGGTGAAGTTAGTAGTGTACAACGTAATTCAAAGCTTTGTCCAAAGTTAATCATCTTCATCTTATTGTATCGCAAACAGTAGTTTGATGAGTACAATCATAAATTAAGATTTTTATTAAAATATATATTTCTTTGTGCTACTTCTCTAGCAACTTACATGTACTATGTAAGTCAAATATTAATTTAAAACACACCCAATAACAAGTTGCCACATTCGGAGACTAAAGATTTATTTAGACAATTCAAAATTGTGTCTCCACCAGGAATTGAATCTAGAATGCTCTGCTTAGCAGTCAGATATCTAAATGCTGACAATGACATACTCAATGACCAGCTGGCTAATTGCCATTAGGCAATTTCTTCCAACCATCGAACCAACTTATCATTAATATTACAGCAGTTTATGTGTAAATTGATTAACCACTTAACTGAGTGCCATTCGGGCAGAACTTGTTTTGATTTATTTGAACATATTTACTAACGAGGCTGAACGCCGCTAGGGCAGATTGTGTTTATTCGTGTTTTAGTGTTTATATTTGTCTATAGAATTTAGATGTGCGAAAGAAATGTAAAAAAAGTTTTGTACACCTTCTCTTGCAAAAATTCAACTGTTAAGTGGTTAATATCAAAAGTTGAGAAATTTGGCACGGAGTTAACAATTTAAAACAAATATTTTTAGTGAACTATATATAAAAATTGGCAAAAGCAATCCATAAAAGTATACAATATTAATTTATATAATATTTACAACTTAACTTAATAATTATCACAATAATTTTGATTGATCTAAATTTTTTTTAAATCAATGTAGAATATAATTACAAAATTGCACTATGGTTTTTACATTTAAAAAACAAATTTCAGATTACTACCACAAATAATAATTTTTCAACTAATCCAAAGAATATTCTATAGAACACAAAATACAATTTGCATATACCATAATGTGTGGGGTGGGGTGGGGTAGGTAGAGAGAGAAAGAGAACTGACAACTTATACTAAGGTCTCATTAAGACAATCATCGTGCTGGCTGATAATATTTCTACTAAATTATGTTCATTTATAGAACTCAACAATAAACTCTTAGATTGTTGTTTTGTACTGTGAGATATGTGATAGTGTGAGTGACTGATGTTATATATGATGAAGGTAAGTTGTGTGCTTGGCGTCTTTCACTTATCGCTGTTTTCAAGTTCACCTACATTGAAATTGTATATAGCCGTCACATATATTGTATACTATATTATAATGTAAATATACATATGTATTAATAATAAACTTCATTTATCATCATCTCTATTTCACCCTAAACCAAGGATATTATGTATTATATATTATTGGCATCCCAAATTATATCTTCCCTCTCCCACAAACTTGTTCATGTTGGTAACTAGATCAACATCACCCATGTTCAAAATATCAAAACATGTTCATAAAGGAAAGAACCAAAATAGAACAGAGAAAGGAACAAACATTGAATAAAGAAATTTGTCATATCCTTTTACTCGTTGATGTTATCAATGATAATGTTTACCTGGTAGATGGAACTTTCAGTTTTGGATATATTCACTATAGTCAATTATAATGAAACACAGAATTATAATAACACACAATGTTTGACTGATAATGTCCTAGAAATGTTTAGTCATGGAATAACTGGTATTGGAAGATGAGTAGATATTCAGAAAAAGTCTTGCCAAAAGAACCAATCCCCCGTGAGTATTAATGTCGGCCTGTCTGACTTAATAGTATATAATTATGAATGAGTTAAGATTAAAATTAGATCAATGAGGAGGTAAACAGATCTTTGATAGCAGGCATCTTGTGTTTTTCTGGAGCCAATACAAGCTGCTGCCACATGTCTTGATAACATTTTTTTTGTGACTGTCAATATACAGACAATGCCATTATTAATTGTATAAAGTCAGACCACAGTGGTCAAATAATAATTTTACTGGGAAATAAACCTAATATTAAAAATGAAACATGAATAGATCTGTTACTTTTAAAAAAATAGAAGTAATGTCTAAATTAACATACCCCGGTTAGATACATTTGAGTTGGATATTAACAAATTATACAATGTTTTCAAAAGTGTCTCAACATTTTATACAAACAATAAGTTAAAAAAATATGTATTAAATAATAAAGATAAAGTTTTAATCATGAAGAAGTCTGGAGTATATCAGTTTGTGGTGAACCTACACACCCCATTCTACGCTGGCGACAGCGCAGGCGCAGTAGATCGATGACAGATGCGCAGACGCAATGAATGTTTCTAACAAAATCATCGCTAGGGTCTGCGCAAGTATTGCCTTCATTCGTTTCTCTTACCAGCGCTAGTACCGGACGTATGCCAAATTAACTCTCCGTCATTCTTTGGTATCAAAGTAAATTCGAGTGTTATATTTTGAAGTGAATATATATAATTAATAAGTCAATTCGTGTCAACTTTACCAGAATAAACCGACAAATTGTAAGTCTAAATCATACTTCTTTTATTGGAAACTTATAACCCATTCATGGTTTTGTTAAGGGATTATTAAACCTAGAACACACCTTCAAGCAAAGAGTTGTAATATGCCTTTTATAAAGTTTTATCCTCTAACAAATAATAACCCCTTAACAAGTTAAATTGCAAAGATTGTGATAACTTTTATATAGGTAAAACAATTAGAAATTTTGAAATAAGGGTTTAAAATGCCTTCATAGTGATAACTATTCGGAATTTGCAAATCATTTAATTGAGAAAAATCATTATTTTTATAGAAACAAAGGCATTAAAATATTACATACAGGCCATAAGGATTTAAAAACTACGAAACTAGAAATTTTATAAATTAGTCAACTTTCCTTACCCCTTCCATTCGTTCCCTCTTTCTGCTATTATCTATTGTTTACTGTGTTCAGTTATATATTTAAAATTATTAATTGGTTTACATACTGAACCCACGCTATTTCTTTCTGCTCGTTAAATATTATTTAAATAATAATTTATTAATCATTGTCTATGAAGTACAACTACATATCATTATTCACTTCACTAATGTGTATATATATATATAGTCGTTAAAATTTTTAAGTGATTGTCATTCTTCTTCAAAGTGATTCATGTGACATTATTTTTGCTGTCAAGTTTGTCAATAAAGACTATTTCCGCAAATTTTACGTGTGCTCTTCGGCGATTGGTCGGAAATCAGCTGTTCCCGCCCAGTTTTTGTTCATAGTATCTGTAAACTAAATAGTGAAGCGCAGCGACATCTGTGAGTACCGATCACCTACCCGATTATTATTTTTGTGTCAAATACTCTATTAGCTGACTTCGAAACATCAACCTGTCAATTTTCAAGACTCAAATATGGCCAATAATTTATGCAATAAATGTTCACTCACTATATTTACTGCTGACGATATTAGGTGCAACTCATGCCATAATATATTTCATTTCAACTGCGGAGGTTTTACAAGTAAATCAAACTTCCAAAAATTCAGTAAAGTAACTAAAGGAAAGTGGACGTGCCAACAATGTAAAAATAATACTTCTCAGGAGACCCAAAGTGTTAGCAAAAACGATCCTCCGCTCAAAAACTTCCACCAGTACCAACCAACCAACCACCTCTGAGCTACTCATGGAAATTAAACTACTTAGGGGTAACTTCAGCTCATTACATAAGGACTTTCAGGAATTAAAGGACTTTACGTCATTCTCAAGCTCACAAATGGACATTATGAATAATAATATAAAATCCGTAACTGAAAAACTCAAACGCGTTGATTCCCTGGAAGCAGATATTAGCGAACTTAAACTCAAAGTAACACAATTTCAAGATATAAATAACACCAGGGACCAATATGACCGTAAAGACAATATAGAAATAAAGGATCTCCCAGAAATCAGGGGTGAAAATCTGTACGACATTGCTAGCAGTATTGGTGACTTACTTAAAATCCAAATCTCGAGGGATTATATTAACTTCATCACACGAGTCCCCATTAAGGATTCAAATTCGAAGAAAATCAAACCCATTATTATGAAAGTAACGCCGGAGTTGAAGAACAAAATTATTTCAGCTGCGAGAAAAGGAAAAGGTATTCACAGCCATGAACTCAACATACATACATACAAAGGTATTCACAGCCAGAAACTCAACATACATACAAAGGTATTCACAGCCATGAACTCAACATCCCGGTGAGCATCTCACCATCAACAACAAGAGGCTCCTGAACAAGATCAAACAACTTACTGCTGAAAAGGGTTTTCGATACGTCTGGGTAAGAATTGCAAGTTATATACAAGGAAAAATGACACGTGCCCAGCAAAACTGATAATAAAGGAGGCAGACCTACTCAACATTTTCATGTCCACAAATTATTTAGGTTATTTTTCATACTTCTGTTAGTAAATATATCTGTGAATCAGGGCGGTACTGTCGGCCACTTTGATGGGGGAACGTCATATTTTTTCTGGAAATTTTTTGTAAGGTATTACATGCAAATTTAAGGAAGCAAACAACTATTCATGCTAATCTACTGTACATATGTAAAAATAATGATCATGATATACTAAAAAATATCCAAAAAACTGTTAAAGATAATCAATTGATAATAACTAAGGCGGATAAGGGAAATTCAAGAATCATAATGAACGGTATTGACGACTATAGTAATAAAATGCAAATCTTTTTAAAAAAACGACGATTTCATAAAGTTAGAAAAGGATCCGACGATTAAATACCAAGAAAATGTAAAAAGTACTTTGAAACATTGCAAAAGCAATGCAAAAAAAACCTGCGTACAAATCAGTTAATAGAAATGAACCCTAAAACACCAAAATTATACGGCCTTTTAAAAATACACAAAAAAGAAAAACCAATCCGTCCGGTAGTATCATGTTGTAGTTTTCCATCGTTTAAATTGTCTGCTCATAAAACATATTTAAACCTAAGTTTACCGTTAAAAATTCCATACAATTAGTAAATACCCTTAAAGATTTGTTAATTCCAAGTAATTCTAAATGGGATCTTTTGATATTATAAGCCTTTTCACTAATATTCCGATAATTGAAAGCAAAAATATTATTAACGATTTACTAAACAATTCAGATCTCCCTTCAGATATAACAAATGACTTAAAACGATTAATAGAGGTTTGTTTGAGTCAAGGGCAGATCCAGGACCTAGGTGGACCACTAATTAAAATTGTTAAACATGATTTTTATATATTTTTTATCAAAATATAGATTTTATTTAAGTACTTTCAATATTTAATTAATTTAATATAATACTTTGTTTGACGCCAAACGCATTATTCGGGAACTAATGCATTGAAAATTTGAATTTTACTGCGCCACCGCCACCTTTCATATGTCAGTCACATTTCGTATGACAATTGCGCGCGCTTTGTTTCGACTAACGTTTAGCTTGACCTAACCTCAATCAGAACGTTTAAATTTTAATAATAAAGTACTAAATTAAAAACTTTAAAATTCCAATATAAGTAATAGTGTTCTTAAAAATTGTTGTGACAAATTCATTACAAGAAATGGTAAGTAAGTAATCAGTTTCTTCATTATGTCAGTGTGTGTGTGTGTTCAAACTCAAATTTTATTGATGTTAATGATATTAAAGTACCTCCTAGGTAGATAAGTAGGTACCTACTTTCTACTTAAGGGCAAGTTGTGTTCCTTTGGACACTTGTTCCTCTGGACAGTGTGTTTTTTTCCCTAAATTAACACTTTTATTTCAACATTGCAACACATTTTAATAAACATTTGTACATCATGCAACACTGATCTGACATCTCGTATTTTCGTTCAAGGTGGCGTGGAGCGGTGTTTATATTTATTTTACTCAAAAAGTAAGTATTTTCATTTTTTATCGAGTTATTTTTTTATTATAAAGAGTCATATTATACAAATATTTTCAATAATACATTGAAACATGTTCATTTGCAGTGTTATTGAACAAATTATCCCTTTGATAACCTAACCTCAAAAATAATTACGACAAGATACGTTAAACATGTATACCACATGTTCCTCTGGACACTGATTTGCATGTTCCTTTGGACATGTCCAGAGGAACTAGCTATCCTATTTTCAGCACCTAAATGTTTGTTTTGTTAAAATTCCAGTGCCACGTAGCAAAACTGGAAGAACTAGGAGTCACCTAGTTGATCACGATGTCCTCAAAGATGCCGTTAGTGATGTTTTGAGTGGTAAGATCTCTAATAGTTTTTAAAACTGTAATTTTATATCTTTTTTTTCAAATTTCTGGTTTAAAAATAATTTTGTTTTAGGTATGAGTGTAAGAAAAGCTTCGGAGAAGTACAAAATCTCTAAATCATTAATTTCGTACTACGCAAAATTTAATAAGATAAGATTTAATAAGAAAAAAATATTGATGATATAGAGATTGCAAGAAATACATGTCCTAAAAATTTTTTTTCTATGATGAAGAAATTCAGCTCTATGAATACTTGAAAAAAGCAGCTTTTCTTCATATGGGGTTGACCAACAAAACTCTTCGTAACCTGGCCTACGAATATGCAAAAGCGAAAGAAAAGGAGATACCATCAAACTGGACTACTACATTTGGATGCTGTGTTATTAATTTCAATGCAGCTGGGTGCTGCAGTAAAAATGTTCTGCATGTTGATAATGTCATCGTTGCCGATTTCCAGATTTCCAACATGTTTCAAACATTGATAATTTGAATGTACATTCGAAATATCATTTAGAACAGTTAAGACTGAATATCTTTTTATAATAATACAATAATAATGATAAATTAAATAATGCGATTAAACGAAAACATTACCTGTCATCTTTTTGCGTATTATTATGACATATTGAAAGCAATGTTGTCAGTATTCAAAATGGATATTCCGCAGATTATTACGGTTAAAATTTATTCTGAATGTTTAAAATTCCTTTTTAAACAATAATACTGTCAATTAATGCAGAAAATAAATTTTAAATGATTAATTTGTACTTCTTTGCATCAATTTATTTTTTATTTTAAATAAAAATTTCGAACGCGAAAATTGATTAAGGAAAAATTATTTCAGTGGCAATCCGTTGAAGGACGAAAAAAATGGCGTAAAGTAATTATATTATAGATGGAGATTACCCAAAATCTCAAAATAAAACTAAAAATCTACAGGCCTTACATAAGCCGATAATGTAAACAAACTATAAATATTATAGTTTGTCTCAACAAAATTCACGGTCACACGTTATTGTATACATTATTATTTCTGTATAAAATTGTCAATTGATATAACAAAAATGTTTTGTCCAATTGATTTATAATAGAAAATAAATAAAACTATTGAACTGATATTAAACTGATTCAAACAAATTTAAGATTTTCTGTTTAAAGAATGCTACTACGTTTGGATGCTGTGTTATTAATTTCAATGCACCTGTGGGCGCTGCAGTAAAATGTTCTGCATGTTGATAATGTCATCGTTGCCGATTTCCAGATTTCCCACATGTTTCATTCATCCTTGAACATTGAAGCAAAACTGTCTACATGTTTAACTTCAATGTCATCAGCTATCTGTCAAATAGAAAGCTATATGTAAAGTTAAACAATGTGATCTCTTTGGCTTTTACTGCTACTAGTGGTGTACCACAGGGTTCACACTTGGGACCAATTATTTTTTGTTTCTAAATAATATTGTTAATATATTTATTGATGTTGAGTATCAATTATTTGCAGATGATTTAAGAATATTTAAAATAATTAATAATCATAATGATTGTTTAAAATTGCAGGAATATTTAAATAAAATTTTTGAGTGGTGTTATCGGAATAAACTCTTTCTTAATACAAGTAAACGTCAAGTAATTTGATTTTTTTAAATTAAGAAACCCATATTTTATGACATTAATATTGATTCTACAGTTAAATGTGTTAGAACAAATTAATGATCTAAAACTATTACGCTACGTCCTACGTAGGCGATTCAAAGCGAACGCGATTGCGAAGCGATGCGGTGCGGATACAAGCGAATTCAATGCGATGCGGTGCGACGCGGCGGCTCTGTCCTACGTGTGCGCGAATCGTTCCCTCTGCCGCCAGCTACTGTCATGGATGTACGTAAGCGAATACTCAAGAAATATGTACGGCAGAGAAGTGAAACTAATATTGTGTACATAGAGAGGCATATTTATGGGGAATATCACAATTTGTATGAAGAATTACGTGATCTTGAATTAATAAATGAGACTAAATTTACATCTTTCCGGGAAACATATCAAAATTTGACATTCGTGAAAGCGAGAGAAAACTTTGTGTGCTTTGAACAACATCCTAGTGTAAAATAGCAATAATAAATAAATGTGTTTACTTGTAGTCCCATTTATTTTTTCCAAATCCTAAAATTCACGGTTCGATAGTAATAATTCTTTTGTCCCATAATATGGGACGTTCATGGACAGAAATTGAAATTTCTGTTTCTGACATGTCAAAAAACAATGGCGCCGCTATCAATTCGCACGAAAATATCAAACCAACTGATCGCGTTCGCTTCGCATCGCGCCACGCCGCATCGAAACCAACTCGCGGTCGGTAACGTAGGACACTTCCATAGTTACTGACTGTTTGTTATTTTCGTGCCACGCCGCGCCGCTTCGCATTCGCTTTGAATCGCCTACGTAGGACGTCGCGTTACACCAAATAAAGTCTACCGACTTAACAATTACTAACTCAAATACATAAATTCCGGTAAAAAAACTCATGAACATCAAAACCTTTCACAATACTTCTCCACTACTTAATATATTCCTCATTAAAAACACTACACAATACCCCTCTCTCTCCACCTTCCATCCATCCTCCAACCGCCACCTCCCTCTACTCGCCTCACAGACAGATACACATACACAGATTCAACATGTTAGTCTCGACACATCGGTAGATGGAAGGACAGCGCTTCCGAACCATGTCGCCAAGTGACTCATAAAAAATAGTGGTATATAGCTGATAATATAATTCAAAAATGGTTAAGATTAATTAACACAAAATATCCGCCGAATCATTAATTGATAAGAAAAATTAGAAAACAGTATAATTATACATGAAATTTGCACACCTGGGCCGTCACACAAAGGCAAGTTCAATCAGTGCAAACAGCCGAGATGAAGATGCTTAGGCGGATGTAACTAAGAAAAGATTTATACTCTATGGTTAATTTTTCTCCTTCTTGTTTTGAGTTTTTCACATGTGTCCCATGTAAAATGTTGTTATCGGTTATTACAATAATATTCCTTTTTTCTGAAGATCACCAGTGTTTTGATAGGTTATATGGCTCAGATAAAACTGGAAGTGAAGTGATTTGCGTATCCTTAAAATGAAGTGAGGTTATGTAATTATGTATGTGTTTTGGGTCAAAAAATGTTTGTTCAGAGTTTTGCAATTATTTTACTGTACTGTTGTGTGCCATGCAAGTGGGAGTAGAGGAACTGTTGGTCGAAAAATGGATTTGTTGACTTCGGGTAGTCTGGCATCAGATTAGAAGGAAAGGTGAACTGGAACAAGTAACAGTCCTTCTGAAGGTGACGGAATTACATGAAGTTATCAAAGGAACAGAGGAAAACAAAGTAGAGTGGACATAAAAGGACATTCTAATGGTGCACATTCTAACGTGCTAAAGTGCAGTGGAAAGGTTGAAAAAGCTAAATTTGATATAAGAACAAAAAACAGAATCAAGACTGTACATGCTGCAACAAAAACTCTTCCAGATGACCTATAGTACAGACATGTCGGTATATCTGTTGAAAGTGGAAGAGATGAGAAGCCAGACAATGATAAAAACAAAAGTACTAATGTCACTTCACTCTCATTTTATTTCTACATGGGAATCCGTGGATCTTTGCCTTTTTTAAGTGCCCAAATACATTACATAAGAAACATCTAATATTATCTTTTCTGCCCTTCATAAATATGTCTTACTTTAAAGACCGTAATGCTTACTTTAAAGCTCGTAATGCTAACTCTTCATGCTCCTCTCTGGAGTTCAACCGTCCTTCTGTTAATAGCCTGGCCACTAGATTACCAAAAGGTTCCCTACTATTGGACATCCCCATGTAGTTGCACGTCATTTAACAACCTCAAATAATGTGAACCTTATTAAGTGCTGTTCTAAAAGTAGAGGAGCAACAAAGCCTTGCAATATTTATTATGATACAAATCAAAGAGAAGTCATTGGAATTTAATAAACCAGTATTTGTGTGCTTTATAGATTTGACATATTTATGATATGATCAAAAATGGTAAGAATTGAGGTGAATGGAGATCTCACAGGAGAGATACCCACAACAACTGGTATCAGACAAGGAGACAGTTTCAGCCATTTCCTTTTTAATACAAGAAATGACTTCCTTGGATTAAGTTTTTAGAATGGAAAATAAGATTTTTAAAATGGTGTGTTATGCTGACAATGCTACAATTTTAGCAGAAAATGAAGATGACCTACAAAGTATGCTTTATAAATTTCATATTGCATCTAAGAAATACAACATGACTATATCTATGAACAAAACAAAGTGCCGGACAATATCATAATCATTGAAAATAACCCTATAGAACAGGTCATGCGATTTACATACTTAGGTGTGGAGATATCCAGCAGCAATGACCTGTACAACAAAGTCCGTATACAGGTCAATAAAGCAATAGCCATAGCTGGTTGCTTACCAAATTATATCCGTGTGTACATGGTTCTACGAGTTTTTATGCTCTGTGTTTTTATTGTGATTCATGAACGTTTTATGGTGTTATTTGAAGCCTGGTGTAGTTAAAGTGATAGATATTCGATCAGTGATCTTGGTTATCGTTAGTTTTATGTATTTATATTTTAATTGTTTTTATTTTTGATTATCATATTTGTTCAAAATGACTGTCATTACAGCAACATAATGGAGGTGAGACTCAGTATATTAGTGTTTTGGTGTTTAGAATCAACGATTCATTGCCTTTTTTTTATATATTTATTTTTGGCTTTTGTACATTTGTGTATTAGTGTAGGAGATGATAACATTTGTTGATTATTTTATTTTCACGTATTTATTATGTTGTGTTCATAAGATCTATTTTTGAAAAACATCTATTTCGACGGTCGAGTTTAACACTGCGCAGGTGCTAGAATTTCTACTGACCAATGGTCGATTAACTTGAGTGCTGCGCGCGCATTGTTTCTCCTTTTTACTTATGTACATCTAGGTAATAATTTGTTCTAGTAATTATAGCAACTACTGTTTTCTGGTACCTATTTTTTGCATACCTATACCTTTGTACATATCTTTTTATACGGCGCTTGCCGATTATTTTTTAATTAAGTTTTAATTTTTATTTGTATTATTATCTATTCTTTTTTCTTAATATTTTACTCCATACTTTTTTAAAATTTAGTTTCTTTTTTACTCTTCATATCGCATGTTCCCTTGTTTCCTAGCATCTAACTTCTGTCGTTTATTTATTCATTATACTCCTACCTGTCCCAGTCACTTGTAAGACTGCAATTTTCGTGGGCTAGGTTTGGATGTACAGTCTTTTGTTATTCTGTTAAGGCAACTCTGTTGCATAACTTCCAGTGGCTTAAAGAGGCGTCAGCTCTTGCTTGAAAACAACGATTTCCAGCAGAGATGAAAAATTCTTGCATCTATGTGAGAAGATTGATACCACTGAGACCCAGATTGCACCAGTGCAAACTCAAAGAACGTCCAACCTGCCTGTATGCCACGCAAGTGACAGGTCCACCGCCTTTATCCAAGGGAGGATTTCCTGCACCCCCTGCAAAACCTGCCGTCTGTATTTTTCCAACCAACGATGAAATCAAATCTTCGATGGAAACCAGAAAAATCCTGAATGCAGCTATTAAGCCGACGTAGGTGCCTGCGTCACAAGTGTAAATACCATAAGGGGTCACGGCATTGTAAAACCTCCAAAATGTTGACAAAACAGCGCTGATGGGAGATGCAAATAATATAGAATGGAGTGTTCTCTTTGCTTTTCAGGATATTGATCTCAAAGTTGACATGTTTAATGGTGAGATAATAAAACTCTTTGATGTTCATGCTCCACTTACGTAAGTTTTAAAGACTATTCTGGTACATGGATCAACAATGAAATAAAAAATCTTATGGTGAAAAGGGACAAAGCATTCAGCAAGCATAAACGGTAACCAACTGACAGTAACTGGACTAAATATAAAGAACTTAGAAACCGTTGCAATCAGTCTTGTCGTAATGCTAAGCAACGCTACATCCACAACTTTGTCGGTGAATGTATCTAATGTAAACTGAATAAGTCTGAAAATACTAATCAATTCTTCATAAATTTTTTATAAAAATAAGCTCCACATCATCCGAATCACAAAATTTCTTTCAAAAACAATTGGTTTTGTGATGGGAGTTGCGATGCAGACACGTATTAGAAAGATATCGCCACCATCAGCCGAGAGCGACTCTTGCACCGCTTCCCCTCAGACAAAGTTGTGTGGTGTTTGAGTCGTTGAACAAGGATGATAAGATGAAGAAGGCGAATTCAGTTGGTGAATACAACCAAGAAATCTAATCTCGTACAATCTCGATCTGACTCCATGCTCAGACCACTAATACCAAGAATATGTGTAACAAGACATTTGGAAACACAAGACTGATTAACAGACAAAGACTGATAATTTCAGATAATTTATTCTTTTGTGTTTATATCGTCACCATATTGGGACGCATTATAAAATGTGGCCGAAACGTATCTGAAGATGCTGGAAGCGACAATAACGGAGTAGAGTTCTCCTTTACAGACCTTCAAGATTCACTGGAAGTGTTCACGGGCAACAATGGCACACAAATTTCAAGATGGATCGAGGATTTCGAAGAGCTGGTGTCGAGTGTCAGTTTGCGCAGCGGGAAGGAATTTAAATTATTTCAATCAAATATAAAATACTTAGTTTGACTGTTTTGTATGTCGTGCTAAGGTATGAAATCATAATTGAGTACTTATTTTAACCCTTTTGATTTCATTGGTCGTACGCAGACAATATATATATCCTCTCCCTCTCGCCTAACTTGCTGCACTCTTCACACCACCTCTTGTTTCTAAAATCATTTTTTTTCTTCTTCGATTGGCCATCTCGACAAACTGTCGATGTAATTTTGTTAATTTTCCGTCTGGTCAATCGGAATCCGTGGAGTTGATTATTCATTAATTATATTCACCAGTCATTATTGGTATCATATCTGTAAATAGATATACTTAATTCCACGTACAACAATCTATTTACGTCCAAAATTATCAAAGTGTAAAGTTGCGAGTCAATTATATTCCTCCCGCCATCTTGTTGTATGAAGAGCCGCTTGATTGCAGATTATTTAATCCAAGTAATCCTCGATGGGAATTAATCCTGGACAAACTAAATGATGAAATTGTGTCAACCCATGTTATGATACATTGAAGGAAGTCAATGATTTAAATACCAGGAAAGGCTATCTATGATTGTATGATGTTTCTTCACATGGTGAGTCACACCTGAAATAGTAATTAAAATTTAAATCTACTCAAGGAAGGATGTTAATCTTTCCTAAACTGATGTCCCGACTATGATGTACTGGACCTCTGATTGATACATCTTCGAAATCTATCCCTTTGTTAATTTCCGTAAATTCTTGATTTCTATGTTGTTGAACGCCTTACAAGAAAATTAAGTAAATTTCAATTGAATATAAGGAGACCTGCATAATATTATATAATCTCAGTAAATGTGTGAATGTGAGGATGTGAATATTCGATAAGTCATATTGTATAATCTTAGAGTCTTATTTGTTCATAATATATTTATTTTGTTGTTTGCTTTTGCCACTTGCCGGTCAAATAAACATGTAAAGAAAGTTAAATCTTTAATTTGTCTCACGAATGTTCCCCAGCCATTGATATCAATGAAAGCAGTTCAAATCAAATTTACCCAAACGCAATCTGAGAATATACAGAGTCTTGTTCTCCCAAAGCTAGCCATTTAATTATTTAATAATATTTACTATATAAAGATATATTCTTTTTATATATAGAGAAGTGTTCGAATAAAGATAACTTAAAAACAGACTTCTCACACTGGCTTAACTAGTCTTTGTGGAAGTTCTGAAGACTTTGGGTCGCCTAACTTTCGCATTCATTACTATAGAAGGGATAAAATTTTTGAAGATGAACGGCTTTATTCTGGGAGGTGACTTTAACGGGAAGAATATATTATGAGGCAGCAACTGTTCAGGCAGAAGGGGGACGCAGTCCTCTACTGCTTCTCAAGTTGCAACTTCTATATTTTAAACACCAGCTACACACCCACCTTCGAAACTTACCACAATGGCCAACACTGTACAAGCGTCATTGACATAAGACCATCAGAGTATAAGTTTCTCACATTTATTTTCTGCATACAATAAAATCATAAAATGAAATTTCTAACGGTGTAAATGTATCAAGGTGTATGATATCTTGTTTACTTATTAAAAATGAAGTATTTATGATGATAGATTAAGAAGTACCAGAGTGTACCAAAATAATCGATTATGATAGTAATATTAATTTCATAACACGTTTAAAGCTATCGACCCCTTGTACTTGAAGAAACAAGATAAAAGTTATCTGAAATCAATTTATTGTAAAAGCTAAATTGATATCTATTCAATGTCCATCATTTAGTGTAAGCTCTAGACTAAGTACGTAGTTATAATATTCATCTCTTCTGTCTTGATCCATAAAATAAATGTTTAATACATGTGCGGTGTTTAAATTAATTAACCCAGAACATTACATTGGTGTCAGAAGTATTAGATCGATAAAAATTTCAGTGCTACGTAGAAATTCATCAGGCAACTGAAGGCATCCACTTACCTAACGGTGTGGGAAGGCCATTGCATTTAGAAGAAATAAGAAGGCATCCACCACTCTACACTCTAAGGTGTGGGAAGACCGTTGCATCAGGCAACTGAAGGCATCCACTTACCTAACGGTGTGGGAAGACAATTGCATTTAGAAGAAATAAGAAGGCATCCACTTACCTAACGGTGTGGGAAGACCGTTTCTCTATCGAGTGACCGAACGCACCCACTTTACCCAGATGCAGAGAAATACCGTAAGAAGAACTCAAGATTTGAGGATGATGAATATAGTTTTGTAAGTACCTATTTTAAGGTTTGAATTTAATAGATTGTCCATTATTTTTAAATTTTTTTTATGTACCTGGTATTTTGATCAAACACTGTTCGTAATAATGTTTGCGATCAATTTGATTATATCTTAATTGTATATTTGTAATCTTTCACTTTGTTATATGTGAGTTGTCTATGATGGTATTATCATAGACAATTACATTATTAGAGATATATCTTGTAGAACTGTCATGGCTACATCTTGTGTATAACCTATAAGAAATATACCATAATATATTACAAAGGAGTTGTTATTAATGAAGAAGAAATACAAAACACACTTGACCATTCTTCTATTAATTTTTTTACTATTTTGTTATTATTATTTTGCGCTTACGTAAATGAATAAGAAAGAAAATATCATTAAGGAAGGTTCTTCAAAAGTAGAAAATGTTTTGATACGAACCCTTACTTCATTTATTTCAAATATTTCATGATGGTAGATCGGATAATTTAAATAAAAAAAAAAAAAATTGTGAGTATGCCTATAATATAGCGATCGAAAATCAAAAAGATATTCTTTATAAATATATATGTACTAGATTCGTAGGAAAGGCAGATGATGCTTTGTCCTGTAGGTGTATTGACAGTTGGGAAGACTGCAAAGTATTCCTCTTAGAAAATATTGCATACCTCCAAAATTCAACCCACTTAAGTATCGAATTATCACAATGCAGACAAAGACGCGGAGAATCCATTGTTGATTATACACAAAGAATTGATCAATTATTCTCGAATTTATTGAGAGCAGTGCGCAATGAAACAATCATAACGAACTCATTGGCAAATATTCTATGATAAAACAGAGTGCATTGCAAGCTTTTATGTTGGGAGTTCTTCCACAATTCAGAATAACATTAATGGCTAAAGAACCGAAAAGTTACGAAGAAGCTGCCCAGATGGCAATTAATAAAAAAAAAACTCCTGCAAGCCTCACATTCATTGCAATAAATCGGGACATGAAACCTCTAATTGTTTTAAACGAGATAAGAATAATTATAACGCCTATCAAACGTCACAAAAGAAAGATTCTCATAAAAATAATAATTTCCAAGAAAGAACATCCAAAAATAAAAAAAATATCTGTTTCTACTGTAACAAGCCTGGTCACATAAAAAAGGATTGTTATAGATTTAAAAAGACACAAACAAGTGATTTAAACTCAAATACCACAACTCTGAGTGCCGGAGTGAAAATGGCGAGCATCTTACAGGCACAATACTAAATATAAATAGAATAGCACATGTTAAAATAATTATAGAAGAATCGATAAAATCAAAAAACGTACAGTTATTTATTTATTTACTTATGTAGCTTCTCGGGCAACTAACAGGTACTATGTCAAATAATTATTTAACACGCACTCAATAACAAGTTGCCACATTCTGGAGACTTACGATATTTATCGTCTCACAGATCCAGACTGAAAACACAATTTTAAAAACTGTGTCTCCACCGGGAATCGAACCCGGGACCCTTGGATCAGCAGTCAGATATCCAACCAACTGAGCCACGAAGGCCGACAAAGGCCGACGAAGGCCGTTATTGATAGATAGTGGCGCGGATGAAAGTTTAATTTCACCCTTGATATTGAATAGAAATTATAATTGTTAATAATAAAGATATTATAAACATAAAAGGCATAAACGGAAGCACCATAAAAACATTAGGTAAGGTTATATTGACCATTAGAGTGGGAGAAATATCTGTACACCAAATAATGAATTTGACCCTTGCAGAACGAATGTACCCCTCGATGGGTTACTGGGTTCAGATTTTCTACAAAGATTTCGTATAAAAATTGATTATGCAAAAAATGAACTGTTGTTAAAGGATCATAGGATTCCTTTGTATTTCATGTCCGATAATGTTGGTAAACCACTCGTGGTACCAGCAAGGAGTGAAATGGTTATTGATATTAATGTCCTTAATCCAGAAATTAAGGAAGGTATTGTTCCAGGCATTGAAGTCATGGACTGTGTTTATTTGAGCAGAAGTATCTGTAAAGTAAATGTACAAGATAAAGTGCTCGCAACAGTTATGAATATGACAGAGAAACCAGTCACCCTTAAGAAACATTTTTCTTGACGAATAAGTAGAGGACCGTATCTACAAACAGATTAAAGGCGCTCCTATGGGATCACCAGTTGGCAAACATTTTCATGATTAATTTCGAGAAAAATGCCCTAAAATCGGCATCTCTACGACTACGCTTATGGCTAAGGTACGTCGATGACGTTTGTTATATGGCAGCACGGCAGAGAAAAGTTAAACAATTTCTTAATCCACATTAATTCAATCCACTGTGATAAAATTCACGATGGAAGTGGAGAAGAATAAACAATTGGCATTCCTCGACGTACTGGTCTGGAGAAAAGAAGATGGCCGACTAGGACACACGGTGTATCGGAAATCCACACATACAGATCGATATTAATTGCCACATCACTCCATCAGTCCCGAAAACACTAGCCACTCGCGCAAGAAAAATCGCAGACAACGACCACATCACCAAAGAAATGCATCACCTTCAAAATACCTTGTCGGCAAACGGATATACACAATACACTATCCGCAAAGCACTGCACATAAACGACGAAAAATGTAAACAAGAAAAACAACCATATCAGGCGATGGCATACCTACCATACATACGAGGTACAACGGACGCCATCACAAGAAACAGAAAAAAGCAAATTTATACAATTTTCCTTACGTGCAAAATTTGCCAATTTATTTGTAGATTAGGAATACCTTCAGTAATTTTGACAGATCAAGGCAGTGACTTTACATCAAATCTTCTAAAAGAAGAAACTTAAACTTTTTAAAATAAAAAGGGTTCAAACAACCGCATATAGACCACAATCAAACTGAGCATTAGAAAGATCACATGCTACATTAGCTGACTATTTAAAGCATTATATCGAAGAAAATCAGACTGATTGGGATGATTGGATCGACATGGCTATGCTAGCTTATAACACTACTCCACATACTTCTACAAAGTATACGTACACCACATGAATTAATATTCAGTGTAAAACCAGAACTCCCCAGTTCAGTTACACAAGAACCAGAATTTAAATATATGTACGATGATTACATCAATCATTTGAAACTTAAACTAAATAAAACGCAAATAATAGCTAGAAATAACTTAGAAAGTAATAAAATTCAAGTAAAATAAAATAGGCGACTTAGTATACCTTAAAAATGAAAATAACAATCCTCGACTTTGTAAAAAGTTATCTCAAAATTATTCAGGACCATATAAAATTATAGAAGTCAATTCTCCAGTTAACTATACTATTTTGATTAAAAAATGAAAAGTTAAAGTTCATGTAAATAGACTTAAACATGCTTTTGTTACAGATTGCTAATAACATTGTCTGCAACAGCCTCAGCATATGATTATGTTAATCGGACAGAAATCACTTCCGCAGGGCTATATTATAATCATATCAAAGATGTGATTTTAATAGAAGTACACTGGAAATTAGTGACATATTTAGATTTATCAGAATATAGGAATAAAGTAAAACTAGTCGATATAACGTTAATAACAACTGAAAATATTTGCAAGACAGGAGTTTATGAAACTCTTAATTTATGTGAACCTTCTTTAGGATTATTAAAACAAATTGTCAATGAATTACATAAGAAACAAGAATCATTGTATACAGCACTAAAAGAGGTAAGAGAGTCTTTTTCCTCTCTCGAATTCAGAGTTGACAAGCTGGAAACTAGAGCTAGAGGCTCATATTTGTTGATTCACGGAGTAAAAGAATCAGGCGAGGAAAAATTACTTGAAAAATCATCACTTACTTTATGCGAGGGACTCAATTTGACGGATCCACCTAACATCTCACACTGCTTCAGACTGGGACCA